>OX439392.1:8587700-9042825 GCA_949319315.1 Zelleria hepariella | reverse complement strand
AGGAACGTTATTAAAAATACTTTTTTACTTTTTAATTTGTATCCGTAACGGGGGTAGTCAATGTCTAATTATGTTCATAACCGAGGGTAGTTTCAATCAACAAATGACATACAAGACAGCTGTCACCTCAGTCTACCGCGACCACGAGCCCTGCAAAGGTCTCGAAACGTTGGAAAATGTAAAAAGTTAATAAAACGAGTGTTAAATCCGTTAAAATCTATGTTTAAATTATCAATCTAATTATTTAAAATATTGTTTTATGCAGATTGGTGTATCTAGAAAACTGGACCGGAATTGCAAAAAAAATTAGTTTTTCCTTGATTTATACACTAGACACTAATTGTATTCTAAATTTGAAGCTTCTAGGTCTGCTAGAGGTGCCTTAGAGTTTTGATGATCGGTCAGTCAGTGAGTGACAAAGTTAAGAACTTTGACTTGTTATAATTCTTAAAGTACTGGTCCAAATAGAATGAAATTTAAAATATACTGTGTTTACACAATGCCTGCTTGGCCACTGAAAATTCAGGCTTCTAGTTTTATCCACAATGAAGTTATAGGGGGGTCGAAAATGGCCTGAACGCTTCGAGAAAAGTATGGTACGGCCGTGCCGCTTTTTAGCTCGACTTCGTGCCCCCAGATGTTTATGAGGATGTGTGTATAGTGCTCGAATGCTGGTCGAACGGAGGAAGTGGTTGGTAGAGGACGTATTAGAGTTTTGCAAACAAACTACTCCCGAGTGACCGAAACTTCGTCACTAAGCTCACCTCCCAAACGCCTCCTAGATTTTGCCTAAAATATCAATCGTAAACTCAATCAATACAGTATTTTTGGAATCTATTAGCTAACTCACCAAGGCTCCGTCAATTATGTTAATTTTATTCCCGAAATAGAACGACTTGTTGAGAGGTTACATAAAAATGTTATGTACGTACTGACGTACACCCTTTACATTTGGGTAATGTTGACAGAGTTACTTTACTTTGTCGATTTAGCATTATCTACAAAGGTAGTCTCAGTTACTACTATTTCTACCTTTGTTGCTCTAAGTATGAAAGAAACATTTTAGTGAAATAAAAACGGTTTCACCAAGAAAGGTGATGTAGAGACTCTCACGAACAAATCCTCAAAAGAAACATAAAATACTATTTCGCGGCATCCGAATTCGGTTACCAGATTTCGCTTTGGGAATTTAAATGCCATTAGTTTGAAGAAAAGGTTACTTCTCAGAAGAGGCACTTTCGCTTTTTTAGTATTTTAATACAATTTAAACATCTCTTTTTTGTAGCAAACCCTAAAACGGTGACAATTAAATTATATTACGAGCCTTTTTCGATCAATATAAGTGATGTCGAAAGAGTTATAAAACACTTTCTACTTTTCTTTTACCTTTTACGTTTTTTATGTAAATAGGTAAGTAAGATATTCACAAGATAAATTAACACAGTACAATGATACTAAGAACTAAAAATACACAAGTAAGCATGTTGGTCACTACGAAAACAAAAGAAAAATAATGCCAATGTACTGCGCTTGTGAAATGGCTTGTGTATTATAATATAGGTCCAAGTTTCTATTATATTCTATTCTATTTTCAGCCCATGATTGACGTTTACCGTTGGTCATAAGCTTAACTTCAACTAAGCAAACTATTGCAACAAACTGCAAGCACTTGCCCGACACACTCAACCATTAGCATAGATAGACCATTAGCAAAGATTAAAAAAATACCACTTTTTGTAATTTCTAAAGCACTAACCCGTGCTAGGGAACTTTTATAAAGATTTTTATAAGGTTAAAAAATTCGCTCGGGACAGGATTTGAACCCGCAACCTCCTTGCATTCCGTGCAGGCCGCTCTACCAATAAATTCCAATCAGCATTTCGTCTGTAATGATGAACGCATTGGATAGTGTAGATAAGTGCAAACTATTACACTAGATGGCGCCCCATCGTCCGTAAGACAAGTTTCAATAAGGTTAGAAAATTCGCAAAGACAGTACTTGACTCGGTAGCTCAATTGGTAGAGCGGCCTGCACGGAATGCAAGAAGGTTGCGGGTTCAAATCCTGTCACGGGCGAAATTTTTAACCTTACAAAAATCTTTATAAAAAAATACGAATATATTTATGCTATAAAAGGTATCAAGTTTGATCGTGTGGTACTAAAGTACGAAGCAGCCGGTTTCTGTCGCAATTATGCATTGGCGTTGCCATCGCACAACTACGCATTCGTTCCTATCCCCAGTTGGGATATAACATTTAATATTTGTTATAGTCTAGACGTGAAATAATTGCAGTTATTATTTTGCTTTGTGGGGGATTTTGACGGGTTTTTACATGTTTTTGGATATTTCTAAAGCAGACAATCACTCGCCACTCTTGTCGTGCTCCAAATATGGGTGGCCTTATTTTGAAAGAGAAATATTGACACGCTCTTCATCGATAACACAACGCTGTGAGAACAAACAAAAGGAGTTTTCCATTGTTTTAGTAGCCAGAGGGTTAATTAAAATCAATCGATTCATTAGATGATTGCCCCAGGCAGCGCACGTGGCCGGCGTACGTAAGCTGAGGGACGGACGCAACAAGCTGGTACCTGGGAGTACGTCAACGAGACTCCCTGAAGGTCCAACTAGTCAGATATAATTCCGACGAGAACTAACTACTTCGTCAACTACAGCAAATTGAAATTGCTCCAATTCCCTCTGAGTATCGCGCTAGGTAAGATGCTTCTTAAGTGTAGGGCGGCCGGCTACACCGACAAGTTTTGATCCGACTGCGTAAGCAAAGGAAGGTATAATGTTTTTACCTGTATACTACTAGAGGTTGACAACTGAACAGATTATGACAAATGAGGTGTCAAATGTAGCGTCTGAAGCGCTTACCTGCCACCGCCGCCGTAGGTAGGGAAAAACTATATACTTGTGTGCGTGGGCATTCTCAAAATTTTAAGTTATGTATTACTTCGAAAATAAACAACGGAAACCACGCATGATCACGTACATGAGTGTTTGAGGGAAGAAATATTTCAACGTTTCGAATACTGAACTCAATAACTTAACAAATACTACACTTTTCGAATCATTCGGTCAAGTTCGCGTGCTAGAGGGTTCTGAATCTGATTATCTCATACTCGTACTGACACTAAAAGTGTGGAAGTCTACTAGTTTTCATTTTAGTTTTTAAATTAAAAGCTCCGACAACTCCTTTGTTACAACAGCAATCTTTGATTATTATTGATAAGTAAAAACATCTTTTGTCGCTCACAAACATTCAGCAACTAGAAAAGAGCTGGTGATCTTCAAACGGCTTATCAGATGTTCTTAAAACAGATAAGAACACGCTCGATACAGTCACATTTCAAACACGGAAACCTCGATCGAAGTAGGTAAAGTAGGTTGATACGTTAGGAAGCTACGATGCCACAAAACACAATATTAAACTTATCCATAACACCCGTTTGATCGAGGGTTAGAATTGAGGTAGGTAGGAACATAGATATTGTAGTACACACGACAGCACATCAGACTGGACGCTTTTGTTGTAAAGTCGCCAGTAACGTAACCGAGTAGAGTGCCAGCGTGTAAGGGTCGACGTGCTGTCGTGTGTACACGAGTTTTTAATGAAGATACGCGAAGCGTCGTGCCTCTGTTGCGTGAACACGCGCTCTAATTAATGGAATCACTCATTTGACCACGAGGGACCGACCGTACGTGGGATGTCCTACACACCTTGCTAACTCATGTACAAGTACATTGTGCACCAACTAATAGGTGTTCGATTCTTCTAAGTTACTCTTGTTTGAATATTAGAATATTACGATTACGATTCTGAATTTCTAATTTTGCGAATTTAAAGTAAAAACACAAAAAGCCCCTGTGGGTAATTTGAGGCTTCAAATAAGTTTGGCGTTCAAATGAGAATTGCTTAATAACCGATATTTTGATTGTTATTTAGAAATAGTAACATTTAATGATTCGCGAATTTAGAAATAGTTTTGGCATATGCCCTACTGTCTATAGGTTTCTTTTTATAATATTTTGTTTTTTTTTAGTATATCTGGTGACTTCTAGACGGGGTAGAGAGAGGTTTTTGGCTTAGTAAAATCACCCAAAGATTTCGTGAAAGTAAAAATACAAAATGCCTACCGCTCCCATTGACAACAAATGAAAATTAAAAACGTTTTAAACAAATTACTTTATGCTCGTTCCACAAAACAGAACGCAATTTTCGTAAAACTACTAAATGATTAAAACAGCATGTTCTTCAACTAAAGCTCTTTTAATTCTGGATTGTTTAATTTTTTACTTCGCTTCATTGTATCACAACTTTTTAATCCTGATAATACTTCAGAAACGCTTCTAGCACGGACCACTGTTAGTGACGTTCAAGCGTCATAACTACTCGTGTTTTGTTGTTTAAAATAATACTGTTTTACTGTCGTGAAACAAAACTGAACTGAACAAAAATAGCTCAGTTTACAAAATTGAGAAAACTGTAAAAATTTGGGCTTTTTACGCCACGCTACTTTCGATGAATCTTAACACGCAATACGTCTCACAACTAGCGCCGCCAATAAAAAAAAATCATATCTTTTTTTGGATGCGTTTTTAGCAAAAAAACGCTCCTGCGATTTCTTAACACGAGGCTTAACTATTTTTAGGACTTAAGGTTTGGATTCCTTTAAAATCCAATCCTGGAATCCAAACCTTAGGTCCTAAAAACGACATCACTACTAAAGAGACATCACTACTAAAGAGACATCACTACTAAAGAGACATCACTACTAAAGAGACATCACTACTAAAGAGACATCACTACTAAAGAGACATCACTACTAAAGAGACATCACTACTAAAGAGACATTATTACTAAAGAGACAACACTATTAAAGGCATCAGACTGACGAGTCACCTCTCTTTATCACCCCAACATAATATTCGTAGTAACCATCATAATAACAATAGACAAGCTTTCAAGTTAAAGTAAAAACGAGTTCTTTAAGTCGGATGATCATCAGCTCTCCAGCTATTACCAGAATCCGAATACATGGTAACAAATGATGCAACAAAGTTTCACTTGTAAATGTCTGAATAAATCACACAGTGGGTAATAAATATAATTTAAACACAGATTTTAACGGATTTAACACTCGTTTTATTAACTTTTTACATTTTCCAACGTGGTCGCGGTAGGCTGAGGTGACAGCTGTCTTGTATGTCATTTGTTAATTGAAACTACCCTCGGCTATGTACATAATTAGACATTGACTACCCCCGTTACGGATACAAATTGAAAGGTAAAAAATTTGAATGGTAATAAATATGTTTGGTTATATTAAGGAAAATATGAGACTATGATTCTTGCAGCATAATTATCTTCACAATAAAGTGAGGTATATTCTACGAATCGGAAACTTCCTTTACTGCGTAGCAGATACAATCCTCGTAGCACGACTACTGCTACGCAGTGCTACGCCCCGTAGCCGGCGTAGCGTCTCCCCATTCGTCCCGCTAATTTATAAATGCGAAAGTTTGCGAACGTGTATTGTTGTTACTCCTTCACGCTGAAACGGTCCTTCGGATTTCGAGAAATTTGAAAATGTGATAGCTTAATTTATCATATACCAGAATATCACATAGACTATGCTTAGTTTTGTATTTGTACACATCAGAGTGAGTGCGATGCCTTAATAAAATCTATCCCTTGCTTTTGATGCTTAGGTTACTCAATATTTCTTAATATTTGTAAGATCGTTTGGTAAGGTAATAAATATATAATTTGAGACTCTTTTATGGCTCTCCTAGAACACGAAACATTACTTTAGGCCTTTTTTATCACTCAGGGAACCAGGTGTTTTCAAAAAAAATCATTTGGTAATCTTAAAATCGTATGAATATCTGTAATGAAAGAAAGTTCGTTTCTCTTCGGTTCGGAAAATTTAATCATTTGGAATCTACGAATAATGCATGAAATCACGGATTCCCATGTTAATGTAGTAGTTAGATAAAGCCAACATTGTTAATCATCTCTGTTAGTCATTTTGCTCAGAAAACAGAGTTTTTAACTGAACGGTCGTTGAAACTTCTAGCACTCAGTCCCTAAGTTGTGTTGCCTTTGGCTCGATATCGGTCCGATACGCGTAGCCCAATACAAACACGAGAAGCAAAGCGGTGTCAAAGGCACTTTGTGATCACCGCCTGCGGACAAGCTCACTTGATTTGTGGTTTTAAAGTGAACAAACAGCAGCGGACGCGGCCCCGACCACCCCCTTGCCGCCCCTGCTTAACATAATAAAACTTAACCCCCGCCTTTGCAAAATCGCATGATATACTCTAACATGTCAGACAAATCTAATATTAAATGAGGTAAATCTGAATAATCAATTCAACGCTCAAGGCCTGCCCCTCTACCCTTGACGCATTTTTCCAATACGGCCGCAATATGGCGCAATTTACAAAATGTAATATTTTACAAATTAATTGTATTGTATTGTATAATTTATTTCAGAAATTAAATTCCATAGAAACATATAAAATTCTTATCACTAATAAATAAATATATGAGATCCCACACTATGAATTAAAATTAAGATAAAAAAAATTTGTAATTAAAAATTAGTATTAAAATTTAAAAATTATCACTGTCATCCGTGCACAAATATTATACTGAATTAAAATTATTAAATGATGTCAATAACATTTTGTTTTAAACATAATTTTTAAATATGCAACATAAAAATAAAATAGTCAGAATTGAGAATTTAAATTAGGCAATATAAAAATTATAATAATAAAAATAATCAAGGTTACATATTAGATTGATTTAAATTTTATTAATTAAGTAACATTACGGGTCATATGTGTGATGTCCCAATGACGAAGGATGGGTCTATCCAACCTCTCGGCTATTGCTCGCAGGATACCGTTGGTGCTGGCCCGGACTCTGTATAGCAACGATACGCATCGTTGCTATACAGAGACATGCGCCTCCGCAAACATGCCCGAGGCACTACAGTGCCGAGGCAACCCCAACAGCATCCTGAAGGCATTGTTATATTGGACGCGCAGGGCATCCCAGGACTTACGAGTATAGTTCACCCACAGGCTGCATGTCTATAAGGATGTGCAATAGGCTCTAAAGAGTGTAATTAAGACGCATTTAGTGTTTTTATTAAATAAAACAACCTTACCATTGTATATGTCGCAGGGATATTGTCAAACCAGTGATATTATAATTTCACTAGTGAAATTACAATTACCCGGATTATTGTCAATCGCCTCAATTTCTTACAGTTTCACGGCCTTATTTTAGTGTTATTGTAATTTCACGGGTACGCTGTAGTGGTTTTATAATAAACCTAGGTATATTATGAGTCAAGTTTGTAGTGGGGGACTTCGTGCGTTTTGATTGGTCAACTCTTCTTTATCCGCTATTTGCTTAGCATTTCAACATAGAGCTAAGAAAATATTAAAGTGACCAGACCGATAAAACAAAAAATAGGTCGAATGCGAGTCGGACTCGCGCACTGAGGGTTCCGTACCACCATACAATTAAAAATATATGGTTGTGTGTACGCTTTTGCATAAGTCCGACTCGCACTGTTTTTTATTATTTGTTGTTATACTATAAAGCTCTTTACCGTTTTTGTGATAAAGCATAAAGTATGAAATCACGTTTGTTTGTTCACCCCTTATTTTGTTATTAATATCTAATTTGTAGTGTCCCCCATGGTAAATATTCTGTCAAAATTTCATCTGGCTACCTATTACGGTACCAAAGATAAGGGTAAGAAATACACACAGATAGTTCGTGTACGGAATCCTAAAAAACAATCTACCTAACTTATTGTGAGTAACATTAAGGTCAAACTGCGATTTTAGATATCCTTGCAATAAAGCTTATGATTTCCAGAAACCTGTCTATTATTTTTTAACTCTATGATTTCAAAATTGACAATTTGAAAACGAACCAATCATTGACCGTCTGACAATCTAACGGCAGTGAAATTGTCAATTTATTGCTGCCTTGCAATATCACTGCGTGAGTCTAGTGAAATTATAATGTCACTGAAATGAGCCCGTGATATTGTAAGAAATGGTGACAATAATCCGGGTAATTGTAATTTCACTAGTGAAATTATAATATCACTGGTTTGACAATATCCCTGCGACATATACATATTACAAAGTATTTAAAATCAAATCATTACTATGCGAATTCAAAGAGAAATTAATTTTAAGTTTTTTCAATTTGATCGCAATAGCGTCAAGGGTAACCCCCCTGCACAGATTTGCGGTCTGTTTCCGCTCGTAGCTCAATTGACTCATTACCGGTTATGAGGTCCCACATCGAAGTAATTTTCTCCTTTCATGTTTTATTTTAGCTAAGTAATGTCTGTTAAAGGTGTGTTGTTTCCTTGATTCAGCTCTATACATTTTTTATTATAATACAGGGTGTCCCAAAAAATAGTGTCAAGCGGAAGTCCAGAGATAGAGCACCCCTAGGGGTACACGAATCACCCCCATGTATGTTCAGCGATTTTTTGACGTTTAGAAGTTATGAGGCTTTTAAGGTTTTTTTGGGAAGAATTACCAAGCACTGGTGTTTATTTTTTAACTTTTTTTGTATTTAACTATTTTAATATTTTTTTTCTTCATTGAGGTTTGAGATAACTACTCTATCACCAAAAAAATAATGATCAGCTTTAAACTTGTAAAAGATACCGCAATTTTGATTCAAAGTTCAAAAATGCCGTTTTATAGAAAACATCATCGAATAAGTTAGTATGGAGAGAAAAAAAAGTAGGGGTCTAAAGAATTTTTGATTGATTTCAAAAACTTTCCTACAACCTGAACCTTCAGGATAGCACAAAAAATCTGTCACTTTATGGGCTTTTTGTTCGAGTAATTAGCGATCAAAGTTGAAAAACCGGAATTGTGAGAAATGTAATTTGGTCGATTTTTCTTTTATTTTTGTTGATTATGACAAAAAATACTGCAGAAAGGCTTTATGTCGTCTGTCAGTATGATCTGCATTGGAAATTCACGGAAAAGAAATTAAAAATACTCGACCTATTTTTTTTTCTTTAATAAATTTATTTGATACGTTTTGTCAATAAATTCGATAAAAAAATAACTTAAAATGAAAATAATGAAAAAAATTAAGAAAAAAATTGTTTTCAATCAGTTCACTTTAAAAACAAAATGTTAATTTTTTTTTTCATGCAGGCCGGACTGACAGATGATTTTAAGCTTGACTCAATGTTTTTTGTCCGAATTAACAAAAATAAAAGAAAACCGATCGAAATTACATTTCTCCCAATTCCGGTTTTTCAACTTTGACCGCTAATTACTCGAATAAAAGGCCCATAAAGTGACAGATTTTTTGTGCTATTCTGAAGATTCAGGTTGTAGGAAAGTTTTTTAGATCAATCAAAAATCCTTCAGACCCCTACTTTTTTTTCTCCCCATACTAACTTATTCGATGATGTTTTCTCTAAAACGGCATTTTTGAACTTTGAATCAAAATTGCGGTATCTTTTACAAGTTTAAAGCTGATTATAATTTTTTTGGTGATAGACTAGTTATCTAAGATTTCAATAAAGAAAAAAAATATTAAAATAGTTAAATACAAAAAAAAATAAAAAATAAAAACCAATGCTAGGTAATTCTTCCCAAAAAAACCTTAAAAGCCTCATAACTTCTAAACGTCAAAAAATCGCTGAACATATATATGGGGGTGATTCGGGTACCCCTAGGGGTGCTCTATCTCTGGACTTCCGCTTGACACTATTTTTTGGGACACCCTGTATGTGAGCTCAACCTTTTTTTTTTAATCAATACAATGTTATTCATTCTTTTGAGGCCTTCGTTGAAACGTAGGCCCACTTAGTGTTTAATTAATTACAGTAATCTACTCTGTAGAGTCCTTTATTGCATTAGCTGTTGTGACGGTAGCAGTGTGTTTACACTCGCCACGCTGTTTATCCCAATAATCAGTCGCCAATTATAAGAAAGGGTCTTCATCAATAAACTGAAAATCTTGTGATGTATCTCTTAGGGCTTATGTACACTTCTACAAGTATAATAATTTTTAATACATTTATTTAAAATGGTTACAAATTTATACATTTTCTTAGTAGTCTTGCCCTATGTGTTAGTAGTTGAAATAAAATAAAATTGAGATAACATTTTCATTTGAATACAATTCAGCTTTACGTGCTGGCTGGAGCAGTGACGTATAATGTAAGGCGAGTCTTCGCGATCCGCTATCATTTTCAGCATGCTATTGGAGCTGGCCCGCACCCTGCAGAGCAGCGAGTAGCAGCGCTTACGCATTGTAGTGTAGAAACAATAATGAAAAGTTTAGAAATCTGTCAGTTGCTATTAAAACGTCACAAATGGATAAAATTACAAGTGGCAGTGGAAATGTATCTTCGATCAAGGATTCGCTGTCTGTACTAAACTCGCTCGTCTACGCGCCGGCTGTTTAGATGCTACTTGCAACTAACTAGCGCCATCATTAAAGAAAAACATAGCAAAAACTATTATTAAAAGTTTTTTTTTTTCGTGTAACTCCACATAAAAATGACGGAAAAATCGTTCACGGTGTCTTGTATTTATTATTCTAGAGCGATGACCAAAATCGCCCGTTGTTTGTGAAGTGTGGCCCGTGTGGCGGTTACGACAAAAGACAACACGTAGAGAAAAATCCTTCATAACAATACTTGATACAGAGACAAACTAGGATTCTACCACGGTTCGCCGGCGCACGATTGTCCGAATCACGTTTCTAGGGAGTAGTATAAAACTAAAATGTACGTACAGTTTCAATACGAAGGTATAACCAAAAAATTAGTTTTCTAGTGGTGACTTCAAACATTTCATTAATCAAAAAAACTTATACCAATCGTGTTTTTCTTCACAATAATACTGTCTTGATTAAATCTTCTAATTTCCATTGCCAAAATTTAATATTTGTAGCATTTCGTAACAGCTGAGAAGTGCAGTTATAAATCGACGAAAAAATTAGTTCCTTCGCTTCACTTGCCACTACTTCTTCTTCCTGTGGTGCAGTCTTCTATCGTCTTCTATTGGCAATCAGTTTGGATATTTCTCCTTTTGAGGCTGCCAAAAAAAAAACAATGAGCTTGTGGATAGTTGGAACCAATGGCGTAAGTTCTGAAGCCATGATATCTTCGGTCTTGTACTGGTTGAAGTGTAAATCGACCTTAACATGAACTTCTCTGTAATTTTGTTACTTCTTCGCCTTATTACTTAATTATTCCAACTTTTCACAGAAGTTGATTCTCACTCAATTAAAAGTGTGAAACAAACTATCAACTAATCTCAACTTTCATACTAAAAATAACCATCGCATAGAAGCTATATTGTTGGAGTTATAGATAGAGATAGATAGGTAGAGAACACTTTATTGTACACCAGAAATACATTACACATGCAACCTAAATACGTAATAAAAGTATCTCTAGAGCAGTGGTTCTTAACCTATGGTCCGCGGACCACTAGTGGTCCGCGAGGGCCTCGCTAGTGGTCCGCGGGAGGGTCCTGCAGTCCAGCGCACATAGCGAAAGTTGTCAATGTTGATTTTGAAAGTCATTTTTGAACAAGTTCCCAATAAATAAAATAACTAAAATTTTCGTGCGCGCTGGCGCGCGCTGTTTCTCCCTATTGAAAAAGATTTTTAACCTACAAAAATCCGCGTGACTGCAGATCGAGCCAAGGAATTACCGAGCGCGCCAGATTTTGACAGGATAAAACAATAAATAGCCTATAAGTAACCTGCGGCTCGCTCCGATGTAAACTTGCGGTCTTCAGTTCAATACGCAAAAAACAATAAATTGTTTTATCAAAACGCTTAAAATCGAGTAACCAGTGCTCACTCATAGAAAAATGTCGTTAGCCCGTGCCAAACCGCACGTAAACTATATTTAGGGTAAAATCGGTGAATTTTCAAATGCGCTGCGCGCGTGTGTTCTGTTCAAAACAAAGGAATTCTCCATTATGAAATTTTAATGTGAGAAGAAAAATCGGTGAATTTTTGGGCGCGCTACGCGTGCATTTTTTACGCACCTGCTACACGTACTAAGGAAGACTTGATTATGTTTTAAGAGTTCAATCGTAAAATTTTCGGGCGCGCTGCGCGCGTGTTTACAAACAAAATGAAGTCTTGATGATATTATTGACGGAAGATTATCTGATTTTGCCATCCTGCGGCTTAAAAAAGGTAAAATTGGTCAAATTTTCGTCTGCCAATGAAATCTCCATAATAATAATTTAAGTTAAATTGTGAATTTTCGCGTTTACGTTCCATTGTTCCAAAACCGACTCATATTAATTTTCTGTATTCAACTTACTTACATACATTATTATTCTTTAGGTCAGGTGAAACGATTTCATATGAAACACGATGTACATTGTATCTGGTGGTCCGTACTAAGAAAAAAATTATCAAAGTGGTCCGTGGTCCAAAAAAGGTTAAGAACCACTGCTCTAGAGCAAATCAAATTCACACAGCACTATGATATTAACCAAAATATATTCAGTATATTCTGTCGGTAGTATATTTTGCAAGTGTCAGATATAGCTATAAATAATATTTCTTTCCTCTATCCTATTCACCTTATCGTATTTTTTGACAAAGAAACGAGCTCCTCACGCCCCTCGTAACATTTACATACTGTTGTATCCTTTTATAGGTACTCACGTGACCATATAAATCCTGTATTCATTCTAATATGCCATTATCTTCTTTGGCATTACGTGAAAGCTTTTCTTCACAATACCTAATCCACTTTATGCCACGCAATTGTTTGAAACTCAGCATTTCTGCACAAATCGGTTATATTACAGGGAGCAATCGTAATTAACCCTTCTCATTATTCTCGACTGGGTGTAGAGCAGTTGCTGAATTGGTGAAACTTTAACAGTATGATACGTTAATTGGCATAAAATTAACATTTTACAAAGAACCGTCGCCAAATGGGTTAGCTGCGCAGAGTGGGCGGGATGCGGCGGCGACGGCGGCTACTACTCGGCCACTTGACGCCTTCATTTACATACTACAGACAGACATCATATAGACCGCCAGCCGCGCAACTGTCGGCTGAGAGTTAATTGTTTCCGCATCTGCACTCTCTTTACGATTTGAATATTTCAACACACAACTGAACAGAACATACCATACGAAATAACGAGCCACCATCACCTAAAAATATATATAACTCTATTGTTACCTATTGTCATGGACGTCAGATATTGTCCTATGACCTATACCTTTGTATCGGTGATTGAATTGTTACTTAATGTGTTCGTTTCATGAGAAAACACAGTGTCTGCATTTAGGAGTTGACGACGTATGAAACTTTCTTCCCATTAGCATAAAACAAAGTTTTTGCGCCAAGTAGGTTTCCAGTCCGAGCAAGGAGCTGCTCCGATATTGTATTCATAGCGTTGTTTTTTAGCATTTCATGGACAGAAACACTTTAAGAGCATATAAATGTGTAACGCAGCAATAAATCCATTATTCGTCAGCACTTTATAAAGATTACCGAACGTCTTGGGTTAAAAGCTGCGAGTGTCTCCCACGAAAAGGGATTCATTACATTTGTTTCAATTATCTCTAACTAAAATAAAACAAGTGATAAGGGCAGTGTGAAAACAAAAAATTTAATGTGCTTTATATAGAAATGGCTTGGTGGCTTATTTTATCTTTTTAGATATTAAATGAGACGCAAAATAATTATTTATTAAAAAAGCTTTAACAAAATAGTAGCTCTGCTCAGAGGATTTCACCCTGGAGTCCAATAATGGCGCCAAAACCAAGCTACGCCTGATTACAATCAGGTTCACCAAAATTCGTGCTGAATAGAAACACCTTTGATCTTTGTAATTATTTCAAAGAGAAAAACTTAATAAAATAAATCAACTTTTAAATTGATGCCAAGATTCTATTGATTCAATTCAGAAAATAACATCAGTCAAGTGATTTTCATTTTCAGAAAGTAAAAGAAAGCTCCCAAATCTGTGCATTAGAATCTTTTTATAAAGAAAAAACCAATTTGAAATAAAACAATTCATTTAAGAAACCTAAATGCCGAGTGTAGCGTTGTGCCCGCAACTTGAATCCTAAGGGACGCATTGATTTTCCACGACCTTTTGAATATGAGCCTTTTATACCTTCACGAAAGAGAAAATGTAATCCCCAAAGTGCAAGAGAGCATATCGTACACGTACTTGCTCGTTCCGGATCTCAGACGTGACCGAGTTCTATCTGAATACACGCCACCTAGGCTGTTAAGAACGAAATAAGATACATCGTATGAGATTTGTCCTAACATTATTTTACCCCTGCTAACGTTTTAGGTTGTCACGTCGAGAATTTCCGTCTGGAAATGTTGCGAGGCTTTTTTGCGACCTATTATAGCAATCTTATATTTTAGCTTTTAGCAGAAAACTGCAAGATCCGATCAATTTGTGCCAAAATACCCTTGACCAGAGTCTCCACTGTTATTGCTACTGGTACCGACTGACTGACTAGGGATTTGCAGATGCCAAGCCTGAGTCGAAAATGTTTTATCTCCTCAATATTTCTTTGTATTTATCCCAAGTAAAGAGCTTTAGAAATAATAATAAAAAGAGTCACTAGCGTGTTCGGTAGTGTTCATTTCGATATGAAACAGTTATCGAATGATAGTTTTACCCTACAAAAGGTCCGGTAGTTCTGTTTTTTAGTATGTTGTATAGGTAGTTAAGATCCAAGTTTGCTAACTCCACCATCTTGGAAAAACCAACAAAAAATTGCACTTTTTTTTTATATTGTCTTTAGTTATTGTCTTTTTACAGTGACTTTAGCACAAAAAATATTTGGGCAAACTAGGAAATGAAATTCTGATTTGTGATAGAAAGTTGGTTTTTACGTTCAGAAAGATCAAAGTCATCGAACACAAAAAAAAATGCAATCTTGAAAATATTTACACATTTTCTGTTTTTCGCCATTCTTTGGCCAAGAATTATTTTTCAGTGCATTTTAGTACAAAAGATATTATAGCAATCTTGCAGAAAACACAATTCGGAAGGCAAAGTTTTTTGTTCGAAAGTCCGTTATTGGCTTAATCTTATCTTTAGACAATATTGAGAAACTAATTTCAATATTTTTTATTTTGGTTCAGTAATTTGGATTTTACAACGTTTCAAAGATACGGTTTTATGACGTCACGCGACGGTCTGCATGCTGTTGGCGGTCATAGGAACAAAACATTTTAGCGCATAAAAACAAAACTACTGGACCAAAATAAAAAATATTTAAATTAGTTTCTCAATATTGTCTAAAGATAAGATTAAGCCAATAACGGACTTTCGAACAAAAAACTTTGCCTTCCGAATTATGTACCAATTTGAAAAAGATAGTTTCTACGATCACAAGGAACAGTTATGGAACGCCAAAATTACGCCACCTTGAAAAAAGTGACACATGTTTCTGGTTGTCGCCACTTTTTCACCCATAACTGATTTCCTTTTCACCCATAACTGATTTCCAGTGCATATTAGCACAAAACGTGTTTCAGCAATCTTGTAGAAAACGAAATATTAAATTTTCTAGGTAAATTTTTCAAGATGGCGGAATTAGCACAGGGGTGAGTAAGAGTGGCGAAAACCTGGATTTTTCTTAACTCTATCGCCCTACAAAAAAAAAACAGAACTACCGGACTTTTTGTAGGCTTCCTATTATTGCAATCGTTATCGATTGGGCTTTATAGTTCTTTTTGGAGCCGGATATTTTGAGCCCGCAGCGATTAGACGGATCGGCGGTTTGCGTGATAGCTACGTGTAATTGAATTGGGACCGACATCAAGTGAAATTATTCGTGGTGACACGGAACATTCCGATTACACCACGCAAAACTCAACACTCAGTTTATATAATGTATTACTTATGTTCGTTTAGCTGGGGCATAGTTCCTTGAACTAGAGCTAATGCTATTTGTGAGTTGCCAGGAGTGATTGCTGTGCTACTAATTGAGTGTGGCATGTTAAGTAAGCGGTTATTTTTTGCCCTTGCCCATAAGTTAGAATTCGGTCGGTCGAGCTGGTCGGCCCACGGCACTTGACCTTCCCACAAAATGAATACTTTTATTACTTGCTTTTGTTATAAGTTTATGCCCCGTGGCGGTGCTTGCGGGCGCCGGGGTCGCGTCGCGGCCTCGTCCGTGGTGCGAAACTCCGTCCACCCATAAACTAGATAATAAACCTCACCAAAAATATTTACCACAATCGCTCAAGGCAATGCAAGCTTAATGCTTTGCTTTCACAGTTTTTTTTTCAACTCTACTTTTTGTTGTCTATTTTTATGTGATCTTCTCCAACCGAAAAACTGTATACCTTTATGTGCACGAAATACCAAGTAGCAACCGGAATTACTTAAAGCACATAACCTATTCTTAAAATATTATTAGCGTACGTATTATACACGTACGAGTAGAAGAACCAAGATAGGTAAGGCCATAAAGCTCTACCCTCAGAGACGACGTCAACGTTTCGCTCGACGCGGAACGTGCGACGGGTATTCAACGCCATTTGAATTAGAACACCGCGTTTAGGGTTCAGATCAGGTCTGAGTATGAATTCAGCGCTCGACTGAGGATAATTTAATCCTCCATTCATGGAGGTGCGAATTTGCGAGTGCGTAACGGAGGGCGCGGCGACCCCCCGCCCCCCGCGCGCACCGCCCTCGGCCCCCGCCCGCCCCTGCGAGGACCCCGCGGCCCTCCGTGATGACGTCAACGGCCCACCGCTCCACCCGATTATAAATAGCCATGCTGATGGCACGCCACAGGTTTTGGCTCTTCTTTTTTCAGGGTATTATAAGTGATCCCTGGAAAATATACACCTGAAGCGAGCTAGTGATCAATTTGGATTACGTGGTGCGAACGCTACCAAATTATAGTTTAGTAGTCTAACTAAAGTAATCAAGTTGTCAAGTCGTGTAGTATCTCATGGCCAACAAACAAATGTGTATTTGTAAGTTTATGTAGGTAAGCCACTGGACTCTACATCTGTGTTGGTGAGTTCCTGGACGCTCATTAGGGAGTTGAAATTTATTAAAAACGGACGGACTCGGGGCAAATTTATGAGGACCGCGGTGCGATATAGTTTAAATTACGAATGGAACCTAAAAGATAATACGAGAGAGACGCTTTTACGAGTATACGAGCAAAGTTTTAAATTCAATAAAATGTAACGTAATGCTTGATTGTTTGCACAATGAGACATCGAGTTTGTTATCGTCGTTTATCTTTCGTTATGAATAACAAGTATCTGTCATTCGGTGTTTACTGGTAAATACTCGCCGAGTTGATCCCGAGTTGTCAGCGAAACTTTATCCTTAAAATCTTTGCCGTTAGAGAGATGCACAAGATAGGACTTAGACCACACACAGCTAATTTGTTTTTATTGAAAAACTTTTCACATTTCCCGTGAACCCCCGCATAAACTCAGCGATACCTAGCTATCTATCTTAGTAAATGACGATTGCGTGGTGACATTGACTACTGACTCTGTTTGTTACACTTGTAGCGGCATTGTTTGCTACTTATAACCCGTGCCATTAAAGAAACGATATATAAATGGCGGACACTCTCGCGCCCTCTCGCTTTAATCATATCTCCGTCTATACTCACACGTAACGTTAGCAAAGTCATTTTAGGCAGTCCTGATTAGTTACCTACGCTTGGCTAATAAAACACGCCAAAATACGTTCGCCTCTTATTGATTTTTTAATGTTTGTCGAGTTATTTCAATATTGTAGTTTACATTAGGTGTTGTAATTTGTTGAGGTTTGTATTATTTACTACGTTTTAATATTTTTGATCTTATTTTCATAAAGATTGTTGTTTAATCACAAACACAACGTAGAACAATTACCTAATCAATAAAGAAAGCATCGTAAAATAATATTTCCTAACCAAAAATGTAAGAAAGTTTTAGGTATGAACCGAAATCGTATTTTCGTAACCTCTTTTTCAGACCTTACCATAGGTACCCGCCGCCATTTTCATATCGTTTCTCTATTGGCACGGCTATAGCACTCGCAAATGTCTGCGCTAGCGAGCCCGCGGCGGCGCGGCGCAGTGTTATCGCCTTCACCGGAATGCTCGATAAACTAAATTAAAACGTATCGTTTTTATTCGTTGCGGGGCTTAAGAATTTATTGTTAAACGGACCTCTGCGTGTTTTTATGTTCCATTTTATATTCTACCCTTACACGTTACGCCGTTTATACTTTTGTTTTAATACTTGTAATCGAAACGCACGTCATGCCTCCGCTTTGTTATCCCGCAACCGTTCATAAAGCGGCTGCGGATTAAAACTGAGCAAACTTTGCGACCGAGCCGAGCCGTGCAGCCGCCAAGCCACCTGAGCCTGGAACTTGTTTGTTCGCACGCCTTGCATACCTACTTATGTATGCCGTTCTTTAAATTAGGTACACAAACAGACAGTTCAAAAAAACTTCCTTCCTTCATTTAATACGGGAAATGTTTCCGGGAAAAAAGCCCGACCACATTTGAAAACCCTTTAGTTTGGCCGTGTCTAAGGTTAGGAAGCTGAAAGAGGGCTTGCTCGCCGCGTTGAAGATGCGGATTACTTAGATACGATGGAAGGTTGAAGTAAAATCCCATACTTTTTTGTACTTTTTTGGGGGAGAAATTCATATCCTGGTTTGGAGACCTACCTCTAGATACTAGATTGGCATCCTAGGTCATTCAATATCAGTCTTTGTGATTATTTTCCATGAGGTTACCTTTCATTTCAAGTTCATGTTAACCAAGCACGAACCACAAGTCATCACAAAAAAATATCCACTCTGAAATTGAAAACCATTTTTCCGCAGCATTGCAGCAAAGTTTTGTCGAATTAAGTACTGACTCGCATAGAGAAGGAGAGAAGGAAACGGATGGAAAGCATTTCTATTGGAAACAACTTTTAAAAAAGAAATCCGTATTATCAAGGTTTTCATTCATATAAATAAATAGTTTGTCCTATTTTCTCGTGGACACACTTTATATTCAAAGGCTGTATTTATATCACGATATTTTAGCAACGAATACTTCCAAAAGCAACCCACGTCGTGCCTACCTGTAGATAATATAATTCTTTGTTTCAGGTGTTCGTTCCAAGGAATCTAAACAGAGCAAAAACAAGACGTTGGAAAAATAGCGCACTGAAGCGGGAGAGGTTTTTTGAGGGCGTTCCCCCGTGCGGCGCAGGGGTCGACGAATAATGTGGTCGGGCCGCAGCCCGGTGGCCGCGCGCGTTCGTCCGTGTACTTAGTGTGCGGCGCCGCATGCGCTGCAGGCGCGGCCGACGCGCGGTCAGCATGCGCGCGTACTGCGTCACCACGGTGCTGGCGGCGCTGGCGCTGCGCTGCGCGGCCGAGCCGGCTAGCTGGCGCGAGCGCGAGCGCGACCGGCCGCGCGCCGAGGCTGAGCACGCGCCCGCCTGGCGCGACACGCAGCGTCCGCTGCACGAGCTCTTTGAACCAGAGCGAGACAGAGCACCGGCAGCGCCGCCCGCCGCCTTCTACACCGAGCGGCGGCGCTCGCGCAGCTTCAGCAAGCGCACCCCGCAGATACCCCCGCAGATCGCCAGCCAAATGATGCTGCGTGCTTCGCGATCCCCCCGACCCTACGATGTGCCCCAAATAGGTGAGTAGTGCAGCTGTTGCGGCCCGAAGTTCTGTCACGAGCGACATTATTGTGTTACGATGAGCTCTGTGTATGCGAGAAGCAATTTGCCAGTCAGCACGGCGGCGGGCCTACGTGTTTATAGAGTAGGCGGCCGGCTCTGGTTCATTGGTGTGGCAGGCGACAGCGCGGCCGACACGCGTCGCTCCCAGCCCGGATTTCCGGTGATCGTCAACAATTAGCCTATCTGTGGGTCAATCCTATTGACATTTGCTACATAAGTTACTTGAACTTTCACACGAACACGCGTAACTTGAACGTTGGGAGATGACAATAGGCCATCGCAATTCGCAACACCCACTCGGCTGGCAATATTTCAGCTCCTTATTTCCTCCTCCTCCTCCTAGTGTGTGTAGATAATTATGTAAATCGATGCTAGGAATCTACTGAGTACTTACTTAGGTAGATTTTACGCTATTATTTAAAATACTTTTGGGCTTCGCCGCGCTCGGTTATTGTTCGTAGCCCGTAACATCTTAATATCCCAAACATCATAAGAATAATATTTTTCATGACAAGGTTAGGCTTTCATATTCAACGACCTACGTTTTGTGTGTTTTCTTTTATATCTAAGACGAGGTTTCATTAAAATAATATACCAGTACCTACTTTCTTATAATGAAAAGAGTGGATATGACGTTAAACTCTGCTTGTAACCTTTTACGGCTTAAATAGGTAGGTAGCCTATGCCAAAGAGTGCTGAACTCTTGTTTTGTCTTGCCTATATAGCATTGAATAAGAGGGGATCAATGATATTTTGTACCTGTTGAAGGGAATTTTCACATGGAAAGGAATGTGCTAAGTCAGAGGTCATGAATTAATTGTCCGTGGAACAAAAAATGTAATCCAACAATGTAATCATGAGTTTCCATCACGAGTACTGGGCTTTCAAAAAACGTTGTTTTTCATGTAAAATACCTACGTATGTTTACGCAAGGTTTAAATGGAAAATTGAGACCAAAACTTCATAATCGATACTGAGGGGATACACCTTACACATTTAATCTGAATTTCGATGGTATCGTAGCAAATAAAAGTTTTTTTATAACAGTATCGCTCGAAATGGAAGGTTCGAGTTACCGGGCTGGCCCTAACAGCCGGCAACTCCGCTCGAAGCGCCTAAATGGCCAGTTTTTGATGAAAAGGTTCCCGTTTCGCGATCATTAAAAGTTGTAATAGACCCCCCCCCCACCCCGCCCTCGACCTCCAAATAAAAGCTCATCCTCCGAAATATTCAGCTGTAATCAATACACCGCTAAACGTTATCACAGTTTCTTTCTTCTTCTAAGAACTACACCAACTTTTTACTGTGTCGGGCTTTTAGAGTTATTTACAGTGAGTCTAGCTAGGGCGTTAAGTGCCTAATTCAATAACGTGTTGCAGCTCGATGAAACTAATGAGTTCAAGGAATTCCGAGTAAATATATAAAGGACGGTAAAAACATTCTTTAAAAACTTGGATATAGACTCCGTGGAACTAATAAAAAGTTTAAAGCATGAAAATGGCAAAGGTGAGGGATTAAACATTTTAGTTTGAACCTGGACTTCAATCGCTGTTTATTTATAACTAGCTTTTGCCCGCGACTTCGTCCGCGCTGACTAAGATTAACAGTTGCAGCTCTATTTTTCCCCCGCCATCGAAGTCAGTCAGGGGAAAAGCTACTTAGCAATGTATAGCTAGTGCCCACGACTTCATTCACGTGGATAAAAGAAAAAAGATAAAAGTTTGTGGTGATTTAGCAATTGTACCTAGCATTTTTACCACCTAGGTAGTATTAAATGTACTTATAACCGACCCCCAGCGATATCAGACTTCGCTCCCGTAGACCATGCGTTGTTATCTGCTTCTTCCAAACTCAACGGAGTAAAGAAGCAGATAAAGATGCAGATATGCAGTAAAGAGGCATCTAACTGACTGAACGTGGGTTACCTACATTTCAAGACACACTCGAATATTTCGACTCTTATTTTGAGTCCGCTAATCTGCTACTGCTTTCTGCAAACTTTCAGTCTGGGTTGTCTCTGTTGTAGTTGTCTGTAGTTGGTCTCGCATCAAGTCTTTGTACCTTTGTGGCCTATATGGACACCGACTCTCCCGATGTTAGAGACTCCGAATGCGTAGTTTGAAACCTAAGTACATCTCGTTTGCTTGCACAGTTGTGTGAATGAATATATCAGCATTCAGCATTCGATGCAGTAGGTACGTCACAGGTCTCAACATCTGACTGGCATTCTATAAAATTGTAAACGATCTCCAACACAGCTAGTTAGCGTTACCTACTCGTATAATATACAGGCACGAAGTTACTTAAAAGAAAAAAACTATATGAAAATGCGTGTAGTTTTTTTTATATATTTTATTTTGCATCATGCTATATCAAAGACAACGATCATAATATCAGAAAAACTTATCCATATTATGTCTATCACATTGAATAGTTTTTTTTTCTATGAGCTGCCCTTCTGAAACACCAAACGCGTCTTCTTAGCATCTAAGATACCATAGTCTGAAACAATGGTTTTAAATCTTTCGTGTTGAAAGCGTCACACTTTGCCGTCCCAGAAACGCGCTAACCTCAGCGCGCTGGGGTCGCCTCCAAGAGATCCTATCAGCTGCACTGTGGAGCATCAGGACAGTTATGACGATGCGACCTTGTCAGTACAGCTTAAGATTGGCACGAAACACCTCTTCTGGCTCTATTCCTCACATATATTTCATGCGCGCAACACCACCACGCAGGCGGTTCGGGGATTTTCACATGCTCCAATCTTCTCGTCAGTCTGAACTTCTGAAGTATGTGGAAAGCCTATCAGAGTTGTCAACAATGAATAGGCGACTATGATATTATGTAAAAGTGCCCCTGTCTAGTCCTTCTAGGTACTCAATAGGTACTTAGTGGAAATAAAGCGGTCATGTTGCTCATGTTCCACCATCACTGGCTGATTTTATGCGCCTTTGGTCGCTCAAGACTCTACAATGTTTTTCATACTTGCACAGTACACACAGCGGCTTTTTTTGGTCAGAACATCGTATCTTTAGTTTTCTTCGAGGTCTGGTGCATCCTTATTCTTCCCTGAATAAGCAGCAATCAGCAATTCACTGAACGGACATTCCATCTCGTCTGGCCAAGAGATCTCAGGACGGACGTCGGACCGCAACTTTCTAAAGATCTTTGATAAACACTGCTGGATGCAAAGTTTTTAAAGTAAGGATTAATTTATTGGCTCTTTCAGATTGTAAGTAGCTATCACTGAAACAATATATTTTTGCCTGTTTTTTATAATCACACAATGTTGATTTCTGCTGTATTGCTTTCTTGTTACCATTTTTGTGACAGTGACGGATGACAGCAATAATTAAAAACAACTTCCACATTGTTGTCTATCGTTTCATTGTAATGCATAGTTGCGGCACATTTCGGACTTTTTGGTAGATCAAAATTCACCGTTATTTAGTTTTCGATGGATTTAGGAAAGTAAATAGCTCAACGCTACGTAATGACAGAGGGTCTATGGTAAACGGTTTTGTCGTTCACTTTTATACAAATAGCCACTATACGATAATCTTTGTGTATTTGCTTTGCTCCTGCTTAAGCGTAATAATCTATACTTATAATAAAACTCTAGCGAAGTCAATTCTGTACATTGAATATTTTTAGAAAAAAACTAGCAGGGGTTACTAAGTAAACTATACTGAATCCAAAAATGCAAAAAAAACGGTTTATGTCTGTCTGTCTGTCTGTCTGTCTGTCTGTCTGTCTGTCTGTCTGTATGAACACGATAAACGCGAACACCGCTGAATAGTTTTCAACCAAACTTAACATGGTCGTAACTCACGTTTCTGGGAGTAACTTAGGCTATCCGATGTTTAGAATACATTGCGGGTTGCAATTTTAACTTCGTTTTTTGTAAGAAATATTCATAGTTTGGATATGGCTTCTTGAGAAGGTATGTTAAGAACGTGATACTGAACATATTTCTGCAAAAAAAAAAAAATGTCCGACTTTGAACCACATTCTCTCGAAAACCTACATTGCGGGTTGCAATTTTAACTTGATTTTTTGTAAGAAATATCCATAATTTTGATATGGCTTCTTGAGAAGGTATGTTAAGAACTTGATACTGAACACATTTCTGAAAAAAAAAAAATTGAAGTCCGACTTTATTATCTCGGAAACCGTTGATTTCCCAGGCATAGTTCCTTGGGCAAAAATGTTCGTTATGATGAGGACTATACGTATACGTACGTATACGTGGTCTCCCGCTTTGTTGGCGGTCTTTTAACACTCTGTATAATAGCACGCTACGACTTTTGGCATTTGGGGCGCATATTGTAAATGAAAAATCGGCATTTGTTTTTATTTTATTTTGGCGGAAAATGTTAGTTCTACAAGCGTAGCATAAGGCCGGGTTAGAGCGTATCTATGGGTTTAAAATAATAGGTATCTCACTCTTTTGTTTGACGTAGAGCGGGATGGACAGAGCCATAGATACGCTCTAACCCAGCCTTATGATGCTTGCTGGAGGGAATTGTGAGTGGTTTTCGGTGGAGGTCGGACAAAGTGTATCGATGTTAGAAATGTAGTACTGTTGCGTCGCGGTCGAAATGTTCTGGATTTGAACCCACGCGAGGTTGAAATTTTTTTTGTGCCTTTTTTAAATATTTACTCTACTGAGCCCAACTTGATATTAAAAAAATATATTTTGTTTGCCGTAGAGCGGGATAGACAGAGTTATTTGCGGTAGATACGCTCTAACCCAACCTTATACTTTGCTTGCTGGCTTAGCATGAGAATGGGTAAGACCTTATCTATGGGCTTATAACTTTATCTATCCCACTCTACGTCGAGGGAGATACATAATAAACCCCCATACTTCCCAGGCAATTCTTATGCTAAGCTTCCTGGTATCTTACACGGGCGATACCTAATCTAAACAAAACATATTTTATCATAAATGTATTGTTTAGATTAGGGCACACACACATACACACAGACAGACACACAGGCAGGCACACCCTCATAAACACATAAACAGACACACACACAAAGCTATCAAACTTATGACATCCCTCTTTGTTGGTCGGGGGTTAAAAAAAAACCTTCCTTTTGAGATTTCCTCCACAGTCGAATTTTAATTAAATGTCACATGTGTAAAAACGCATACGAAGTCGCGGGCACAGCTAGTATGTAGCCTATATGTTATTCTGATGTCTCAGCTATCTACATTCCAAATTTCATCCAAATCCATCCAGCGGATTCAGCGTTATAAGGTAACAAACACACTCACTCACTCACAAACTTTCGCCTTTATAATATAAGTAGGAAGTAGGAAGTAGGAAGTAGGATAGGATAGAAGTTTGAATATACAGGATGTCCCAAAAATAGTGTCAAGCGGAAGTTCAGAGATAGAGCACCCCTAGGGGTACCCGAATCACCCCCATGTATGTTTAAGGTTTTTTTGGGAAGAATTACCTAGCATTGGTTTTTACTTTTTAACTTTTTTTTTTTTTCTTCTTTGGGGTCTTAGATAACTAGTCTATCACAATAAAAATAATGTTCAGCTTTAAACTTGTAAAAGATACCGCAATTTTTATCCAAAGTTGAAAAATGCCGTTTTAAAGAAAACATCATCAAATAAGTTAGTATGGGGAGAAAAAAAAGTAGGGCTCTGAAGGATTTTTGATTGATTTCAAAAACTTTTTTACAATCTGAACCTTCAGAATAGTACAAAAAACTGTCACTTTACAGGCCTTTTATTCGGGTAATTAGCGGTCAAAGTTCAAAAACCGGAATTAGGAGAAATGTAATTTCGATCGGTTTTCTTTTATAGGTCCAATTTTGTATTCCTTCGATATGTACACCTACTCCCTTGTATGTTACTCGTACCTAAGCAACGGTAAAGGGGTTTGGAAAAAAAACAAAAGAAAATTGTCTAAGTTTCATTGGCCTTAGAGAAATATTAGGACAGTAGAGCCAGAGAGCCTTACAAAAGTCTGAGGTAAAAGAAATATTCAAGAACAGCTCTGGTATTGCACATAATTTTAAAACTTAATATTCACAGACGTTTTAAATATACATACATAATATTTAGTTTTTCTTCAGTTTCATAAAATAATACGTCCATTTGCATTTTTAACTTCGTCTACTTAACTTTACGAAAGCTAAGTTTCATCCTGTGTCCTGTGTTTAGGTACCTACCTAATATTAGACTGTTCAGATATATTTTTTTTTTCGGAATGTTTGTAATCGCAATTAAGAATGTTTTCGTTTTTTTTCTACCTCGCATTCTTGTTGGATCTTAGCGTATGTAGAGCTAAATAATGTCATGCTAATACGAAAGTTTTTATTCAATAGCACGGTCGGCCACAATCTCAGATACCCCATGGCAGCTCTTACCGCGCGCGGCATAAAGGCGCCAATCGAACTAAAAGGGGTATCTGAGACTGTGGCCGACTGTACCTATTGACCACGCTTCCATCCCGTTAACCCTACAATAAACTTAACACATTTTCCGTTTAGTAAAATGAGCGCGTATGACTCATATCGTTTCAAAATCTCGTGTAATTCTATGAAAAGGTTTACGACCTTGTTGTACAATAAAAATCAATCGCCGCGCATTAATCTCGCTAAAACTCAAGCCATCAAAAACATAACTTGTAAAAAAAAACCAAGCCTCGCTGCTCAGTTCTTCTACCGTAAAAAGTTTTGAGATCCATGTACTACCAAGTCGGTTAATTTATTCAGTAAGTTAGTTATTACGTAATTAACTAACCTAACAACATCTTATAGTGACGCATATCAATATAAAAAATCTTTTATGTTTCAAATAAATGTATTGACTTGGCAATCGCACTAAATAATCTAATTTATAATATGTATTACTTTTGAGATACTTATGCCCGTTTTCACCAACCACCCCTAATTTTAAAAGACCTTTTAACGAAAATTATCTGCACCTCTGCAAGTGTAGGGGTCATGGATGAAGGAACATACGAATTCCACTCACAAGCGTTATGAGTTGAGTTTGTATGGTCCTTCATCCATGACCCCTAGCTTTGCAGAGGTGCAGATAACTTTCGTTAAAAGGTCTTTTAAACCACTTTTTGTTTTTCTAAAGCACTAACCCGTGCTAGGGAATAATTTAAACATTTATCAAGTCCTGTCCCGAGTGAATTTTTTCAACTTATTATAAATGTTTAAGGTCTTTTAAAATTAGGGGTGGTTGGTGAAAACGGGCATTAGTGTTTTCATGCGATTGCCAAGTCAATCTATTTATTTAAAACATAAAAGATATTTAATATTGATATGCGTCACTATAAGATGTTGTTAGGTTAGTTAATTACGTAATAAATAACTTACTGAATAAATTAACCGACTTGGTAGTACATGGATCTCAAAACTTTTTACGGTAGAAGAACTGAGCAGCGAGGCTTGGTTTTTTTTTACAAGTTATGTTTTTGATGGCATCTCATTTCTTTTTGTAGATAGTCCTACTTTTTTTGCTTTCCAGTACCTTCTACTCCTTGAATACCAACAACGGATTTTGGCTTTTTCATTCGGTTGACCATTTTACAAGTTACCTTTGAACATAATTATATGTAGGTAACTTATATACTGATTTATTCCATTATATTTAGAATACGTAATTAGTGTATAAATCAAGGAAAAACTGAAATATTTTGCAATTTCGGTCCAGCTTTCTAAATACACAAACTGCATAAATAACTTTTTACACTTAAACTTTCCTAAGCACTGCACATTTTACGAAACACGTTTACGAAATACAAAATGCATAAATAACTTTGTATTCCCATATAAATATATAGGATTACAAAGTTACATTTGCATTGTACATGTATGCAAATAAAACTTTGTAATCCCATATATTTATATGGAAATACAAAGTTATATATGCAGTTGGTGTACCTAGAAACCTGGACTGAAATTGCAAAATATTTTAGTTTTTCCTTGATTTATACACTGAATACTAATTGTATTCTAAATTTGAAGCTTCTATGTATGCTAGAAGTGCCTTAGAGTTTTGATGATCAATCAGTGAGTGAGTGAGTGAGTGACAAAATACGAAACTTTGACTAGTTATAATTCTTAAACTACTGGTTCAAATTGAATGAAATTTGAAATATTCCGTGTTTATACAATGCTTTCTTGGTTACAGAAAATTCAGGCTTCTAGTTTTATCCGAAACGAAGTTATAGGGGGGTCGAAAATGGCCTGAACTGCTTCGAGAAAAGTATGGTACGGCCGTGCCGCTTTTTAGCTCGACTTGGTGGGGTCACTGCCGTGCCCCCAGATATTGACCGATTTAAATAATTCTTTTCTTTGCCTAGTTCGCCATAGTTCAGGGGTGGTTTAATCTCGCTAAAACTCAATATTGACCGATTTAAATAATTCTTTTCTTTGCCTAGTTCGCCATAGTTCAGGGATGGTTTAAAAACAAAAAAGGGGAAACTTAAGTGGAGGGCCATGAAAGCGTAGGCAGCACTAAAATTATACAAATGCAAACTTTTAAAGCATAAGAAACGTTAAATAAATAAAACGTATCGAGCTATTCGAAAAGTCGTAGAACAAAAAAAATCGCACTTAGAAGTTGACGTGTTTCAGGAATCATGCTATGTAAAAATTACCTTGTACGTATATACAGATGAGATATGATCCAAGGCCAGCACGAGCCTAAACAGAGGTGCGTATTTTTTTTGTTTTATTGAAAGTTCAATGTCCAATCAAACGGTGGTTGGCGCCAACGCGTTGACACTCCATCCGTCACGAGCAACAGGTCCGTTCATTAACCACATCCGGCCGGCGGGCCCTGCACCACTCTACACTACCTGGGCCCTTAGCCTGTAACACAATGGTGCCAAAATGGGCTTCCAGTTGACGGTTTTAATTACGATTTATTGATGCTGTCGGTCCAGTGTCGGTCCTTTTAATGTTATTATAGTACAGCAAAGAATATTAAGAGTCTAATCCTAGAGGATTAGTTCGCTGGTTGTAGGAGAACAACGAAAAAATCTCGGTTTTGTCTTTCTACCTGGGACGCCATTGAGACGCCATTGTGTTACAGGCTAAGGCCCCTGCGCGGAAACAACCACTTTGCACCGTGGCAGTCGACGACGTCCGATGACTACTGGAACAACTTGCTGAAATGCCCCCTTTCAACGCCACCTAAGCTATGCTTCACACGCTTTATAGGGATGCTTAAGATCTGTTATATCGGCACTGACGAACAGGCCTTTAACATATGTGACCCTGAACACTTACAAGGAAAACTTAAACATGTTCAGAAGGTACTAAGAAATGATGGGTACCAAGTGAGCAGTAGGCAACAGCAAAAACCTAAAAAGGAAAGATCCTGAAGTGAACAGCTTTCCTGCCTTTCGTACGAGGAGTTACAGGTAAAATTGGATCAGAACATACTGAATTCGTTTCGTTTTCTGTCGCGTAGTGTTATTCCGAGCATAGCTCTCTCCATTCCTTTTTGTGCGACTCTGAATTTTTCGGCTGATCGTTGGGTTAGTGACATTGTTTCCGCTGCATATGTAAATACGGGCATTATGCATTGCTCAAAAACTTTGGTCTTAAAAAGAAACGAATGGATTCGGCGAAAAACGGGGGTCAGAGACGTGGTTAGCACCATCACGCGAAGCAAATGGATCTGGGCAGGCCACATAGCCAGAATGGATAAGAACCGCTGGACCAGGCGGGTCCTAGAATGGAGACCATGGCAAAATACTAGGCCACGAGGCCGCCCACCCAGGCGCTGGGCGGATGACATCCGCGAACAGGCGGGTTACGACTGGATGAGAAAGGCAGCAAACCGCCAAAACTGGACATTTTTGGGAGAGGCCTATGTTCAGAATTGGACCAACAGAGGCTGCCAATGATGATGATGATGATGATGACATACTGAATAAGTAAATACTCCATGAAGGCTGCATATACACCGTAATCCAAGTTGTCTAGTCAACTGCGGAGGCTAAAAGATATCTTAACTTTACTATCTGCGGGGGTCTAAAAGATGTACTGCAGCTGTGGGAGCTCCATTGGCTAAACAAGACGCTCTATCGCCGAAAAAGTTAAAGAACACATAGCTGCGGTGAAAAATAGACAGCCGAATAAATCTGCTGTAGCAGAATATCTGCTAAACGCCGGGACTAACCACTGGAGCTCCATCAACCGAAAATACTCTCCACCGACCGACACTACTATTGACTACGTCATTGGTCACATTCGACATATTCATTCTAAGAGTAAATTAGACTGGATTTCTACTCCAGACGTTTATATTTAGAGCCAGGTCATATAAAATAAAAAGTTCATGAGTATGCAAGTAATATTTTTTTCTTCTCCAAGGCAGGCTCGGAAAGTACGCTGATAGAATGCATAAAATCGTAGAAAATCCTGTTTTAAGGTTGGACGATAGCAACGTGGCAGGAAATTTAAAATTTTCACAGTTTTTTACATTTTGTAGCTAAACTGAGCTATTTTTGCTCAGAGATTTTTCGTTCGCGGCAATAACATAGTATTCTTTTCAATATTGTAAACAACAGAACAACAATAATTCAGCCGATTATGTGTTCTGGTCGACAAAACAGTGGCACTGCCAAAAAAACTCGTCGAAGACCAGAACACATAATCGGCTGAATTATTTGTTGTTCTGTTGTTTACAATAATTAAAAGAATTCCTACTAGGTACATATGTTATTGCCGCGATCGAAAAATGGCTGAACAAAAATAGCTCAATTTAGCTACAAAATGTAAAAAACTGTGAATGAATTTCCCACCACGTTGCTATCGTCACACCTTAAACTATCTGTATTTATGTGTGATTCGAAATTTGAACTAGACGCCCTAATAAAAAGAAATATAAGGAACTCCTTTGACTTGTAGCGTTGCCTAGCAACGAGTTCTTGATTTTATGACACTTCAAGAAGACAGTGAGAAGACACGATTAGTTAATCAACAACCCGTTGCTAGGCAACGCCACATACTCCTTTGTGAAGAAGCAAAGAAGAAGGAAACTCATTTCACTAACCTCTCGCTCGTGGCTCAATTTTAGAAACCTTCGCTAGCTCGGTATTCAATACAAGCACTCGATGCAAACAATAATTTTGCATTGTTGCATAACAAATAATTATTATTAGTTACTTATTTGCATAACATTTTGCTATTTGCATAACAAATAATATTTATAGAATGGGACTAAAATTCCCCAAAACATAATTTTGGCTATATCTATCTATACTTATAATAAAACTCTAGCGAAGTCAATTCTGTACATTTAATATTTTTCGAAAAAAACTAGCAGGGGTTACTAAGTAAACTATACTGAATCCAAAAATTAAAAAAAAAAACTGTCTATGTCTGTCTGTCTGTCTGTCTGTCTGTATGAACACGATAAACGCGAACACCGCTAAATAGTTTTAAACCAAACTTAACATGGTCGTAACTCACGTTTCTGGGCATAACTTAGGCTATCCGATGTTTAGAATACATTGCGGGTTGCAATTTTAACTTCGTTTTTTGTAAGAAATATTCATAATTTGGATATGGCTTCTACAGAAGGTATGTTAAGAACGTAATACTGAACATATTTCTGCAAAAAAAAAATTAAGGTCCGACTTTGAACCTCATTATCTCGGAAACCTACATTGCGGGTTGGAATTTTTACTTGATTTTTTTGTAAGAAATACCTATCCATAATTTTGATATGGTGTCTTGAAAAGGTATGTTAAGAAAGTGATACTGAACACATTTCTGAAAAAAAAAATTAAAAGTCCGACCTTATTATCTCGGAAACCGTTGATTTCCCAGGCATAGTTCCTTGCGCAAAAATGTTCGTTATGATGAGGACTATACGTGGTTTACCGCTTTGTTGGCGGTCTTTTAACACTCTGTATAATATCACGCTACGACTTTGCATTTGGGGCGCCATATTGTAAATGAAAAGTCGGCATTTGTTTTTATTTAATTTTAAATCTTAGTTCTACAAGCGTAGCATAAGGCCGGGTTAGAGCGTATCTATGGGTTTAAAACAATAGGTATCTCACTCTTTTGTTTGACGTAGAGCGGGATGGACTGAGCCATAGATACGCTCTAACCCAGCCTTATGATCTTGCTGGAGGGAATTGTTTTATCCTTGATAGAAGGAATTGTGAGTGGTTTTCGGTGGAGGTCGGACAAAGTTTATCGATGTTAGAAATGTAGTACTGTTGCGTCGCGGTCGAAAGGTTCTGGGTTTGAACCCACGCGAGGCTCAATTTTTTTTGTGCATTTTTATATATTTAATCTTTTGAGCCCAACTTGATATTGATATTGATATGGTATAGCTCTATGGGGCAACTGTACTGATATAGACAAGGCATTTAAAATACAAAAGCGCTGTGTCAGGGCAATATTTGGTCTTCGTCAAATAGACTCGTGCCGACCATATTTTAAGGAGCATGGCATTTTACCATTGCCCTGTGTGTATATTTTAGAAGTTTGTTTATTTGTTTATAACTATAAATATCTATTCCAAAAAAAGCAAGATGTTTGTAATCGAGAACTCCGTTCACAATATATAAATAAGTTATTTAAACCAGCTGTTAATTTAGCACTTACCTCTAATAATTGTTTTGTGATGTGTATAGAAATATTTAATAAATTACCAGATGATTTCAAAGTAGAAAAGTTAATTTCGTTTAAGAGGCTCACTAAGCAATATCTGATATCCAGAGGCTTTTACTCTACCAAAGAATACTTAGATTATAAGGATTAATATTGACATAAGAATTCTTTGACATTAAATTATTGAAATTAAATTATATAATTATCTAGGAACATACTCGTACTTATGACAGTGCTAATTAAATTGTAATAATGTGTATACACCTGAAAAGGTAGAACCTGGAGATCTAGTGATAAATAATCAACAATAACATCTAAGTGTATTAACCCATGTTCTGACACAATAAACTTCATTTCATTTCATTTCATTTCATTTCATTTCATTTCATTTCAAAAATATATATTTTGTTCGCCGTAGAGCGGGATAGACAGAGTTATTTGCCGTAGATAAGCTCTAACCCAACCTTATGCTATGCTTGCTGGCTTAGCATGAGAATGGGTAAGACCTTATCTTTGGGCTTATAACTTTATCTATCCCACTCTACGTCGAGGGAGATACATTATAAACCCCTTTACTTCCTAAGCAATTCTTATGCTAATCTTCCTGGTATCTTACAAGGGCGATACCCTAATCTAAACAAAACATATTTTATTGTAAATGTATTGTTTAGATTAGGTCACACACAGACAGACACACAAACAGGCACACCCTCATAAACACATAAACAGACACACACACAAAGCTATCAAACTTATGACACCCCTCTTTTTTGGTCGAAAGTTTAAAAAAACGCGTTTTCCTCCACAGTCGATATTATATTAAATGTCAAATGTGTAAAAACGCATACGAAGTCGCGGGCACAACTAGTTGTACAAATACCTCTTTTGACTATCTATCTATCTTTTGACTAATCAGCCATATAATAAAAATGAGTACTCTTCTAAATTCAATTTTTAAATCGAGGCCACGAAATGATAGTTGCCAGTATGCTTCTGTCAGATAAATCCTTTGTAGCAACTGTCATTCCGTGGACTCCGTTGAAAAGAGTTTATAGCTTTCATTTGACATAAGGTGCATTATTTTTGACAAAGTTTTTTTTGTGTCATTATCAGTGGGAAAAGCTTCATACCTACTTCATTCTAAAGCGCCCATAAGATATCGCTACGCTTCGATCAAGGATAAAACTAGATACAACATAGAATTCTGAAATGTGTCTGGAAAAATAGATGCCCAAATTGCCTTTGGGAGCTTATTTGCTCGTAGTCCATGCAATTAAAGTAAAACTGTACACTAATGCAATAAGGTTGACATTCGAATATTAGACGTATGGTCGAAATGATGTTTTGTTTCTGTGGGGACAAGTTTTTATTCTATGGGATTTAGTTCGGTGTCGCTACGCATTAAATAACATCATACGTGTTCCGGCATGAAATAAGCGCCAGAAGGAACGATTTTTTCCGAATACTGTTGTGGTGCGAGCGGGGACGGTTTGGAATGTAACGGTAATTTTACAACCCTATTTTTAGCTAGAAAATAGATCGCATTTTTGTCGTACAAAATTTATGGGGAATTTTTTTCGTTATTTCTGTCTATTCTAGTACTCAAACCTCAGTTGGCTCCTTAGAGTCGTTTGACCCCTACTAATTAATTGAATAAATAATCTTGAAAAAAAAAATGTCGCTGACTGTTTTTTTTTCTTCCAAAATCTATGAATGCAGTTCTCAAAAAGTTATGGATGGTCTCCTAGGAACGTTTTCCTGTAACTATAACGGTTAATGTACCTGCCCTTACCGCCCCGTCTCAAAAATCCACCCTGTAATGTCGTAAAACAAAAATTGCTTAAAAATAATTGAAAAAATAACTGTTATAATTTGAGCCCTCCCGCCACTCTACTTTCATTGAACCTTAGTTAGGCATTTTAGGTAAGTACGAGGTGCCCTAATCACACTTGGCCGATCGATTAAATTCGAACTTTTATGCATACTGCACTAAAACTAATATTATTCGTGCAATACAAGTTTATAATAATGTTGGCAAAATAAGTTAGTAGCACGTGCAGGGGGGTTACCCTTGACGCTATTGCGATCAAAATGAAAAAGATTTACAATTAATTTCTCTTTGAATTCGCATAGTAATGCTTTGATTTTAAATACATTGTAATGTTTATTCAAAGGTAAGGCTGTTTTATTCAATAAATACACAAAATGCGTCTTAATTTGTAAAATATTACATTTTGTAAATTGCGCCATATTGCGGCCGTATAGGAAAAATTCGTCAAGGGTAGAGGGGCAGTTTCGTTTCGTCGAACAATACTGTGAATATACAGGGTGTTAAAAGACCGCCACCAGACCCGAAAGCCATGCATACTAGACACCAAAACAAAGTACTTTTTCGATAAATTATTGCTGGGAAACGTTTTTTGTAAGAAATATTCATAATTTTTATATGGCTTCTTGAGAAGATATGTTAAGAACTAGATACTGAATACATTTCTGAAAAAAAAAAGTTTTGAAAAGTCCGACTTTGAACCTCATTATATCGGAAACCGTTGATTTCCCAGGCATAGTTCCTTGGGCAAAAATTTTCCTTATGATGAGGACAATACCTGGTTTCCCGCTTTGTTGGCGGTCTTTTAACACCCTGTATACGTTCGACGAAACTATTACCGCCCACACCAGTTGACCTTTTTATATCTCACATAATATTAAGCTTTGATCCTAAAAGCTCATTCGTTTCCATTTGAGGCGCTCATATCTTCGGCTCGTGCAAATTGAAGTTTTATTTCTATAATCAACATTACACACAATGCTTTAGCTACTGCGGCTCTTTGTGTAATTTGAGACGTTTCGACCACTTTTGTTACCACGTACGTAATTAAAATTTCTTAAATGGAGCAACACACAACTGGCGATTTCAGAGCTGAAATCGGCCACTACCTCATACGATTACCTACCTACCTACCTACCTACCAGAGCTGAAAGGAATTCATTCGTTCTATTCCATAAATAGACACTTAGGCCCGGTTTCTTAGTTGAGAATTTTAACTAAGCACATACTTACGTATCGCTCTGTCACACTCTTTTGTGAGAAATCTGCGGAGACAGGACGATACTTACCCATTTGCTTAGCAAAATTCTCAACTCTTAGGCCCGGTTTCTGAGTTGAGAATTTTACTAAGCACATACAAGACTTACGTATCACTCTGTCACGCTCTTTTGTGAGAAATCTGCAGAGACAGGACGATACTTACCCATTTGCTTAGCAAAATTCTCAACTCGGAAACCGGGCCTTAGAAACTGTAATTTATACAGTGATTCTACTATTTGAAAAAAAAACCTACTTAAACGTACGTATAATATGTATGTAGGTAGTTTAGGTACTAATAACTCAAACAAGCCTTACCAAACGCCTTCATAATATTATGCATGTGTACATGAAATACAAGATCATTTTAGAAATGTGTCCGCATAAAATACTCAACTTGATGTATAATATTACTTACCTCAGTATGTTGTCGAAATGTATTAGCATAGCGTTTTACTTCTCCTCTTAGGCCCGGTTTCTGAGTTGAGAATTTTACTAAGCACATACAAGACTTACGTATCACTCTGTCACGCTCTTTTGTGAGAAATCTGCAGAGACAGGACGATACTTACCCATTTGCTTAGCAAAATTCTCAACTCGGAAACCGGGCCTTAGAAACTGTAATTTATACAGTGATTCTACTATTTGAAAAAAAAACCTACTTAAACGTACGTATAATATGTATGTAGGTAGTTTAGGTACTAATAACTCAAACAAGCCTTACCAAACGCCTTCATAATATTATGCATGTGTACATGAAATACAAGATCATTTTAGAAATGTGTCCGCATAAAATACTCAACTTGATGTATAATATTACTTACCTCAGTATGTTGTCGAAATGTATTAGCATAGCGTTTTACTTCTCCTCGTGAATCACACGCTAACTTGGAATGTAGAACGGAGTGTGTAAAAATGAACAAAATTGTGTTGAACTCCCTTGTACGTTATATGGTTATGTTAATAAGCTACGAGATGTGGCGGCCTCATTTCAGAAAATTTCTTTCCCTTGGCTGGGTTGTGCCAGCGTTTGTTTGTAATTTATTTGCAACAAATAAAATTTGCATTTGTTTGGCTTCGATGTAATTACTTTACATGTACGCACTCGCAATACCTACACCTACTAATTTACATTTATTTCGCAAAAGGCTTTTTGTTGATTTTGCCTTCATCAACGATGTAGGTTAAAGCTTTCAGTCATAATCATAGTATTTTTTTTTACAATTGCTCTAGCGAAGATACTAACTTGAAATACTGTTACTTGTAAATGTTACTCACTCTAAATACCTACGTTAAAGTGGGTCAATTCGAATGGAATCGAATGGACCCACCTTAACATAATTATTATTACTGCATTTCCTATTTTTTTTCTTTAAATAACAAAAGGTTGCTACACCTCAAGGGTCACGTTACACCTATAACGTTTATTAAGTGGTTTATTAAGTTCACTCTGTATTAGATATTGATACGGGTTGTCAAATTGGGCGTAGATAAATAATGATAGACCCACCAAAATAGCTTGGTTCCAGCTTCCCAATCACGTCCGAGACGAAAATAGCTGGGCTTTGTGTTTTATTGCGTCTTTATTCAGCACATTACGTTTAGATCGGGCGAAAAATAAATGTTTCGTTCTAATGTAGGTAATGAGACTAGGCACGCGTGGTGATTAAGTTCGAACTCCCTCTCTGTGAGAAGGCCTGTGTTCATTTTAAACAGAAAATTGAAGGCATTTACACTATTGAAGAAAATGAGCTTTCTTCAAATAGTTTCGTATTGGTGGAATACTTCTGAATCAGGCCCTTGTTACGGTTATTATGCGGCGGTGACCGTCCAAGCGCACGAGAGGAGAAAAAACGCTATTCTGTGCGCGAAGGTCAAAATGCTGCGTGGCCGTAGGTACACTTGTATACGACCAGTTGAAATTGCCAGAAATGACTCTTTTTAAATGGTCTTACGAGAGTGTACGGTCAGATTTTAAGGTATTTTAACGTCGTATAAAATTGAATGAGGCTGTAGAATATTACGACACCGAAATATTTTTTTTTAAAACCATGTTTAATCCGTGCGGGATCAGAATGGGATAATACCTTTTGGAACTGAGACGCTCGCGGTCCTGTAGCGTCAGCATTTCGGCAAACTCTAGTTGTCTATGACAAACTCGCGTCGAAACTTGCTTGTGTTTTCTGTGCGCGTGGGTGTCTGCTCGAGTTTTATCACATTTTATTCAATTAATGCAATAACATTGACCTTATAGATTACAACTATTAAACATTTTTGTGTATTTCCAATTTCATAACCTATGATAGAACGTAGAACTAAAAAGGGTTTTTTTTTAAAGTTTGCGGCGGGTTAGAAATTGCAAGACTATATAAATAAATAAATATTTTTAAGGTTAAATAAAAATCCGATAGAGATCTTGGATCCTTTCAAATGGTGCGAATGGGGACGCGCAAATAATCAAAAGCCGTTATAACCAATACGATCTATGGTGCAGAAATCAAGGAAGCTAGGGACCACATAGACGCCGGACGCCAGTTTTTCCAAAAGGGTATTTCCACGACCTCACGGCAACAGGTTAGGTGGCGGGCACCGCGCATGCGCGACGCACGAGTCGATACCGCCCCCCGCGCCCCGCGCCGCGCCCCGCGGGCCCGCTCATTCACACTACACACACTAATACCACCCATCCAACACACACGAACACAATCAACTAAAAGGTAAACATCTGCTTAAAATGTGAAGGTCGATCTCCAGGGGTCTCCTCTAAGGTGTCTAAGGGTTGAAAGTTCGTTTAAGTGCTGCACATATCCATAGTGCAGTAAACAGAGCAATGCTTTTCTTCGGGTAAAACTTTATCTGAAAGGTAAAACAGAAAAAAAACCTTTGGAATTCCATGCCGCTTTTGCAAATGAACTACCAAGTTTCTTACTATACTACCCCGATATTACATTATTAGTGGAAATTCCGGAAATACAAAACAATCGGTGGTAGTATTTTACAACGACCGACTCATGTCACCCTATACCGCGACGCAGTCTATTGTGCAAAAGATCATACCGGAAGCTTTATAAATTATGCCAATAATGTTTTCCTGTTAAGGTGGGACGATAGCAACGTGGCGGGAAATTCAAAATTTTCACAGTTTCTTTACATTTTGTAGCTAAACTGAGCTATTTTTGTTCAGCAATTTTTCGTTCGCGGCAATAAAGCAGTATTCTTTTCATTATTGTAAACAACAGAACAACAATAATTCAGCCGATTATGTGTTCTGGTCTACGAAGCAGTGGCACTGCCCAAAAAACATGTCGTAGACCAGAACACATAATCGGCTGAATTATTGTTGTTCTGTTGTTTATAATAATGGAAACAATAATATGTTATTGCCGCGAACGAAAAATCGCTGAACAAAAATAGCTCAGTTTAGCTACAAAATGTAAAAAACTGTGAAAATTTTGAACTTCCCGCCACGCTGCTATCTTCCAGGCTTAAGAAAAATTTCAAAAAAAAAACTCTACTGTTGAGCCTAAATAAAGTATTAAAATGCTGGTTTATCTATAAGTTCGCTACGTGCGAATGAGCGGCCGAATTTCATTACGTTATGAAATCGACGAAATTCATAACGCCTATGTTTAAAATGCCTACGTTTAAATAGGTATTATAATTTACGCTGTTCATAAACCATACGATTATCTCGTAAACTAAGAGGTTTAGAGCAAAATTATCAAAATTTTCGAACCCCCTAATGCCCCTGAAACCAACCCTTTTACTTTGCTGAAAGTGTGACAGACAGTCAAACAAGATTTAAAACAACGGGTAGGTCAGTAGGACCACCATTAGGTAACCCGTTTTCTCCGTCGAACCGGACAAACCCGTTCTTTCGGCTTTGTGACTTTCGGCGTTATGACCATTAGGCGTTTTAATTTTAGACGTTTTGAGCATAAACTTTTTAAATTGAGACCTTTTGAAATTCGGCCTTTAAAAGCATATAGACCCTTCCATTATATTTAAACATACACACACGTGAAGTAAGAGCGTGGCGGCAAGGCAAAGGCCTTATTTAGTAAAAACACGTCAAACTTCATGTCATTATAAAGGCTTTGGCTACAACAAATGTGCAACCGTGAATTTATGAAAAAATATGTGACGTCGCTGTAAAATAACTGTAAATTACCTCAAATATAATTAAATACAAAATGTTTTCTAGTACCTACAATAAAATAATATTCTAAGTACCTGAGCAAAGAAAGGTACTGACTTAAATAATATAATTATTCAGTATGCATTCATACTAAAAATTCCTGACATTAGTTAGATGAGCAATCGCCATTGAATTTGGTTGTCAACCTACCACCTTGTTTGAGGCACCAGACATTTTCTTTTATTTTACTTTGTTTAGCGTTGTAGCCTACAATCGGCTACGCACGCACGCATCAGACAGAGCGCAGAAAATCGTGTCTGCCTTAAGGCTGGAAGATAGCAGCGTGGCGGGAAATTCAAAATTTTCACAGTTTTTTACATGTTTTAGCTATTTTTGCTCAGTGATTTTTCGTTTGTGGCAATAAAACAGTATTCTTTTCATTATTGTAAACAACAGAACAACAATAATTCAGCCGATTATGTGTTCTGGTCTACGAAACAGTGGCACTGCCCAAAAAACTGGTCGCACACATAATCGGCTGTATTATTGTTGTTCTATTGTTTACAATAACGAAAATAATACTATATTATTTCCGCGAACGAAAAATCGCTGAACAAAAATAGCTCAGTTTAGCTACAAAATGTAAAAAACTGTGAAAATTTTGAATTTCCCGCCACGTAGCTATCATCCACCCTTAAATTTGGTTTCCTGACGAGCACAAAAGCTAATAACTAAAACCCGATAACCAAAAAACACTAAAACAACACCACTTTTATAAAAACCGTAATCACAGCAGCTACTTCACAAAGCTTTTGAATCCACCAAGAATATTACTTAAGTATATTCAGTGTCAAGTATGAAGAGGAAGGCGACGCTTTCGACACGATAGGAGTGAAGTATTTAAAATCCACAAAAAGTTGTAGAGATGTTGTGGAGAGCCAAGTCTTGTGTCCTTAGAAGCCTTGATGTTACATAAGAGGTTTTCTCACTACAAAAAATGTAATACAAACAACAGCGTCGAGTTTTACCATCCTGCTATTTATTATTATTAAAGTTTTTGTGTCATCCATCACTTTACAAAGCACCACGGAACGATGCCCTTTTTATTAAAATCGGTTAAGTAATAAACGCTCACATGAGGTACATACAAACACATTCACAATGCTGTGATCACAACCTCTTCTTGCTTCGCATAGTCGGGTAGCTAAGCGATAAACCTGCCCTCTTCCTATTGCCAATTTGGGTGCATTTGCCTATTCATGAGTCGTCATAACTGCGACCCACCCAGCTCGAGTAATGGCCAGCGGTGGTGGCAAATTATGGTGAAATATGTAAATCTAATAGCTTGCGGTAATTTTTTCTCGTTTTGTATTTGTTCATTCATTAGCTCGGTCGGACGTTTTTGCGTAGTCGGCGTAGTTGAGTTCACTTTAAGTAGCAATTTGGTGAATAACACAAACAAATGTTATATTTTAAAATACCGTACCACTCTAAACGTTTAAGTAAAAGAAGCTCTGCAGAAATGATTTACACCAAAACTTTGTTATATTTTGTAGGCAAATCGTATTCACCCAAAACTTAAATTCTATGGATAAAATCGGCGTGGTAAACAATTATAGAAAAACCCAGAGAGTTAACACGCTACACAGTAAAATGGTATCATCATACCTATATGCGCAATAAGAACGTGCCTGGATTTTTTAATATCCCATTCAAAGTGCTGACAAATATTATTGTTTAAAACGGCTCCCCTTATCTCGGCTTCGCACAAGCACGTATGTCCGTAAACATTTCGCTGAGCAAGAAATAGTGCTTAGTTTCAAATAAAGCAAAACTTTGCCGCACAGCCAGTGTGGAAAGAATTGCTTTAAAGCGACGAACTCTACATTATCTAACGAACAAAAAAGACCTTATAAATGCATTTTTCCCATTTTTAAAGGATTTTTTTTAAAGAAAAGGATTAAAGTAACGATTCGGATCCAACAACATGTAAAAACTGTGGTACATTTACGAAAAAATGTCATCATAATAAAATTGTGCTAAAGTGAATCGTGTGCAAAGTTATTCCTAGAATAGAATCGATTACTTGCAGTAAATAATATTTCATCCCCATTTTTCCCGGACCGTACGTTTCCAATACTTGTTTCTTAGTATGTAGCTTCATCTGGGGTATCTAGTAAAGTTTTCTATTCCGGTTTCTTCCCGGACGTTAAATTTACCATTTTCTTAAAAAAAAATGAGAGTTATCTCGTCGTCACTTTTTATTTTACCCTATGTTCTACGTACCTCCTACAATATCACAACAAGTAATAATTATCTACAATATTTAAGGTACTTTCCGTCCGTGGCGCATTCGTGTCTTGGAATAACAAGCCTCTCTGTACCTAGCTTCCGCTCCTATACCGTCGCTAATTTAAAAAAAATGTGTTTGTTTCGTGAATTTGGTTTTTTAACAATACCTACAGAGCTTTAAGTGTGAAACGCAAGCATAAATTTTAATTAAAAAGAAAAAAGATTCAGAAGCACGAGACGCAATAGTTATTTGTTATGCAAGAAAGCGAAAATTATTGTTTGCAGCGAGTGCTTGTATTGTACACCGAGCAAAAAACATAAATCTGAGCATAGTGAGGTTATGTTAGACCTATGTTAGATGCAAGAAAAACAATAAACAAGTACTTACAGGCAAAACAGGTGAGTCAAATAAGTTCACTATAAAAGGATATTTAATTCTTAGTTAAGGTTCGACGATAGCAACGTGCCGGGAAATTCAAAATTTTCACAGTTTTTTACATCTTATAGCTAAACTGACATATTTTTGTTCAGCGGTTTTTCGTTCGCAGCAATTACATTTTCATTATTGTAAACAACAAAACAACAATAATTCAGCCGATTATGTGTTCTGCCCCTGTATTAGCTAAAATATCGTAAAAACCGTAAAAATAACCGTTTTTAATTGTCAAATAAAAGATTGTTCATTTCAATAAGGGCTATTTTCGACGGTTGGGTGTTTTTTTTTACATAATAGAGGCGCTGGTCATCAACGAGTTTTTTGGGCAGTGCCACTGCTTCGTAGACCAGAACACATAATCGGCTGAATTATTGTTGTTTACAATAATGAAAAGTATACTATGTTATTGCCGCGAACAAAAAATTGCTTAACAAAAATAGCTCAGTTTAGCTATAAAATGTAAAAATCTGTGAAAATTTTGAATTTCCCGCCACCCATCTTCCAGCCATAAGGCTGCCGCACTAGAGTTTTCAGCTTTGTTGCTATTAAAACCATCCTGAAGTTTATTTATCCAGACACGAGAGGTTATTTTTCCGGGTGCATTCTGAACTTTTACCATATAAATTTAACAAACCAACCCATAATTATCTATTTGATAAAACAGAAGCGGAGCATTTTTTTTATTTACTGTTATTAAAAATAAATATAGTCTACAAAGTATTTAAAAGACTGTAAGAAGAAACCGAAATTCTGAATGTTCTAATCCGTGACTTTAGATGCCTATGCCTCATTTGCATTCACAGTTTTGTATAGAAAATGAACACTTTCGTGGAGAGTCGCGTCTAAACGAGGCTCTTCTTTCTGAAGCTTTTATGGACTTATATGGCATCTAGTGACACCGCCACTGTTTTTTCTTTTTCTTGGCGTTTAAATTTCGAAGCGTACAAAAATGCAGATTGGTTAAATTCGGGTTTTACATTTACACGGTTGTAAGTTGCTAGTAACAGCAAACTTTCCGAGCATGGGAGATGAAATAGTTATTTGTTATGCAAGAATGCAAAATTATTGTTTGCGGCGAGTGCTTGTATTGAAAACCGAGCTAGCGAAGGTTACTAAAATTGAGCCACGAGCGTAGCGAGTGGTTCAAAAAAAGAAACCTGAGCGTAGCGAGGTATTCAGAAGCACGAGACGCAAATAATATTGCATTCGTGCGAAACACAAAACTTTTCATCTCACAGAAGCGAGGAAATGATTTTGTTAGCCAAGCGGGAAAAACTCTATAGACAACTACTTACAGGCAAAACAGTTAAGTCAAATAAGTTCCTTTTAAAGCATATTTTACTGTAGTTACGGCTGCCGCACTAAAGTTTTGAGCTTCGTTGGTATTAAAACCATTCGTTTTATTAATAATTTCCTGAAGTTTATTTATCCAGACACAAAAATAATGTAAATAAAAGAATGTTTTTTTAAATAAAAGAAAGTATTACAAAATAAATATGTGTACAAAATATTGAAAAGACTATAAGAAGAAACCGCGTTTCTGAATGTTCTATTCCGTGACTTTACCTTTTTAAAAGATGCTTATGCACCATTTACATTCACAGTTTTGTATACAGAATGGGCACGAACAATCGCTTTCGCTGAAATACGCGTGTAAACGAACTATGAATGGGGTTTTATTTTCCGTCGGGATTTGGCATCTACTTAAACGGCCAATGTTTTTTTCTTTTTTAACACCATAGGGCGCGGGAAAGACTGTCCCGGCGTCGCGTTCAAATTTCGAAGAGCACAAAAATTCAGATAGTTTAAATCCGGCCTTTACACGATCGTAAGTTACTAGTAACAGCAAACTTTCCGAGCGTGGGAGATGAAAATAATATTACATCCGTGCGAAACACATAACTTTTCATCTCACAGAGCGAAGAAATCATTGTTAGATGCACTAAAAACAATAGACAATTAGGTTTCCTTCTTTGCAAGTGACAGATGAGTCAAATTAGTTCCTATAATTCTTTACACCATATTACGTCGCGATCAAATTTCGAAGCGCGCAAAAATCACTTTTGCCTCATCGTATGATACTAGTAACAGCATACTTTCCGGGCCTGGGAGATGAAAAATATATAATTTATAAATATAAGGTGTTACAAAAGATACTAACTCTTTTTACAGGGTAATAGCACCCGGTGATAGGGATCACCACCTAAATATTTTTTTAGCTATATGTCGTTCCGTTGATTTTTAAATTAATAAAATGTGAACGCTGGGCAGGAGAAAAGTATTTTTTAAATATTGTTATCATTGAATTTCACAATGTTTTAACAACTCAAACATATGAAAATGCACATACGCATACATACATATTTTTTTATTTCAGCTAATACAAAAAACAAAAAAGTTAAAAAAAAAAATCAATTGTGAGGTTATGAAAAAAAATTGATTTTTTCAACTTTTTTTTACAGAATTGACATCCTGATGAACAGTAGGTTACACCCTGTAAAAAGAGTTAGGATGTTTTGTAACACGTTGTATAAAAAATTGCGTTACTAATAGTCACTTAGCTCAAATAAAAATACAGCCACTTTATATTTACATTTACTACTTATGAATCGAAACGTGGTGCAAAGTAATCCCACCGGTAGGTATTTCACATAGCACATTTATAATACTTACGTATATATTTACTTTGTCTTATGTTCATGTTGTGAAAATGTATCAAAAGTTGTGAGAGGACGATAATGATGAAAAAGCTCAGCAAAACACCCACACCCAGTTAAAAGCAAGCAAGTGCACATCGGAACCTTTTAGCGCGCGGCAACTATAAATTAGATGTTCTCAGCACGCAACCACTTGTTACAGTTACCGCAACAACGATCGGCTTGCTCCTATGCCATCCAACGCACAATATAAATAAATACTTGTGCCTCTTCGCTAAATCTTACAATAAGAAATCAACATCTACTCAATCGCATGGTTTGTCTGGGAATACGTGTAGCGTGTTTACGCTACCCGCTCGTTTAGTAGAGTTGTATGAGTTTTATGCTCTGTGGTAGAGTCAACCAACTAGCATACTGACTCTAACTCTGCCCGAGTAGGTACCAATTTTAGTTCGTAGTCCACTCCGACTCTACTACCAATGCTGCCCAAATTGGAATAGTTACTCAACCGTGCTAGTACGCGCCGTTTACGCTGTATAGCTGCGGAAATATTCGCGTAAATATTATATTACCGTATTAAAATATAAAGGGAACCGGCTGACCATAACAAATAAGCTCAATTTTTCTCGTGGGATAAACAGTCTAAGGAATTATTGCTAATTCCCATAGAACGAGGAAGCTCCATTATTTTTTCTTTTTTATTTGAAAAGTTGTGTAACCTTTTTTATTCAAAAGTCATTTTCTCTTTTTTATCTTGTTTAATATTTCCTGTTTCAGATAAAGTATTTAGTTAAAAAGAATAATTATTTGTATTGCCTGCTTTAGTAACTTCTTATTACTTGAATTTTGACTCTTGTGGGACACGGACACTTGTACAGGCTACATCTTACTTGCTTTGTGCCTCTTGGAGGACTATACCCTCGATTATACTTTAATAATATAATACTTATATCAAAGCTGCAAGAAGTTAAAAACTAAAACCCAACTACCAAAAGGCTTAATCAGGTCTACCAAAAGGCTTAATCAGGCTTAGTCAGGTCTTGTACCTGCTTATCCTTAAAATAGACTCATAGGTAATTAATTAATCGTTTTCGGAGGCCATCGGTTAATAAAACCTTTGTTGGTTTATATTAACGCTACATGTGTTATACATTTTTTAAAGGTCTTTTAAAGCCTTTTAATTTTATACCCATGACAATGGTATCCGATGATTTGTATTTTTGGCTTGCACTTCAGGGCGCACCACCACAGCCCCTATCTTGGATTTTTTGAAAATGGGGGATTTTCTGACCTCGAATTAAAAAAAAAATAGTTTGAAAAGCTGTGACAGATGGCGTTAATCCAACATGGAATTAATATAAGAGTCTATCACAGAGTACCTAAGTGCTAGTAAGTACAGAAAAAAATAAGTTTTCTTCACTCCATTGCTCTGTGACTTCATCTTTCATCATCGTATGTGTGTAATTTGTGCTTATTTTTGCTTCGCGTAGTCGGGTAAAAAGAGGGTAGAGTTCGCGTAAACTAAAATGGACGTTTTGGTCTACGACAAGTTTTTTGGGCAGTGCCACTGCTTCGTAGACCAGAACACATAATCGGCTGAATTATTGTTGTTCTGTTGTTTACAATACCTAATGAAAATAACACTGTTTTATTGCCGCGAATGAAAAATCGCTGAACAAAAATAGCTCAGTTTAGCTACAAAATGTAAAAAACTGTGAAAATTTTGAATTTCCCGCCACGTTGCTATCGTGCACCTTTAAAAGTAAAAAAAAAACTGGTATTTCCAAAGAAAGTCTACAAAATAAAAAATACGTGTCTCTTCAATTACTAGTTCGAAATAGTCTTAAGTTTGAAAAAACATTTTCACTAACTTTGACTCTCAATCTTTCAAAAAAATTATATGACAATACGCACCTTGGCAAAATGCACACATATTTTTTTATACCCAAGGTTGTAGTATCAAAGCTAATCTAAGCAAGTTTCAGGGAAAAAGCAATTTTATGCTCAACACATAGAGCCTCCTATTTCCAACTAAACTTTCTGTCCCTCCGGGCTGAGTTCGCCGTCGAAGTGGATGCGATGCAACTGTGTGATATCTAACCAGTCAATCGTCTATCCCACCAAAAACATTTTCATGTAAAATGTTGCCAAGACGAGACCATACACCACGCACTGTCAAAAAGCTATCAGATCTCATGTAGAGCCAAGTTTCTAACTCTGCAAGCCCTAACTTCACAAACTCTACACCTTAGTCAAAATATGTGGCTTGACCGTTTCGTTACTAAAAGAACTTGTAATAACAGAAAAGTACGCCCTTAAGGCAGTAAAAAATGGCCAAGCCAGATATTTTTACTAAGGTGCAGAGTTTGTGAAGTTAGGGCTTAAAGAGTTAGCAGCTTGGCTCTAAATGAGATCTGATCGCTTTTTGACAGAGCGGGGTGTATGGTTTCGTCTTGGCAACTTTTACATAAAAATGATTTTGATGGAGTTTCACTTCTTTTTGTGAGTTGCTTTTTTTTTTTTTAAAGTCCTACGTGTCCGACTCTACTCACATGAGTAAGTAATGTGGTAAAACCAATCGTCTACGGCAGCCAATTTCTGCTGTGCCTCTTCAATGACCTCAGTTTTTGGTAAAGGGGCAACTACTTATACTAAATCGAACTGACCAATCTCGTGCGTTGACATTTTACGATATTTTCTCCATAGGCATTTCGCGTAAATGGGAAAACACTATTGTTTCGACTTAAGAGGGCGCTAGAGCACCATTTTCCCATACAAACGTAGTAGTTCAGGTTTATTTTCTAAAGTACAGGGTGGATTTTGCTGAAACTTGGTTTTATAACAGTTAATGAAGAAGGTTTGCAAATAGTTTTTATAATAAAAAAAATAACCTGAAAGAAATTAGAGCAATGCGTTTTTCGCGCCGAAAAAGGGGTTACTTTCAGCTGTTATTTACTTACATTGTTACACTGTCTATTGGAGTCTAACTACCTTGGAAACATCAATAATGTATTGTACTTGTCAGAAAATATATTTTTTTTTTAATAGCTTATAAAATGTAGAAATGGCAGCTGAACTTCGAAACTTCGAACTTCGAAAATAGATCTATTACATTACAACTACAACTACATACTCGCAAAAGGACACGAACACACGTAGACTCATAAAGCCGCATTGCCTCTCACTTTTCCCGCGCCCCGTCTCGCTCTGGGTGAAACAGCTATAGAAAACAGTGTTTCATTATCGCCGAGTTCCCACGCTTGTACACACGACAGCACGTCAGAGTGTACACTTTTGTTTTAAAGTCGCCCGTAACGTAACCGAGTAGAGTACTAGCGTGTAAGCGTCTACGTGCTGTCTTGTGTACATACATAGATTGTCAAAAATCACTTACTCCTTTGTTTATGGCAAACAACGATTTCTTTCCATTTACGTGAAATGTCTTGCTCTGCTGACATTTCACCAATTTCGGTGATTTGAAGCTGAAATAAAAAACGTTCCGAGATTGAGCTTTAAGGTTGGACGATAGCAACGTGGCGGGAAATTCAACATTTTCACAGTTTATTTACATTTTATAAAGTCTTTTTAAAAAATCGCTGAACAAAAAGCTCAGTTTAGCAACAAAATGTAAAAAAAATTAAAAATTTTGAATTTCTCGCCACGTTGCTATCGTCCCACCTTAAAGGAAGATTTATCGCCGTAAATTAATTTTCTTCACTCCTTTTTTCACTACTGCACTAAACACTAAAAACTAACTAAAACAACGAATGAACGAGGGTGGTTATATTTTACTTCGTAGGTATTTAACCTTGCAGCAACAAGCGGCCGTGCGCCCGCGCACAGTGGTCGATTTGTACGATTTAGGCGGCCAAAAGTCCATTTCTCAAAGTTAACTTATAACAAAACAAATTGATTCCCGGAAAAATAGACACCCCGACTGCCCAAACCCCACCCCTCCCCAGTTCCTAGAACTGCGTGCGCGCCCCCACAGGTAGTCGGAACTTGATCGTCGCGCAAGCTGTACGCGTTCGTTCTCGACACTCTTAGCGCAACCGATATTCTAAAGTGAATATTTCATTGGATATTATTCAGTTACAAGTGAAAGTGATGGAAGTCGAAAATTCAGGTAAGCTCCTTCAAATATAATTTAAATTAAGATAAGGAATATCAATATTTAGTGCAGTTACAACGTATCAAAGATCGCCCTTTTTCATAGAAAATATTATCATTTTTTTATTTTCAATAGTAAAAATGTTGTACTTCCGAGACCGTCCGAGTTAAATTCCTTATGGTTTCTAATAGTATAGCTCTTTGAGCAGATAACCACAAAAAAAATAGCCACCACCTTTGACCACTTCGCGAGAAAAATAATAATTCATTAACTTAGGCAGAAAGTGAGAAAAATTCCTTTTTTGTTTCTTTTGCGTTAAAATTCCTTTTCGTTGTTCTAGGTTCATCAAGTTACTCGGGCATGGAGGTAGTAACTCGCAGATATCTTTTTGATACGATGATTGAGGAAAACTCTCCATCAATAAACGACAAATTGGAATACTTACCAAATTATTTGTTAATGTCTTACGGGGACTCCGACGAAGACAAAAAGTATATAAATCATAAATTTTCATATTTTAAAACAGAAATAAAAAAGAGATGGTCCAAAGCACGCAACACGCTAGAAAAATTTCTTATAAGCAATGATGCATGGTTAGCAGGAACGTTCGAGATGCCCATAAAAACGCATAATAAGTCAGGACGACCTAGCAAAACATTCAGTGAATGTAGTGAAAGAACTAAAAGGAGGAAAACAGAAGAAGTTCGCTCCTCTGTAGGCAAAGAAGTGATAGTTCACGCAGCGCAAGTAATTTTACAAAAAGAAGGAAAAAGAAACGCCTCGCAAGTCCTAAAAGATATTACAAATTCGCCTGCAGCCGCAAACGAATGTAAAAAAAGACATTCCAAATCAAAGGCACAAGATCCCCTTACGCCTCGGGAGGCACTGCGAATGTGCGTGGACGCTGATTTGACACGAAGTCAATATGAAATTGTGCGAGCAACTAACAGAAGCTTTTACCCGTGCTACGAATTAGTGTTGAAGGCTAAACAGGAATGTTACCCACCCAAAGAGACGCTACGAGTGACCGCTTCCTGTGCTGAAAGTGATCTACAATCTTTGTTAGATCACACCGTCACGCGATTATCAATTTTCCTCGAAGAAGTACTAATGACTCTTACAGAAACTGAGAGAAATTCCTTGCAGATTATCTGCAAATGGGGTTGTGATGGTTCACAACAAGCTCAATACAAACAAAAGTAAATGAATGACGCCGACTCGGATGCAAATATATTTTTGAGCTCATTCGTGCCTCTACAAATTGTTTGCGGCGAAGACAAAACCAAAATGGTTTGGCAAAACCCGACTCCTTCTTCACCACGATATTGCCGCCCGATACGATTCAGATTTATAAAAGAGTCTACAGACATTACAAAAGATGAAATAAATTACGTTCGGGACAGTGTGAAGTCCCTTAAAGCCACGGAATTGGAACTGAATGGGCAAAAATTCTCGGTTAGCCACAGTCTTAAAATGACCATGGTGGACGGCAAAGTTTGCAATGCGGCGACTGACACCAAATCAACGAGTAGATGCTACATATGCGGAGCCACTTCAAAAAACTTTAATGACTTAAGTAAAAAAAACGAAATTCACCCAGAATCGCTTGAATTTGGCCTATCAACTTTACATGCCAGAATTCGATTATTCGAGAGTATTTTACATTTAGCTTATAAATTGCCCGTTGGGAAATACCGTGAAAAAAGAACCAAAGCAGAAAAGATGCTAGAACAACAAAAAAAAAAAGAGATTCAGCAAAGATTCAGAGAAGAAGTAGGTATCTTGGTAGATATGCCAAAATGTAATTTTGGTAACACAAATGACGGCAATACTAGTAGAAGATTTTTTGAAAACCCACATCTGGCTGCTGAAATAACGGGAATAGACATTAATTTTATTTATAGAATTAAAGTTATTTTGGAAGCCATATCAAGCGGTCACAAAATAGATGTCCCGAAATTTGATGAATACGCCATGGAGACAGCAAAACTGTATGTAGAGTTATATGGTTGGCATTCTATGACTCCTACCATGCATAAAATTTTGGTACATGGTGGAAAAGTTATAGAAAATTCTCTAGTGCCTATTGGTCAACTTTCGGAGGAAGCTGCAGAAGCTCGTAATAAGCACTTTCGCTCATACCGTCTAAACTTTGCTCGAAAGTTTTCACGCGAAGACTGTAACCTTGATATTTATCACAGGTTACTCTTGACATCAGATCCGCTCATCAGTTCAATGAGAAAAAAAAAGAAGATCCGATCAAAACCATTTTTGCAGGAAACTTTGGAGCTTTTGCTTCCTGCAGAGCCAAATACAAAAGGCACTTGTGATAAATGCATGGAAAGTGACGGTGAGGAAGAATTGTCTTTTAAAGAGTAACATAACAATTTGTATGTTAAACTTTCATAAAATATTGTCTTATTGTTTATGATTCGGTACCTAACATTGTAAGTAACATTTAGTATAATAATGTGGTAATAACTGTTGACCATTTAATTTTAGTGTATACTGTATTTTTTTGTCATCCATATTTTATTTTCAATTTAAATAGGCATGCAGACTGTAGAGAATAAACATTTTTTTTTATGTACGGCCGTCTTTTACTTAACAAATTGTGATAATTCTTAACCCAAATATCAAAAACTACTAAGCCGATTTCGATAATTCAAATGAACTCAAAATATATATTTTACACCAAAGGGAGATTTAAAGAAAATTTAAAAACATTGGCGCTATTAACAAAAATATTTTCACAGAAATGTTTTTTTGTATAGAAAAATACGCTTTCAATGAAACAAATAGGGATAAACATATATATTCACTCTAAAATACCAGATTAGCATTTGTTGTCGTATTTATTACTGAAATAAAGCATAAAATAGTTTTGGCCGCCTAAATCGTACAAATCGACCACTGTGCCGCGCCTGCCGCCCGCCGGAGCCGCGACAGCCCTCGCCGTTTGAGCATGAGTAGGCTATTATCCGTCGCGGGGGCCGAAGATTACTTTCTAGCTTTATCTGTATTGTGCCCTAACGATTATTTAAATTTTCCTTAAATAAAAAGAAAATCTTCATGGTCAGCGATTTTGGTCTTCTGAAGTAAGTACCAGTCAAGCTTTCAAATCTGCAATTTTGAGGCTCTTACTTCAGAGTGGAATAAATATTTTATAAACCGGTGGAAAAGTACATTAAAAACTAATGGAAAAGTAGGTACATTAAAAATCGTGGACGATACTTTAAAAAAAAACAATAAAGTCAATATGAGGTTCTAACGGTTTTTTTTTCTCAAACGAAAGGCTGGGATGCCTTTAAAGCCTTGATTTAGGCTTTAAAGGCATCCCTCAGTCATACTACATCTTGTTTATTTTTTCGTAGTCCACGCGGATGAAGTCGCGGGCAAAAGCTAGTTTCCTATAATGCATACTGTCGCTTTTGTTAGACAGACTTCAAAGTGAAAGGGGCCTTAGGAAGTGAGTGTTAGGACGAGTCCCTGTACAATGATGTTGCAAGATTTTTTTCATTGTATTTTTAAAGGAAGTCAAGCGGTGCTACGACGATATTTTATCATTACACTTTGTGTAGAGTAAAATACTGAAAGAGTTTGCTTTAACTTTTGTGAGAGTTGATAAGAGAAACACAGTGAACAAATTATACGAATCATTTCCAGTCTTGCCATAGTTTATTCCAAGTTATTGTAACAGCGTCCCACTTTTCACTTCCCTTGTTTAATAAAATGATATTATCATGCCGCAGCAGCCGCGGGAAACGGCTTAGATTTTATCTCTTGGATCTAAACAATACGGCTTGAAGCCCTGAACGACTCTCAACTGATAGGAATCGTTTTGCAGTTGAAACTTTTTATTTGTGTTCTACTTCATTCATTTTCTTCGCAAATAAGAGACCATTGTAAATATTATTATGGAGATAGGATCATCGATTGCTTTATTTTTGCTCGACTGTGCAAGCAAATGAAAGCAATATTTTTCACACATAAAACTCCTTTGTTTGCATTTATTAAGAAGATAGAATAGAACTTTAAAAAATCTAATTAAATTAATGCATAATTGAACGAGCGAGCGAAGCGAGCGAAGTTCTCCGAGTCTACTGGAACAATCCGGCGTGTGTATGTTTGTATGTATGTTCGTTCGACGATAACTTGAGTAAATGAAGTCGGATCGTCACGAAATTTGGTAGGCAGGTAAATGAAGCAAAGAGAATTTTTAAGTTCAAACATGAGCCAAATCGGTTGAGGGGTTACCGAGATATGGGGTTGTTAAGTTTATATGGGGTCACGAGTTCACAGTTCGGGGCGAACCACTAGTTTATTTTAGACTTACTAGCTCAGTAGTTCAGCAACATTAATGTTTAAGTAAATAACTACATATTACAGTAAAGTTGTTGAGCTGTAGAGTTTTTAGAACATTGTAGAGCTTTGAAATAATATCCGGTTGCGAACGTGGTCAGAATAACTCTTATGTTACGGCTCGCTGCTCAAAACCGGGTAAAAAGCGCTCACCAAATACACACTGTAAGTAATGAAACTTCGCGCTCTCCTATTTCCGTTGTGAGCAATTCCTGGAACAGGTGAAAATCTTTTGTTTCGGACACTACGCGATTTTATTGCCGACATCTTCTGCCGGTCCATAGAGTAACCGAACACTTGCGCACTTTTATTTAAATAAAAATAAGCATAACATTGCAATATCAAGAAACCTGTTGAAATATTTTTACACCTCCAGCAGAACGGGCCTGCTTTGAAAATCTTTTATGTAAGAGCGTATAATGTATTCCCAACCCGACCATAAAATGAAAAGTGATGTTGAAAAATAGGCCAAAGAAGGTTTGCCTAGGAAGTTTCTGCAGTGGGAAGAAAATGTTTGACAAAAAGAAAATACGTGCATTTTTCAAGCCGTAAGTACCACAACCATCGCACCTAATAATTACCGCACCTGTGAAGATACCAACCAAGTAAGGTAAGGTAGGAGAGGTAATCAATCACTTTTCAGTGCTTCTTTTGAACGATGATGAATTGCTTTTTTCCTATTGCATAAATTATTTGTTTTAAATTATTACAGCTTATTTTAAAGCATATTTTTAATGTTTGAGGAAAGTTTGAGGTACGACTGACTATGTATACAGATAATAGCTTAATTGAGATACGTAGATATAATACGATTTCACAATATAAAAAAAAAACAAAGTAATCTGAGATATATTTGTGTCTTAAAAAAACATACCTGAGAATAGGTTCGTAAAGACGTGAGTAGGCACAAATGTGTCAGAAGTGTGGTCACAAATTGTAGAGGGTCGGACTGACCCGGCACGTCCCATTCAAGTGACTCATTTGTCTCGCAAGAGCCTCGTCTTATACGCACGAACAATGTTCTACTTTATATTTCTATCTTCTTTATGTTTCTTTACGATTTCAAAAGAGTTTTCTTCTACTTGGACAATCCAGCGTTTGTATGTATACATGTTTGTATGTATGAAGTTTCGTTCGACGATAACTTGAGTAAAAGTCGGATCGTCATGTTTGGTAGGCGGGTAAATAAGGCAAATATTTTTTTTAAGTCCGAACATTCATGAGCCAAATCGGTTGCTGAGATATGGGGTCTCGAGTTCATAGTTCGGGGCGAACCACTAGTATTTTATTATTTTCGAACTGGATAGCACATCGTCGGTCGCCGTTGGCCATCATTTCTTAACACGATCATAACAGGTAAATATTTAATGGCACACCAAAGAAATACTTAATTCATACCACAAAACCTTTGTTGCATATCAATAGGTTAGGTTAAGTTAAAACCCCTAGTTTTTTAGTGTGCAATTCAGTATTTTTGGTATGGGATTAAATACAACCCATAATAATATGAATGAACCCGTAAAATTTCCAGAATTTACTAGAAGTAATATTTATCCCGATCAAGCTTAATAACCTTGTAACAGTATTTCGTGCCAAATGTGCCGCCTACGCGTTCTCCAACTAGTCTACAATACAAAAAGTCTCGTCAATAAAATCCATAGTGGGCTAGTTGTGGCGTCGTCCGAACATTTTTTTCCTGTATCTAATTTCCGTAATGAGGACGTAAAAATGAATGGTGCTAGGAAACCCTCGGTCCGACCCGCACTTGACCGGTTTTTATCTTTTTACGACAGTGTTCGTGAAATCCAAGTGCGAAATAAAATCGTGCTCCAAAAGTTGTTTATTTATAGGCATTCAGTTTGATTAGTCGACAGAAACAAAGGGCCGCATTTATCTTTTGCCCATTTCTCTGAACATTATAGGAACTTGTAAATGCTTGAAGAATATTTATCACAAATTAGATTCGCTTTAGTCTCTAATGATAATGTTCTTCGTAAATAATTAAGAGTATGAATTATACTCCCTCTGTATAGGTGAGGTTAAGGTTTTAGACGCTTAGCCTATGGTTTTACGGTTTACAATTGCTTGTAAGCTCGGCGCCCGTGCCTCCTACGCACTTTCGTAAGGTCACTGAAGGACTAATCTACTCTTTTACGTTTGCAATCTCTACTGTTCCTTTTTAGGGCAAGGACGGCTCTTTCGCTTTTCATTTTTATTGTATTCATCGTTTTCCATTTCTAATTATTGTTGTTATTAAACTAAACTAAACTATAAATTCAACGGTTATCAACTAATACTACAATAAGTATGAAACACTGTTGACTAAAAGCGATGATGTGAGCTAAACGCTTTTATCGAAAGGTTCTTGATCCTTAACGACAGGGTAAGGTAGCTACATGTCGTTTGCGGAAATGTTGTAGTCAAAAGGGGGTGACATTCACATTTAACCACAACGAGTGTCCTACCTACGCCCGCCTCTACAATTAGTCTGAATCGCGTGCTCACAAACGCGCGCACTCTGTAGCGAAAATACCCACCCGACAGACACAACATCAATTATTTGAAACACCAGCCAAAGATTACCAACAGCAATAATCTGGCCAGCGCTGTTTTGAGTGTTACATTTTACAATTGAAACAATAATATTTTTGAAACTGAATACGCACTCCCAATAACAAATTATCAATCAAAGTTGAAAACAAGCGCGCGGGGGCGCGCGGCCCGTGGGCGGGCGCGCGGGGGAGTCCGCGGCGCCAGCCAGGCTGGCGGCGGGAGTGCACGCCGCGCGGTGCATCCTGGCTCTCTGGCTGGATCGCCGCGCAGGTGCAGCCGCCGCGTCCGCCGCGCCCGTCGCACCGCTTACTACCATATCCGCTAAGGTCATCATACCGACTACTTCTCCATCATAGAATAGGTATCACGAGAAATGTCTCCAATAATAGAAAATGCCTCAGTTACTACAGATAAGTACAAGATATTTTATAACACAGGGTGTTAGAATATCGCCAACAAAGTGGTTGCCCACGTGCTATCCTCATCATGCCGAACATTTTTACCCAGAAAACTATGCCTGGGAAATCAACGGTTTCCAAGATAATGAGATTCAAAGTCGGACTTTTAAATATTTTTTGCACAAAACTCAGTATCGATTACATGACATTTCTTTTCAAAAAGTCATATCAACATTTTGAATATTTCTTGCATAAAACAACGTTAAAATTGCAACCGTCAATGTATTCTAAACATCAGCACCTTGAGCGTAACAAAAGTTTATGTCATTTATTTATCTCGGAAACCGTTAATTTTCCAGCCATAGTTTCTAGGGCAAAAACGTTCGGTATAATAGACATAGTTAGTACGTGTGCTTTGTTGTCGGTCTTTTAACACCCTAACAATTAACTTATTAAAAATAGTTAGGTCCTTAATGATAGGAATCTCGTGAGTCCCGACCCGCCTACGCTTAAGTTAATTAAATATTGAATTAACAACTAATATGCCTGCTCGACGTGAGCGTTATGTCGCTCGTAAATGAGTATCCAGTGAAGGGAAATTATTAATATCTGTTTCGGTACATAATCCGACGTGACATTTACTCATCTATTCCGCGCGAGCGATAAAGAATATTGCGGCGTTTTATAGGGTAGTAGAGGGCAGTAAACAAAATTTATTTGTTTATTTATAAACTTTGCGATTCAACCTAATGGAATGTGTGGGGTTTTATTTGAAGGCTTCGCGGAATTGGTATAAACGGAAAAACGAGATAATAATACTTCATGTGTTTGCATTCCGCAACCTCTTACAATACAATTTTATTTATGTACAGCAGCTCTTCTGAGTATAATGGATACCTTCAAATGAATAAAAAAATATTTTCTTAAACGTGATTGAGTGGGTAAAAAAGGAGTCTGAGAACTGCAGGTAAAATATAGCGACAACAAAACATTTTCTTTTTATAATTACCTACGTCAAAATAACTAGTTATATTCAAGTCACATTTCAAAACTTTCTGAATGATATTACTTTAGCAGATAATTGTCAACACGTGCGGGAAAAAACATTCAAGACGCAATAGGACGCAAAACTAGCGCCGCCAATGAGAAAAAAACTTAACTTCTTTTTGGATGCGTTTTTTACTAAAAACGAAAGTGGCCACTTTTGGCGAGAATCGGTTGCATTCTTAAGTTCTAGGATCTGCCCCTCTACCCTTGACGCATTTTTCCAATACGGCCGCAATTTGGCGCAATTTACAAAATTTTATATTTTACAAATTAAGACGCATTTTGTGTTTTTATTGAATAAAACGGCCTTACCTTTGAATAAACATTACAAAGTATTTAAAATCAAAGCATTACTATGCGAATTCAAAGAGAAATTATCTTTTTAACTTTCTCAATTTGATCGCAATAGCGTCAAGGGTAACCCCACTGGAATCCAAACCTTAGGTCCTAAAAATAGTTAAGCCTCGCGTTGAGAAATCGCAGGAGCGTTTTTTGCTAAAAACGCATCCAAAAAGAAGATATGATTTTTTTTTTCATTGGCGGCGCTAGTCCTACTGAGCCTTAAAACTTATTTTTTTATTTTTCGATTTAAATTGTGTCCGTGAACTATTTACGGGAAAATTTAAATCTTCTCAATAAATCCCCAATGGTTTCCTGCCATTGAGAAAGAACTTAATTACTTACACAAGTGATTGCGTCACACACTCGTAGAAATACAGAGAAAGCTATAAAATGGTCATACAACTAAAGTTTGAGGAAATCCCGTTTAAGAGAGGGCGAGATTAAGTGTTATGTAATTAATCCATTCACACACGCTTATACGTATATGTTACCGGCCAAACCCGATTTAAGGATAAACTAGTTTGGCCTAGGCTCGTGTGGACAAACCGGTACGTCCTAGGCCAAACTAGTCTAGCCGAAGCTCGTATAGAGAAACCAGTTTAGTCTAGGCCAATAGGTCAGTAGGTTCGGTTGGCGACACACTGACATACCTCTTTTTGTTTTCGAGTGGTCCTTCAAACCGGACAAAACCGGACATACCGTAGATTTTCTGAATGTAGACTTTTTCAAATTCGGCCTTTAAATGCGTTCAGATAATTACGGCGGGTTGGTTAGTTTTAAGAAAAAGTACTACGCTAGCATAAATAAGTAGAATCTGTATTACCCCTACTCAAATAGGGCTAGACTAGTTAGGCCTAGGCTAAACTGGTTTCTCCATACAAGCTTCGGCTAGACTAGTTTGGCCTAGGACATAACGGTTTATCCATACGACTTTCGGGTAAACTAGTTTGGCCTAGGCTATACCGGTTTGTCCATACGAGCTTAAGTTAGACTGGTTTGGCCTAGACGAAACTAGTTTATCCTTAAATCGAGTTTGGCCGGTAACATATACATTCTTCAACCGAGTATAACTATAAATCTTGGTTTTATTTATCAGCAGCTGATATTAATGTCGAGTACCTTTATTTCTTTAAGATTACCCAACTAAGGTAATCCAATTAATGTTGACCTTGTCTACAAGAACGTACTTTATAACCTAGTTAAACCAAGTTAAAAATAAAATTGGGCACGAACAGTAAAGGGAAATGAACTCATTGGCCGCTCGCTCATTTCAACTATTTGTGGAATACGTTCACACGCACCATCTTTAGGCGCTCTTTTTAGAATTCGGGGTTGATAGTCTTATAACATGAGGGTGACACAAATCTTCTAAAGTCCATGAGTACCAACTTTTTATATCAGCCTTTATGTTTTAAATGATGTGAGTAAAAACTCTGTTAAATATGCTAATCACGTTATAGCTAAATTTATATGCACGCATATATCCTCGTCATACCTAAAGTTTCATCGCATATATTAATATTCCTGGTCATTAATTTAACTAGATTGATTTGATCTCTCTACGGATTAGCCAAATCGACTTGATCTTGCTACGCAACCAACTAAAATATATCCCTCCGGTCCGTAACGAATGAATGTCAAATATCTGCCGTAAATAAATCTTACCTAATCATCGCCATTATAATAAATTGTTTTTAAAATTAATCTGATACAGTAGGCTTATAACTTGTTTCCAAGATTTGAAAGATTGAGTAAGATGGATCATAAATAAGTTAATAACGGATGGTAACTATCCAAAAAGATATTTGAAGATAAGAAGTGCTTAGCCGTGAAAGTCTGACGAGGGTCGGTCAGCTTTGATTCAACATAACAGCTACTTTCACACCAATTTACCACCTTTCGTCCCTAAAGCTATGATCATATTAAAATTATGTAGTTTTCAATAAAATAATAATAACTAGTAGTATTGAATTATAATAACTACATTAACTAAAGCGTTAATAGTATGTCCAATTACCACTCAGTTTAGTTAAACGACGTAACAATATATCTCGTGCAGTCGTAGCGTATGCTGTTCGTAGCACGTTCGTAGCACGTTTGTAGCAATGTGCTACGCCGGCGTAGACTTCCGCGAGCTACGCAGCAGTTGCGTCTCAGCTAACGACGGCCTTCTACGAGAAGCAGCTAATTCGTTTTTGGGTTCCAAACGGTAGCCGAAGGGTGCCAAACGGGACCCTATTACTCTGCCTACGCTGTCAGCCTCTCAGTTTAATTAAACAACGTAACAATAATTATCTCGTGCAGTCGTAGCGTTTGCTGTTCGTAGCACGTTCGTAGCAATGTGCTACGCCGGCGTAGACTTCCGCGGGCTACGCAGCAGTTGGGTCTCAGCTAACGACGGCCTTCTACGAGAAGCATCTAATTCGTTTTTAGGGTTCCGAAGCCGAAGGGTGCCAAACGGGACCCTATTACTCTGCCTACGCTGTCAGCCTCTCAGTTTAATTAAACAACGTAACAATAATTATCTCGTGCATTCGTAGCGTTCGCTGTTCGTAGCACGTTCGTAGACATCCGCGAGCTACGTAGTAATTGCATCGCAGACACGACGATGGCCTTCTGCGAGTCGCATATAATTCGTTTTTAGGGTTCCGGACCCGAAGGGTTCATAATATAAATAATTAAAAAAACGGTCAAGCACGAGTCGGAATTATGCACCGAGGATCCGTACAACCAAATTTATTAAAATTGTATAGCGGTACAGAACCTTAAGCCTTTTTTAAGCCTAAATAAGTACTCTCCTTCTTCTTAATATTGCACAAAATAACCATTCTGGTCTAATTTAGGTCAGGTACTGGCTATGCAATCTAGTGTGAGTGAAGGTACCACTGGACGCAGTATAAATCATCTCATTACGTAGATGCAAAGGCTTTTTTTTTACTGGATATGGCACTCGTAGCCATCAATAAAGTCATTGCGACCCGCGTTGCAGTTTTTTAACCCCCGACTCAAAAAGGGGGGTGCTATAAGTTTAACCGCTATGTGTGTGTGTGTCTGTGTGTGTATGTGTGTATGTCTGTCTGCTGTATGTCGGTATGTGGCGTTTTTTTTTTATTTGACAGCAAGATTTATAAAGCATGAGTTATTTTTTATGAAAATCGGTTCAGCCGTTTATGAGATATGCTAATTTGAAGCTAAAATTGCGGTATTATAATTTTTTTATTTAGTAGTTATTATTGTTTTTTTTATTAGTACGAGTCTACAACACTTTTACATCTAGATCTGTTGCTTTTAGGAATTAGTCAAACCTACTTATCTTAACTAAAATAATAGATTTAATTATGAAAAAATGCAGGACACAGTTTTGTAGGTTTTAAAGTTACCTACCTTCATTTAAAAGCATTAAACGTCTCTAGTTTGCTAGAAGAAATTCTTATAAAACCAACTGCCTATGAGACATATTCGAGCCCCATAAAAAAATTCTTGCCAAAAAGGACACGAAAATAAAATTGTACAATTACCGCATCATTTTCTACTTACTCACTGCTTTCTTGCACTTGACCAAAACAGGAGGTCGTTTATAATAACGTAAGCACACACAACGAAGTTCAACAATGCACTAAGAAGAAGATCGTAAAACGACCGCTGTCCTACTTTTAGCAACAGATATAAACAAGAGGATTAAATGGTCCCCGAAAGACGGTAAAACTATTAGATCGGAGGCTGCCTTTGGGCTAACGAGTGTGTCGGCGGGCTGGCGTGGTGCCAGGCGCGTGCCCCCGCGCATAAATTGTGGTCGGGGCTCCCGCGCCGCGTCGCCTCCGACAGCCAAGCAAGCACACCGGGCCCTTCACACCGTGCACTCGGGAAAAAGTGAAAACTGAATATTTAATTGACTCTGTGGGACTTGTTAACGATGCTCGCATCTTCAACAGACTGATACCGGTACACGCAAAAAAGTATCACACGCGAGGGAGTTCATTAAGTCGAGTGTTAAAATAATTGTGAAATAACTAAAATGTCCAATACAAGCTTTTGCCCGCGACTTCGTCCAGCCATTTCAGCGTGAAAGAGTAACCAACATACACACATGCTAACACGCAAACTTTCGCATTTATAAATACGAGTGGTTTGCCCCGAACTATGAACTCGCGAGTGTAACTTTTTGCTAACGCCAAACGAACATTCATACATACATTATCTTCCGCTCGCTGTACATACATAATATAAGCATACATACATACATACATACACACAAACATACAAATGCCGGATTGTTCAAGTAGACTCGGAGCAATGCACTCGCTCGTTAAAAAAAAAGTGGAAAGTGGTAAGTCGGCCGGAATAAATCCTAAGTGCGTTTTTAAAATACAGATTAATTTATATGTCAAATAGTCACAAATGCAAACTGTCTATTTACAATAAAAATAATAAGATGGACAAATGATGAAACGAACATTCCTCCATAAACGGCCCAATTCCATCTGATCACCTGTGTCTTGGGACCCAACCACGCAAATACAACACGTAAACCTTCCTATAGGTATGCCAGGGCGCGCGTAATTTGCCCTCGACCCGCATACAAATTCGTTAACCCGATTGTTACGAAATAACTTTATTACACTGCTCTCTACAAGTAGTACCTATACAAGCTTCAATTGAATATGTATTACTTGATAAACGTAAGTGTGTCAACTATTTGTTCAGTCTCTCCACAAGTTTTCAGCAACTCGCCCTATTTGTAAATAACAGCGTTGGGTATAAAGTAACGTTACTGTGTAGCGCAATAGAAAGTAAGCTCACAGTCGAACAGAAATATAGTATCAGAAAATATTATAAACAACGTTCTCTTCCGAACCGTTGACGTATTTTTCCAATACGGCCGCAATATGGCGCAATTTTCAAAATTTTATATTTTACAAATTAAGATGCATTTTGTGTTTTTATTGAATAAAACAGCCTTACCTTTGAATAAAAATTACAAAGTATTTAAAATCAAAGCATTACTATAAGAATTCAAAGAGAAATTAATTTCAAAACTTTTTCAATTTGATCGCAATAGCGTCAAGGGTAACCCCCCTGTACGAAATTGTATAGAATATGGAAACGCGAGTCTAAGTTTAATGATATCGAAGTAACGCATCGAGCGCGTGCGGGCGCGCCTGAGAGCAGTTTTCACGAAAACACATGGCGACCGAACGACTTCCGGCTCAGCCTCTGTGACGGCAGTGCGGGCGGAACCATAACGCACGCACTAGCCTGCTGCCTATTGTTTGGCATCTTCAACTCTTGGCATCGAACAGTGAAGACAGCGACCGACTGCACTGTCAGCTTAAGTACTTTACCCCTATAATGCATGAATATTAACACATAACTCTCTTGAATTGAACCATTCAACCTGTCGCCCATTGACAAATAGGTTCAAATTTAATTGTGTTTTGTTCAAATGCGAACAATAATAAACGCGTTTGTATTAGCAATACCATTCTACTTTATTGGAGACTTGTAATACGCAGCGTTGTATCTACATAAAAGACGTCGTTTTGCGTTCGGAATAGACTGTTTATATATGTAAATTGAAGCACATTGACGTCACTCAGTGCTACATGCTCAAAATATACGAGTGCTTACAAAAATAAGTAGATACCTTGGACTCATTGAATTTAAATAATGTTTAAGATACATATTGTCCTACATAATGTTGGAGACTGTCATATTATTGAAGCAAGTCCTAATTATATTATTTCTTATTAGATAAACATATTACTTATTATTGAAAATTGTTCCAATATAATTCGGTTCCACCTGTCCGATACAGTCTTCGATCGATAGGAGTTGTACTAAATTATGTACAGACACGCCAAATTATCTATACAGCCATTCTAAGCACCGTCATGTCTTATCCACTTGTGATAAGGGCTATCTTTAAATGAAGAGTAACAATAGATAAACTTGTTGAACCATGGCCCAGCGTTTGAGTAGTTTAGGGATATTTATACTTATCTCTATCGACGTACAAATAGAAGGGTCATGATAAAAACAGAAAGGTCATACGGTATTTTTACCTTTGACATAATATCGTTTTTTTTTCATCGTCGAATCGCGTACGAATCAGGGCAATGACTATGACTACGAGGTGGCATATAGCTTGGGCAATTGGTCTTATATTTACCTAACACCAGGCGCTGGGCCATAAACTCAAGACAACAACAAGCGGCTAAGAGTTCGCTAGAGAAATGCGAGGCCGTCGTTTCATAGGCTATTAAATAGCGGCCGAAATGCTCGCGCTATTGTTTTTTTCCTGAAAGTCTATCAAAGGAATTCCTAGCGACGAAGACCTCCAATAACGAACTACCTATCGAATATCACTACAAAATTAAATCCATCCACTATTAATCCTAATCTATTGTTTATCCTGCAAATTGCAAAAAAAAGAAAAAGAAAGTGTTAATAAACGATTGAATGTACCAAGATTCGCGATGTTCACAAATAATTGACAATTACTACTAAAAATAGTAATTACCCTATAATTTAGAAAATTCATTTAGTAATGCCGGTAGTAACACAGTGTCTACTCATCTTGTGTTACGGTGGCGTCATAATACGATTGTTCAAAAACTCTTTGATAAAGATATCATCTGCGATCGCATAAAGTGAGAAGGTAGAGCGCTCTATATCGCTGTTATACTCACGCCATTGAGCGCTGGCTGTATCGATATACGGGCTCCATTGAGACTATAAACTACCCTGTACTATGATTAATGTGCCTCCAACCTCCTTGAGAGGCAGACGCCCACACACCGACTCCTGAGTCGCGACTCGAGCGTGACTCAACACTACACTACCAATGATTCATGCTCCGTAATGCCGACAAGTAGTAGTAAGCGTTTCCACCAATAGATGACATAAAATGCTATTGCTCATGTGAATGATTGTACTAGCTTACTCATGAGCTGTTAATATAAAAAAAAAACTTCCAAAATTATGGTCGCTGACCAAACATGCATAACTTGTAATATTGTTATAGGGGTATACCTATGTAGTCGTATGATAAATCTGTTTAGGTAAAGTTTTGTCCTACGTTGTTGACAACAACAAATCAAATAAACGCTTTTATGTTATTTTCGTCGCTATCTTTGTGGGTTTGATTTCACATAACTGTTTAATCGGTTTAGTGGTTTTGTTTCACAGGGTAGCCCATTTTTAGTGGTCCAATTATTTTTGATAAAGAGCATCGTAACTGACTGTTTAGAACTTAAGAAGAAACTTATGTTCTACCAAAATTTATAGTTTAGGGGCTATGATATTTTTTTGTAACTTTTGTGAATATCTCTATTTTTGTCACAAAATCCACCATGGTGTAAAAACTATTTGATAGAATCGAATAAAAATTGGCATGAGAGTAGCTGAGCATATTCATAGGCTTTCTCATTTTATTTTAATGTTTTTGTAATTTTCTGTGTAAGTTCTAGCTTAGTTTAATTTTAGAGTTTGCATGTTTATAGTTTTAATTTAATAATTATCTAATAAATACGAAATAAATAAAAATAAAAATTTATTATTGACATCATACAGAATGTTACAAATACGTTAAAATATAATGAGACAGTATATGAATATGTATGTTTGGGTCAATGTATACTTAGCTACTTTCATACCAAATTTGATTCAAATCGAGCAAATAGTTTTTACATCATGGTTGAAGTTGTTACAAAAAATTGCGAACTTTACAAAAAAACATAGTTCCTCAACTATACATTAAGTTTTCTCTAAGCGATCGGGGTCTACCGGCTAAGACGAAGCCGATTACCATTGGTGAAAATCGAAGTTCGATTTATGAAAAATGAACTGCAATGAAGTGCCACCCAGTTCATTTTTCATAAATCGAACTTCGATTTTCGCCGATGGTAATCGGTTTTGTTTTAGGCGGTAGACCCCCAGTTACGATGTCCCGAACATTTTCTAAAAATGGATACAACAGTGCATACAATTTTGTTTTTGTTTGGAACAAAGTTTACCCTGTTGCCGCAGGCGGGATCTGAACTAACTAGTTAACTATAAAAGTGCAATCAAAACAAACAAAACTTCGACTTAAAAACGTATACTTAAACTACAGCAAATGAGCAAGAGACACACAACAATCGATGACTTAAAACAATATAATTATCTGCGTTTGAAACAGAATAAAGTGACATAATTTATTGTAAGAAAACGGGATTCTTACCACGATTTATTTTCTTTTGAGTTCCCGATATTTCGGCACCGTTGCAGGCACGTAGATAGATTTATCTACGCCTAGGTGTTTGACATTCAAAAAACCGTCTTCAGTCTACCCGCGACCATGGTGCCTGCAATGGTGCCGAAATATCGGGAACTCAGAAGAAAATAAATCGTGGTAAGAATCCCGATTTCTTTCAATAATTATGTCAAAAAACCACGAAAGTTTCAAAAAGAATAAAGTGAGCCTGTAACACCTACACGCTGCCAAAAAATATATCGGAAAGTATTTGTCAAATTACCTGCTACGCCAACATAGGTACACAAAACGCATTGTATTCATTGAGATGGGAAATTGGTTCCTTTGTGTCCCCAGCAGACGAGCGCCCGCCACTGCGAGGCTCTATCCAACCAAACCAATTCAATATTCTGACGGTTCTTTTGTGGTTTGGAAACAATCAATCAATCTTTCGTAACGAGCATTCTACTATCTTACTTCGTAGGTATCTTTATTATGCAACTTCTACCAAGAAGACATTAACTGATTGAGAGAGAGATTTTTTCTTTTAATAATATAAAAAGAAAAACTCTCGGCCGAATACTCCCAGCCGTTTCTCAATTGGTTGGTTTACATCAGGATAATATTTTACCCATTTTTTTAAAGGGTAAAATATTACATGAGAGGACAGCGCTACGCGTGTCCACCGCGGCTCGGCGAAATCGCATGAAAATTAATTGGGATAAACCAAGCAACCGGAATAATTATCGGTCAAAGATAAAATAATAACGCTCAACCATCATACATCTTTTTTCTTTTGTTTAAAAGGTCAGTATTTTTTGCATAGTACTGTTTGTGGAAGAAAATATTAAAATACGGACGGACACCGCCTCAGGCCGTAGCCTTTCCGGGAATGTTCAAAAGATACAAAGTTTTTTTTTTTGTGGAAACCTACAGCTGATACAAATAATCTGAATAAGTACTTTAAAAGTAAATACAACCACGGTATAACAAACGAATATACGGTGTAGGATTATAAGATCCCGTAGACACTCTTTGGGTACAAACGGAACCTTAAAAGCAACAAGTGAACAGCAACGGTTATTCTACTCTACATATTTGGGCGATTTAATTTTCGTTTGACCTCTAAATTGCTTACTAATTAAGCGACTGAATTTACAAACCAACAACCATAGTGAACTAATAACGAGAACTTAGTGTAGAAAGGTTTTCTTTGGTTTGCGTTCTCACATAGTGAATAGCGGAACGGGAACCTACTTGCATCCAAATGTTTTTTTTTTATTTGTGTCATTTACAGATTAGTTATACAGTATACAGGGTGGATTTTTGAGACGGGGCAGTAAGAGCAGGTACCTTAACCGATGTAGTTATAGGAAAACGTTCCTTGGAGACCATCCATAACTTTTTGAGATATTATTAACTGCATCCACAGATTTAAAAAAAATTACAGTCAGCAAGAAAAAAGCTAAAATACCCTTTTTTTTTAAGGCCAATCGTTCCTGTTTCATGTCGTCTCATTCGTACAGATTCAATGGAAGAGTGAAATTGCATTATAATTACGCAGGAGTGACAGAGACACATTTAAACAGGTCAATGACCGAAATTGACTCTGCTCGGTGCCCAGACTTTTAGATCGGGCTCGGTTTGAAGAAATAATACAAAAACATCTTGAACAAAATATCGATATTCGATAGATTTTGTGATTCCGAGAAGCTGGCTTTCAACCTACGCAACTACAAATAACAATTAAAATGTTTATTCAAGCTCGAGTATCTTCATTATGATTTTAATAGCTAATTACTCCAGTTACAACCTATAAAATGCAAACAAGACTCAGTAATTATGTCTCGGCGTTAGATGCGACTTGCAAATAATAATTTTGTGTCAAGTTTATATTTTTCCCGCGTAAATTTTTGTGCAGGTAGGTATAATTTTTAATTTGACGTGTAATTAAATACTGCTCAACTGTAACTATTATTACGAAGTAAGTAACATAAAATGTGATAAAGTGTTCTCATAACGGCGCGAAAATCGTCTTGACCATATTATACGCTGCTACGCCGTTCGTAGCAATTTCGTAGCACTGAATAAAACCCCTACGCAAGCGCCGCTACAAGCTTTAGTGCCCGTTCAATCAAGCTGGATTATACTGTGTCACACACAAGTTCACACAACGTATCCTTTGTCAGGTAGACAAAATTATCGTGGGTTGTAAAAATGCTGTATATTCCTGAACCATAAATAAGTGTAGATATTATTAGGAACCCTGTTAAGAGGGAACGCGGGTAACCTCAACTCCATACAAAAGGGGAGACCTGTTTCCTCCCTGGATAATTGTTTTAGAAAAAATATGTTTATGCCATTCAATCTATATTAACCTCTGCCATGTCCCTATGTTTTCCTTTTTTCATTGAACGAGCGAGCGAAGCGAGCGAAGTTCTCCGAGCCTACTGGAACAATCCGGCGTTTGTATGCTTGAATGTATGTTTGTATGTATGTATGTTTGTTCGACGATAACTTGAGTTTTGGTCGGTCGTTATGAAATTTGGTAGGCGGGTAAATGAAATTATTTTAAGTTCGATTATGAGCCAAATCGGTCGAGGAGTTGCCGAGATATGGGATTGTTAAGTTTATATGGGGTCGCGAGTTCACAGTAAATATGTGTACATATGTATATTTGGACCAACTAACGAAGCAGATCAGAAAACCAAACATGTCTAACGCATCACCAAGTAACCAAGGTATTTCAAAAATAGCGGGAAACACATCAGAATTCTTTTCTCAATAAAGCAACCTACGAAGTTACAAAACTGAGTTGACAAAGTAAGCACATATATTCTGCGAAATCTTCAGAGCGTATTATTCGGACTTTATTCGGAACACGGAGACTCGGAAAGTAGCCGCGGCAGCTTTAAAACTCAGGAAATTTAATCAGAGATACTTGTGTTGACTATTTAACCAGCTAGTTGAGACAAGCGGGGCGTATTTTAGCCTTTTATAAAAGAAGTAGGTATTACTTTACATGGATTTATTTCACAAGATAAATCAGAATATATCCCACTAGCATAAAGGGAAGCAAAAGCACCAATTTGGGCTCACGTTATTTATTTAACAAGTATATGCAATGAACAGTTTTGTTTATCTGTAACAATGTCCTAGGCCCTGCAGCGCCGAGTGGTCTCTTCACCCATCTAGTGTGAATGAAGGTACCACTGAACGCTGTATAAATCAACTCATTACGTAGAGCGGGCAAGGGCCTTTATTAATTTTTTAGCTGTATATCTGTAACCGGATTTTAGGTTACAAGAACGTCTTTCGGCAAGGGGTATGCAAACTTTGGGAATCAGGAAGAATTAACACCCTCCCACGCATACGTACCTATCCTTTTCATATACCTACCTACTTACTCCGTCACAGGGTGAACCCTCAGACCAAATGACCTCGGCTCCGAGGTCACTCAGATTAACTGCCTACTCAAATTTCCGGCTTGAAACTCGTGTCTTAGTAAAGCAAGTATGTAAATTGTATGTCCTCTGCTCACTAGACTGGCCACACAGATTTGAGATTTCGGGCGACCTCTTTGGACCCTTAGGTTTTGTAAAGCCAGACAGAGCTTCATGAATTATTGAAATATCAATAGCAAATAATAATTTAATTAACCATAACATTTGGTGCGAGTCTTGAAAGACGACGACGGTCCCAGCGATTGTAAGCTAGGGCACGTTCAATGGCGGCTCGTAAATATTTATCGAGTCTGAAAGCGGATAGACGGCGCTCGCCCTCGTCCAGAAAAACACCAGCCTGCATTTGTCCACGATTAATTTCATTGAGAAAGTTCCCATTAACTGGAACCCCCTAAGTGCTTTTTAGGCTTTCAGTTAATGCTTTCCTTAATTATTACAATATCTTATATGATTTCCCAAAGAGAGGAGATTCTTCATGAGTCATGAGGAGATCCTTCAAAGAGAGGAGATTCTTCGCGAACAAAAAATAAAGTCACTTTATAGCTGCACTACAAATTTTATTCTTGCAACAATGGCCATTTTCACACGTCGGCGGATGAGCAGGTGGGCTCTTTTCATTCATAGAAAGATCCTGCAGTACTTGTCTTGGTATAGAAAAAGAAAAATAATCTTAGATAAAGAACGTGCAACTAACTACTCTCCCGCAGTTTGCACGAACAAACTTTGCCAATAATTGAGTGAGTGAGAGGATCACAAACTTTTCCTCAGCTTCACTTTAAAAGTTATAAAACTGTGTTATACGCCCCAGAGCACAAAACCGATCTAAGGATTTCCACAAAACTGTAAAACCCTTTAGCCAATAACTCTCTACAAAATGAGGAGAGTGTGATACACGGTATGCGTATCTACGTATCATCTATTTATTGCTACTAAAAGGAAGACAAAAACTGGGCACGTATTTAAAGGCCAAACATTACGTCTAAATTCAAAAGGTCTACGGTTAATGCGCCGAAAATCAAAACGTCTAATAGTCGTAACGCCGAAAAGTCGCCGCCAGCCGTTGTGACTTTAAATTTGGACATAATGAAATTCGGCCTTTAAATGCGTCCCCCTAAAAGTACATCGTCAGCTAACAATATCCGTAAGATATCAAGCGTTTTATATTCACCGTAGGCTAGGGGGTTGTTTACCACTTTTACTATTACTGGATTACGAAAGAATCGGATGGGTACGTATATTATGTGTAAACAAGTCTTAAGTAGATGCGTCGACGTCATAGTTGGCGCGCCGCCGCCGCCCACGCTAGACGAAGACTGCCCCGTCTGAAACCAAACGAAGCGAGGGCGCTAGTGGCAGCGGTAGCGGTATCGCCAAAAACCAGTCTACCGTGCTTCGTTACTCACAGCCAGGGGCTGAAACTGAAAACCCGGCTTTTTGGCTGAATTATTCGCTAATCCGGAATTATACCTTTATTATGTGATGTGTGATGTGTGTGACCCATCAGATACTGAACGTTCACCCGCTCTGCTACCCGCTTCGCGAAACAGAATGCATGTTCAATGTGCGTCGCCATGGCGTCTGCCATGATGATCCAAATCAGAACAGTAGTGATCTGCTATTTCTGGGATTTCCTGATGTGGCATAATGAGATTTATTCACGGGAAGGCTCGAGTTGAATTTTCCGATGATATCTAAGGCTTGTTAAAATGCCGAAATAAATATGCCGTGAACTTTATGATTTTGGCGATATTCATATTCTTTTATAGTCTGAGGTATTGATAGATTCGAACACATTTACAACCCACAACGGGTGGGTGGAACACGGACTTATTTTTTAATATCTGTGATTTACAAATAGATTTCTAAAGCGTAGTAGACTTACTGCCGGTTTCTGAATTGAGAAATTCGCTAAGCAAATGGGTAAGTATCGCGCTTTGAATATTTTTACATCCCCTAATTACATGCATTTTGTGTAAGTTCCTTTCCGCTCTTTTAAAATGAGGCAAAATTGGGAAGTCGGAGGATAAAAATATTCAGGGGTTAAAAGAAAGTTGGATCTTATAAGATAATTTTATTCAAATTGGTATGATGCCCCCGATGCCCCGGTGATATTGCCCCTACGTTAAATATAAATTGTCAAACACTGGCAAAATAATTATACAAGGTTTTGTTTTGTAACCCGACTTCTGAGTGATTATTTACACGAGTAAATAATCACTCAGAAGTCGGGTGTCACCATGGCCAAAAATATATATAAAAAAAAAATAACAGTGAAAAATACCCAATTATAATTCAATTGTGGACTCCCTTACTATTATATTAACGCTTGCGGCCGCACTCGCACTATTGGGCGGCCGTCCGCAGGTCGCGGTTATTATAGAAAAAAATTAATAAGGTAATTTGTGAATCAAAAAAATATAAAATACCTTCAGTTTCAAGTGTTACAAATAATATCTTCCCTGAGTCGGGTGTCATTGACCAAAACAACACCCTGTATAAATGGGTGGTTACCAAAACAACACCCTGTATAAATAGGTGGTTACCAAAACAATACCCTGTATAAATGGGTGGTTACCAAAACAACACCATGTATAGATGGGTGGTTACCAAAACAACACCCTGTATAAATGGGTGGTTACCAAATCTGGTTACAACTATGACATCATGGCAGTGACAATATACCAACCGAGGTGGGTATCATCCCATCATAATTGTTAGTGAGATCATAAGGGTACCTAACTAACAAGATTTCTCTAGCCGTATTTCCCAACGTGTTAGGAATCAACGCGTAACCGTAACTATTAATAGGTAACGGTCCAAGATAGGTAAAGCCGCAGGTCTACTTAGGAATGCACGAGACGTCACTGAGACCCCACAAAAGTGAATAGATAGAGGAGGACAGAGGGTGCGCGAAGTCAAGGCACGTCGGCCCTCACTTTCCCCGGCTCGACTAAAAATAGATGCCGGCCTCGCCTACTGTAGAGCCACCGCTCCTAAACTCGCACACGACTCGACGCTGCCTACTCGGAGTTGAACCTCCAATCCAACCGGTACTGAACACTCAATCAGAGAAGCGACAACATGAAACGAATGAACGAGCTGTGGTTCAATTCGGAAGGCAAAGTTTTTTGTTCGAAAGTCCGTTATTGGCTTAATCTTATCTTTACACAATATTAAGAAACTAATTTAAATATTTTTTATTTTGGTTCAGTAGTTTTGTTTTTATGCGCTAAAATGTTTTGTTCCTATGACCGCCAACAGTATGCAAACCGTCGCGTGACGTCATAAAACCGTATCTTTTTGAAATGTTGTAAAATCCAAACTACTGAACCAAAATAAAAAATATTGAAATTAGTTTCTCAATATTGTCTAAAGATAAGATTAAGCCAATAACGGACTTTCGAACAAAATACTTTGCCTTCCGAAATACAAATTGGGTGTACCGAACTATATTTGTTTGCTTTTCCGAAGGCTCTAGTTTGTTCCTTCATTATAATGGTAAAAGTCTGTTTTAACCCCCGACCAAAAAGGAGTGGTTTTATAAGTTTGACCGCTATGTGTGTCGGTCTGTTTTTCGGTGTGTCTGTGTGTCTCACTGTGGCACCGTAGCTCTTACACGGGTGAACCGATTTGGATGCGGTTTGTTTTATTTGAAAGCAGGTTTTCTAGCGAGTGTTCTTTGGTATGTTTTAAATATATATTTATGAGATATGCTTATTTCAAGGTAAATTGGGGGTATTTTATTTTTTTCATTTTGTTGTTATTTATAAGGAAGAGAACACTGTAGTTTCTAAATCTTTATTTAGATTTAGTACACCCATAAGAAGTATTTTTACCTGCATGTATCAGAGTGCGGTAGAGTCATGTCGTGTTGTGTCGTGTTTATCCTTTGGGTTTTAAATTACCTTAGTTTACAAATTTAGTGAGGAAAATCGATTGTAAGGCGTGTATTTGTAGCCTGTTATGTTGACACAGCTCATTAAACCTTCGACCCTTCGTGACGCAACACGTGAACGATCGAGAGACGAAAGTCAAATTGAACGCTACAAAAGGATTAAAGGTTAAAGGTTGACATTCGGAATATATGACACTGTACGTAACACAAAAACATTTTAAAGCAAAAGAAATACTTTAAATTTTCCGGAACGTGAGGCGTGAACTGGGAAATCTCGAGAGAATTAACAGGCACACAGGAGTGAAGCTATAGACGGATAATACAACAAAGCTTGGCAAAAGCTCGTGAACGAGCTTATCCGCATTACGAGTGACAGAATTCAATGGAAAGTTAGAAACTCGATACTCTCCACTACCGTCAAGTGATGGTCACGATTCTCGGGATTGAGGAAACAGGGTAGATAGATAGATGGAGTATAGGTAGTGGGCTTGGGTGCCCACCTGCCCACACCCAAAAACTACCCAAATGCATTTTAGTGACTGGTTGATTATTTCAGAAAGTTACTGGCGTCGACTGCGCCAAATTAATTTTAATTAAGACCTGTTGTATATTTTACAAACCACTAGGCTCGGACTTCGGACTATGACTTTGTTTCTTTTCAAAGTTACGTACATTTGTGAATTCGAAGTAGCAAAACCACTCGCTAACCGTGAAGGAAAACTTCGTGAGGAAACCCGCGGCTTAGTTGGCTCCATACGTATTGACTTGTCTTTCCTGTTGGCTAGGCCGACTAAGTTGTTAGGATGGTATGGGTGCTGGACAAGCCTAATCCATCTAAACAATGTCCCAGGCACTCCAGCGCCGAGTGGTCTCTTCTACTCGGACGCTTAAGTGCCTTGGACATCGCCAGATTCTACACCACCTTACGTAGTTAAGGCGCGCCGTGCATACCTAGTAAATCGCCCGCGCGCAAAGAAAATTGCACAAAATCGATTCCTGTATCAAATACACTAAACAAAAAAATGTTCACATATCTAACCCTAGAATAAGGTGAGACCTATCTAAAACAGCCAGTTTCGTGTTGACATTCAAAAACGTTTTGAAAAAATTTTGCTAAAAAATAAAAAATAGGCGACGCATTTTTTTTTTCAAGCATACTATCTTGCAATCTGTTATGGATATCAACATGAAACTGGCTGTGTTAGATAGGTCTCACCTAATTCTAGGATTCGATAAGTGAACTTTTCGATTTGTTTAGTGTACCTATATTTGATACAGGAATCGATTTTGTGCATTTTTCTTTGCGCGCGGGTTAATTCACTATGCACCACGCCTTAACGTCACGTCATGATGTTTAAATACAATTAATAAGTGGTTCCGTTTACCCCTTGTTGCAGAATGTCCACCAGCCGCGGACGGTATGGAGCGGTTCGCATGCCCCACGCCGGACCGGCAGGGTCGGTACCGGTGCATCGACGACCACGTCCTCTGCGACGGCTTCATCGACTGCCCCAACGGGGAAGACGAGGACCGGCAAGCCTGCATGTTCTATAAAACGGTATGATTCTACACTTGGGCCTTTTTGACTGATTTATCCCACTGGCGCCCAAGGTCATCGATATAAGTAGAGGCCTGCGCGTTCCGAGTTATGCAGTTGTCCAGTGGAACCTCCAGTCAAGATATGTGAGGTAACTCGAACGCTAAAGTACCTGGGACATGGAGGCTTGCGTAGCAGCTATATCATCCTACTACAGCCTCCTTAGCATGCGGGCCATTTTGCCTACTCTAAACTGTCACCTTAGCCACTGAACACTACTGAAGTGACAGTGAACAGTGGCTAAGGTCACAGTTGAGAGTAGGCAAAATGGCCCGCGTGCTAAAGGGGTAGGTGTTTCAGAAAGGTCCTGTGACGCTGAAACGGGTCGCGTAACTCACCAATACAAGCAACTTTTACTATGGGACCAAGTGCGAAATACTAAAGATAACTACTGATCCAAATGTAGAGATGGGCAGCTGATATTTTTTTGAGATTTTGAATTTAACACCAGTTTCGAATTTTCTGAGCTACATATTTGTTTGTAGTAACAATACCAATCGCTTCACTAATATCCAACGAAAACATGCCCCTAAAGACACTCGTCTCACTTGCTTCATTCCGTCTATGTGTAAGTTTCCAATTGATGTTTCAGACAAAGGCGCATCTGGACGTCCTAGCAGACGCCCTGCTACGGTGGGCGCGCGGACGCTAGGCCCCAAAACGACTCCGAACACGCACCCCGTATCCGACCCCTTTGTGCTCCAAACTCCATTACGATTCACGAATTCTTGTCAACTGATAGTCGATATGCAAAGTGCTAGCGAACTAGACCCTAGAAGTAAACAATAAACGATCGCAGGGCAATATTCGATGCGGGTGAACATAATGAAACATATCAAGTAGTGGTGCAGTAAATGCTGAAGACATGACCACCTAACGTGTAGTGTAGATACCGAGCACATGGCGGCTGCGGCCCGTGCGGTGCGTCAGTGGATGTGTAAGCAATGCGATCGGAGCAATACCGCGATTGGCCTCGTCCTGATAAATCTGACCGCAGACGGTTTCATTTCCAAAATTTCATACTTTCTAGCACTTATTAACTAAAATGTGAGACTGGTAGTCAACATTGTTAGTCAGTAGAGTATATACAAACATATATTTTAGGATTATTGATCTTTGTTTTACGAATCATCAAAGATTATTGCGTTAGTCGCTTTAATTTGACTTTTTATAAATTAATTTATGACATTCCATTGTTAGTCTGTACTATGGGTGGTAAAATTGTCCCTACAACAAGACTATGAAGTGTGTACATAGTGGTAATGTATAAGTAACTATTTGTTTAAATATTCGGCCTAGATTTTATCAGCGGCGATTCGTTTCACGTTTTGTTAAACATTTGCCGCGTGAATGTGAAGTTAACTTATTTTCTTCTTGTTACACAATATTACGCTCACTTAATCTGATCATAATATTGTTCATTTTATTTGTAATAATATTCACCTCAAATTTAGGCAGCTATTATGTACTATAAGTGATTGATACCTAAACGTATAAATATTTATTTTCATTCCGTAGAATATAGAAAACGTTATTGATATAATTCGTTCTACAGATAACAGAAAGTTTATGAATGTATTTTGATTCAAGAAATGTATTGTTTGCAATTACGTCTTGCTACTGCACAAACATTTACCATTTTCTTTCAACATAAATTAAGGTTTCCGTTTTATTTTTCGTCATATTAATTACAACATTTTGACTAGACTTCCTTGTAGTTATTTTATTGGTTTGTGTACCAACCAGCACGTACGGGAAAACCTTTCAGGTCAAATTATTGTCATCTTATTTTATCAACTCACAGTGAAGTTCACATCCAAATTATGGTAGTTAACGGTAGGTATCTATATAATTATTAATTATAAGTATAGGTCAAGTATAGGTAGGTAACGGATTTGAAAGCAACACCGATCAAAGCTGGCGATAGCTTGATATTGTCGGGTGAAAGCGGGTGAAATATTTATGGAGTTAGTAATTTAAGTAAAATAAGCAAGTAGGTATGTATTTAATTAGTGTACCTACTCAAAAATAAATTTACCTATGCGAGATAGTCGTGCAATTTCTGTTGCTTACAAAATTAAGATAGCAAACATGTAATAGGCATTTACTTACCTAGAAGAGAAAAAATAATTTGATAGTACTTTAGCAAAAGTTTTGTGTAGTTGTAAAAGTATTGTACCTAAATAAAATTGACAAAAATAATTATATTTCTATCAAAAACTTACTTATTATTTTCTAATGTTAATTTACAAAATTGTTTAGGTTTAGAACAAAAATTTAAATTAAGGAGGATGTGAACTTTATTACTACCAAACAGGATATGGCTCCATTGGGTCCGGAGGCACATCAAAGCACAGCAGCAAAATACAATTAGCATTAGGTATACGAAATACCTATTCATTGTCAGTAGTTGTTATTTTGACATCTCTTGATTAAACTAAATACCGTTGTAGTCTGTTAGAACTTACGTTCTTGAGCCATCAGACTCTACGGTATTTAGATATATTTAGGTAGGTAGTAGGAAGTCTTTAGTAGAAATGCATCCTGAACGAAGTTTGGAAAGCTCTACTTTGATGAAAAATTCCCCACTGGAGTCATGTACCTACTTGACATCAATTTCCGACACATTATACCCATTTGATTACAACCCTAGTGAAAAACAATGTCTTGACATCATCTTTCATTAACTTGCAAACTTATATAATTTCAACGATTGCTCTATCGTGCAAGTAGGGCGGTAAGTAAGTATGAAAACTTTGATAGTGCATTTCGCTTAACTTCGGTTTCCTACAAGGAAGTCACAGATACATTTTGGTAATAATGAACTAAATTCAAGACGTAGCGGCAAAAATATATTTACAACATTATCATACATGCTTATTTCAAAAATATTGCTTATTTGTGTAAAAAATATTATTTTCTAAGTGTAAATACTTTTATTAGATTGAAAATATTAAATTATATTAATGTAATTGCACTTAAAATTTGCCTGTTCTGTATATGCACACAGCAATTTATTGTGATATTTTAAATACTATAGGTTAAGGTGCAAAACATGATCTCGCGAATAGACTATGTACCTATCAATGTGATTTATTTATGTTACATGTTGAAAATAAGAATATTATCTGTATGAAATGCAGACGAGACAGACACATTACAAAACCCGCGAACATTCCAACAACGCTTCATCCTACTTTGTTTCCCTTATTAAATAATTGTTAATGTTTATAGGATTTACATTATGTTTACTTTTAAACTAGCCATCTGCCCAAAAATATGTTTTTTTAAATCCCAAGCTATACATGTACAATGATTACCTACCTTTCTGTCTAAATTACTACATAATCATCTTATGTTGGAAACTTTTAGCAATTTTGGTCAATTTTATCGATATATGTGTGTACTTAGGATAAATCAAAACGCTAATGATTGTTGTCCATTGATTGTTTCTAGTAAGTGACTCGTTAGTAAGGTCAAGTCAATGCGCGGGGTGCAGACGTGCAGTACGACTCTGCCGGTCCGGCTCGCAGCTAGTTGCGGCTGCGCCACCGCGACCCATCTAAGCCAACTACGGGCTTACATAAAAACTAATTATATTCTGGTTAATGGTTGTAAGTAATATAATGGACAAAACAAATTATGAATTACTGACCTGTGTCTTTAACGTAAACTAAACTCTAGTAGAGGCTGCGGCGGTCGCCGCCGACGCCTGTCTCAACTCACGGCACCCTCACCTAACTATTATGTATGTAGTTAATATAATAATATATGTAAGCACACCTGCAAGCACAATTTTTCTATACGTGTATTGAGTATACTAAAGGTACACATTGATATAAATGTTTCTAGTCTTTTATACGTCGTGAACGTTTTGAGATTGTCAACAATTGTACCTTCTGTAAGAAATGGTCACAAGTCACAAATCTTCCGAACTCAGTTCAAATAAAATTATATAACAGAATAAAATCTGATGCAAAATTGCACATTCCCATGCAGCGGGTGATGGGCCATCATAGATGTTGAAAAAGATATTTTTAGATCACCACTTATCGAAACATTAAAATGAAGTACCTACCTACTGAACAATTTTCTTTTAAGTTTTCAGTCAATATCATGTTTGTTAAAATGTTGTGTGCACACAGCCTTAATCTCCAGTCCAATGCCTGAATGAACAACAAATGAAGTGTCATGCCGTTTTTCTCGATAACATAATTGTTTAAAAATGCAACTATTTTTGTAGATACATATTTCTATTTGATTACCACTAGATAGAGATTCATATTTTCTCATAATGTTGCGTTTGCCAAAATGACAAAGTATTTCTTACAGCACAAACAAATTGATCATCATTGAACTTAAAGTAAACACTTCAAAGTGCACCTTGCATTGGCAGAGTTATGTCTATTTAGACAACCCTGAGGGTTCTCACCCGGATTTGTCTAGATTGGTTTAACATGGTTTAAATGAAAAATAGAATATGCTCCGAGAGCACACACACTGAAGCTACAAATTCAATAAGTTTTCAATGCAGTAAGATCTAACAAAACAATATTTTTGTCATGATTTACCTCAGCCAAGACCCAATCTTTGAGTAAACTAAGCAGTTGCCAATGGAAGAGAGCCTCTCTGAGAATATTCGTTATTTTTCAACCATGTCACGGATGAGTTGCCTTGACATTCCGCAGAATATGTGTAAGCAACTCATATGGCGATAATCTTATAACGACTACGCTATTTTGTAGGCGTAATATACTTTTGGACTATTTATTATGTATTGTTAATTACTATGTATGTTGTATTAAGATAAAAAAAATGAAAAACAAAAATAAATGTTAATAAATGCCTCAGCCAGACGACGAAGATGTTTTATTTGTCTCGACGAGTATAGGTATTTTAAATTTATGTGTATCAACCTACCTTGGATTGAAGGTATGTTCGAAGCCACCCGACATTTAAGTACATCTGCGGAAACATTTCTGGAATAAATTCGGAATTCGGAAGGCAAAGTTTTTTGTTCGAAAGTCCGTTATTGGCTTAATCTTATCTTTAGACAATATTGAGAAACCAATTTCAATATTTTTTATTTTGGTTCAGTAGTTTGGATTATACAACGTTTCAAAGATACGGTTTTATGACGTCACGCGACGGTCTGCATACTGTTGGCGGTCATAGTAACAAAACATTTTAGCGCATAAAAACAAAACTACTGGACCAAAATAAAAAATATTTAAATTAGTTTCTCAATATTGTTTAAAGATAAGTTTAAGCCAATAACGGACTTTCGAACAAAAAACTTTGCGTACCGAATTCGACGACGGTAATGCGAAAACTGAAGTATGTAGGTAGGTAGGTAATTCGGTACGCAAAGTTTTTTGTTCGAAAGTCCGTTATTGGCTTAATCTTATCTTTAGACAATATTGAGAAACTAATTTCAATATTTTTTATTTTGGTTCAGTAGTTTGGATTTTACAACGTTTCAAAGATACGATTTTATGACCTTCACGCGACGGTCTGCATACTGTTGGCGGTCATAGGAACAAAACATTTTAGCGCATAAAAACAAAACTACTGAAGCAAAATAAAAAATATTGAAATAAGTTTCTCAATATTGTCTTAAGATAAGATTAAGCCAATAACGGACTTTCGAACAAAAAACTTTGCCTTCCGAATTCGGGTTAAAACAATATTCGATTCCAATATTTCCAATGTTTTTTTTTTCGGACAAACTCATTTTTATCAAATATCAAACAAAAACAAAGGACATAAACTCGCGACTGTACGCTTGTAGTACCATCAAGCCTATTTGGTAAGTGAGTGAGTCCATGAGAATGAGACCAAAAGTTTATTTTTATTTTATTCGCACGTCAGCCAAATCAGTCAAACGAGAGGTTACTGAGATATGGAATTGTAAAGTACGGTCGGCCACAATCTCAGATACCCCATGGCAGCTCTTACCGCGCGCGGCATAAGGGCGCCAATCGAACAAAAAGGGGTATCTGAGACTGTGGCCGACTGTACCTATACATGCGCGGGTGCATGCGCGAATTGTTCTAGCAAAAGTATAGAAAGAATAGATACATCGCGAGTTCACAATTCGCGGCAAACGTCATTGTAGAGGTGTCCAAAATAGTAGAGTGCGGCTAGCAGAAGTCCGAAGGAGGATCATTTGGGCTAGGTACCCTACCCGAATAGTAGAGTAGAGACGTTCGCCGGTCTTGGAGGTACTCTACACTATCTCTGTCTTCACTGACTCCATAGTTAGTTGTAAATTGAAATGTAATGAATGCTGCTACCTACTCTACTCGTGTAAGTACCTACCCCAGGTTTTATACCTGCGTACCGTACTAGTTTTCGACCATTACAGTTTGTGTTATTAATATACAAGCGTGCAAATTGTATTTTCCTGAAGGTGGGCGATTGTTAGAAAACAAAATGAAGAGTTGTTGAAGTGTAGACCGTGTTGCAATTATTGCTTTCGAAGGGCGAGTGAAAACTAGTGAATGAATATTGTTTACGCTTACCCAGATCCCGTTCATTAAAACATTTTGCCGCCAAGTAGTAAAACTTTGCTTTACCGATTCGGGGCTATACATACCTACATATGGGCGTGAGCATGAGGAGGTTACTATTTTTCTTTTATTCTACGCCTTCTCTCCTAGCTTCAATAACAAACAGCCCACCTACCTTCACTTTTCCTCAATAGTGGTATAATTTTCCAACGAATCCAACGTCTCAAAATTATAATTTTCCAATTTGTTATCATTTCAAAATCTTGAGGTTAACGAACTGTCAATGGCATTATGGCACCAAAGTTCATTGAACTTAAATCTTCCCGCCAAGCTGTCAAATCGATAAAAGAAGGCTGTGATAAAACTAAAGCTGCGTTCAAAAAAAAAAAAAACAGGCTGCCAGATAAAAGTTATCTGTGAACCTATGCGTATAGTATATTCTGTGAATGTTCTGTCATCGTGACAGTTGACAGCAGATTTTTAAGTTTGTGTTTGATTTGTTTTCATGCAAGCTGTGTTCTCTGAGTTGTGTTTACTTTGCTATTGAGAAGAATCAAGGATTTATGTATTCAATAATACAATTGAATGTATCAAAGTGCCAATAGGACTCGACAGCCAGCAATCATGTCGGGCACCGATTCCCAGAAGACCGAAGTGGCAAAAGATAACATCTCCAACAACTCGATAGACGAAGGCTTGCCGCGAGAGCTGAGCCAGCTCAGCCTCTCAAGCGCGACAAGTCAGGATGAGTTCTACTGTGATAAAGGACATTCCGACAACACTCTTAAGAATATCTACGGTTACTATCAGTCAAAGAAACTGTGCGATGTCGTCCTCATAGCCGCAGGATGCAGGTAAGTCCAAGTGCCTTTCTAATTGCATATCTTTACAACCAACTTCCTAGTAACTTCCGCAAGTAACATAATATATTCCGGAGCCAATATTACTTGATGATAAAACAATATACACATGCATGAAACTAGCATTTATCATAAGAGGTAAAATCTTTGTTCATTGTTTGATTCAAAGTAGCAAGTTGCTTTGTGTGCAAAAATAGATTTGCTTAGAGACAAAGAAAGTCTGCACTCGCAAATTTATTCAAGTACTGCACCAGTGATTATGGGTTAATGATAGAGTTGCTACTTGATTGATACCTACTCAAGATAATAATAATTGTGTCTCAGTCAGAACATAAAACATCTAGACAGACTTCAGATACACATCAGACTAGATTTTTTTTGTCAATTAACCAATTGGTATTACTTTGGCTCATAAACGTCCTGAGGGTACTGTTTTTTTTTTAACGCAACCAAGTGATTAATTACCTGACTGATTACCTTCTGTTTTATATCTAATTTTTTTTTTTTTTTTTTTTTATCTCCTTTTTCTACTGCAATCTGTCTCCATTTTGGGACATTCAGCTGTATTTGTGGCAATAAATTTGTGTTGTCTTGAGATGAGATGCGACCAGTGCCATATCTCAAAGTTAGTTATATCTAATCATTGATGATTTTTTCCAATACTTATGCATTATAGTAAGTTGTTTCTAATACCAGGCTACCAGCCCACAAGGTGGTGCTAGCATCGTGTAGTGAGTACTTTGCGGCAATGTTCACCGGCTCCCTGCGTGAAGCTGAGCTAGACGAAATCACCCTGGAAAGAGTGGATGCGACGGCGCTACAGGCCCTTGTGCACTACTGTTACACGGGCACTATCGGTAGGCTATCTACTGTTTTCCTCTTGAACCGTATACTAAAAGACAATAAAGCTCTCCATATGGCCATAGACAGAAGACACCGTGATGCATGGGGTTCAGAACCAATTTTAATTGGAAAATTACACAATGAGTAGGGTCTCTTTATTATTGACATAACCGTGATATTTCCACCTTAGAAAACGGGCAGGACAAAAATGCATTCATTCTTACTTATACCTTCTGTTGTGACTCATTGCTGGATAGAAAAGAAGCTTTATTTTTATGACTAATTTGCCCTTTGTTTATGCTCTTTGTGTATTATATCTAGTTGAGCAAGTGTAAAATAACACTAAACTTTGCTCTTACCAATTTGAAAAAAAAAACATATTGTTTTATAATTTTCTGTAACTGAAATGGTCATTTTACTTTGCAGAATTAAGAGAAGAGACAGTGGAGGTGCTTCTGTCAACCGCAAGCTTGCTCCAGTTGAACTCGGTCACAAACGCTTGTTGTGCTTTCCTAAAGAAGCAGCTGGATCCGTGCAACTGTCTGGGCATTGCTTTGTTTGCTGAGCAGCAGTCTTGCTTAGCTTTACACAAGCACGCTTTGGAATACACCTACCAATATTTTATGAAGGTGCATTTAGTTTTTGTATTTTTACAAGGTGTTGTTGATTTAAAGCAGAACTAGAAATCTGTTTATGTAGAATAGAGAATAAATTTATTTTTTTATTTAATACTGATAGTTTTCTATCACTTACTTAGCCTTACCATACATGACATTTCTAAGTTCAAGAGAATAAAGATTTTAAATGTTTTGTCACATATTTCAAGGGCAGCACAAAAAGTTTTCCCTTTTAAGAAATTATGAAACAATGGAGAGGTTTTGCATTAATTTAAAAACAACTTGTTTATTATGTTTAGTCGCATTAACCATACCATTTATGTTCTGCAATATTGATGTGGCGCAAGATCTTTCGACAAACAAAACTTCTACTGTTTCAACATTTTCAGGTGGTGAAACATCAAGAGTTCTTGTCGCTAAGAGCAGAGCAGCTGACTAGCCTTTTCAAGTCTGATGATCTCAATGTGCACAGTGAGGAGAATGTATTTGAAAGTCTGATGACATGGGTGCAACATGACAGTGCCAACAGGGAACAATACCTCCCATCACTACTGCAGCTTATCAAGTTGCCATTGTTGTCCTCTGAGGTTTGTTCTGTCTATAATTCGACAAAGTATCTTAATCCAGAAAAATGTCTACAGAGTGCAATCGAATTCGATAGCGGCACTTTAAGCAGGCTGTCTAAATGATCACTACAAACAACTTGTACTTATTATCTTAAATCTGTTGTTCCATACATTTGGTGCAGTACTGAGTCTAACTTATGTATGGAACAGCAGATATTTTTAATAGTAAAACATGCTGGTTTCCAAGTTCGCCAGGCGCTTTTCAAAATAGCGCTGTATTGAAAGCGGCTAGCCGACTTAGAATACGCCTAAAAAATTCCGCCGCATGGTAGTATCATTTCTACTTAACCCTCAGAATTCTATCCAGTCCGATCGGAGTGGGTGCGCCCACGCACTTAAAATAATTTAAAAATTCCCTCATGCTGTGTGCAAGTTGTTTTTAGGTAACTCTTATCAGAATCTTATTGGAAATTTTATCAGGATTATCATACTTTTTAAAGAACTAGAATCGGACGTAAAATAGACAAGTTATCGGTGTTTTACTGAAAAACGGTAAATGCTGCCTCCAAGGTGGGAGGTCACTATGGGTTAAGACCGTTTTTGAAACCTTCATGGTTATTCACAAGACATCATGTAGAAAACGGGATTCTTACCACAAACTTGTTTCAGTACCTGATCGACAAAGTGGAGCTGGCGTGTGGCGACGTGCCCGAGTGCCAGCCGCTCATAATGGAAGCCGTCAAGTGGCACCTGCTGCCGGACAGGAGGCTTCACTTGTCCTCTAACCGGACAAGGCCGCGGACCTCCACCATTGGCCGCTTGCTCGCCATCGGAGGCATGGATGGATACAAGGTGAAAATGTGACAACTAGGGAGAGCACAAGCGGCCATTAGAGGTTTACAGACCTGTTTATGGGTCAGATATCATGTCCTTACAGATATGGCGCTCGTGTTAAGCCAGCAGCAGTGACGTAGAGCGCGATAGATAGAGTTATAAACCCATAGTCAATACGTGTGGAGTGTGAACTAACCGCGGGTGTCCTCATGATGTTTTTCTCGTCTTTCCTGTAGGCTGGACTGACTAAGCTGCCAGGTTGGTATAGGTGCAGGCAAGCCTACTCCATCTAAAACAATGTCCTAGGCACTGCAGCGCCGAGTGGTCTCTTCACCCATCTACAGGATGCACTCTAACCCTTTACAACCGACTTGATATGATAGTGAGACTTGATTTTCAAAAATTCTGGCGCCTACGAAAATAAATTTTTCGGGACGCAATCGGCCTCGATCGATCGTGAGACTATCCTATTGTTGGAAAAAATACGCTGGGGCCCCGTGCAAGCTGGTTTGAACCTGTTAGTCGCCCGTAACAACAGTGAAGGATGGCTGCGTTTTTTGGCGCGCAAAGTCGCTCGGGCAAGTAGTTCACATTTAATTAAATTAATGCAATTTTTATGGTTTTCTTTCTGTGTTTTACTGAAATAAGAGTTGTTTTACGGCTATGTGTATGTAATTTGAACCTAGCACGCTTACTTAGGCGTATATTGTCACTCAAAATCAAGGACGCACGATCGTGTGGGTTAGGTGATACGTACCAAATAGATATTCATATTTTTTGTACCTAAATATGAATTTCGTGTTTGTATGATCGTCAAACAAGGGTTTTTTCTTAATTTTTAGGGATAGCTCTCAAGGATGACAAAGTTGCACAAATATCAGCACAAGGAAATGACTCGGAAATTGAAAATTTTGCCAATGAAGAAGAAGATATTGTGCCGAGAGTCTTACATCACCTAGAAGAGAGTAGATCTGGTTCTGACGATGAGTCCACCCAAATAGATGAGGCACCACCACCTTTCCCAACAACATCCAAAAGCAGGGGATCCACCAGAAGCAGGTCAGACAGGAAAACATCAAGAGGACTGGCTAGTGCGAGAGGTTGTTCAAGAGGAGCGGCAAGTACAAGAGGTCAAATACATGCCAAATGAACAAAGACTCATCATTAATAATTTAAATAAAAAAATGATAATTATAAACGGTGCTTTATCAATTCTAAATCAAAACATATCCCCAAACTACACACAACTCACTTCTCGAGCTATCTCCTAAGCCCCAAGATCGTGAGGGTAAGTTTTCAGGAAACCAGAGACTTCAGGATTTTTTTGTTTATTTTTTACATGATACTTAGGCTCTCATGAAAGAGTCCTGTGAATTTAAAAAACGTCTCAGCATATTATTTTCTTCGGTTGTAAAGGGTTATGTCGATAGCGGAACTTCAAGTAGGCTATCTACTGATCAATACAAACAACTTGTACTAGGTGGCTAAAAAAATGGAGCAAAACAAATTTCTGCCGTTCCATACAAAAGGTCGACTCAGTACTGCGCCAAATGTATGAAACGGCTGATAATTATTTCGCTCCATTTTTTTCGCCACCTAGTACAAGTTGTTTGTATTGATCAGCAGACAGCCTATGAAATTCCGCTATCGACTTAGAGTGCACCCTGTAGTGTGAATCATCTCGCTGTATAAATTATTGTAGATTCAAAGGCCTTACTTTTTATTTACGGTGGATATTTTAATAGAATACAGGGGCTGAACACCCGACCAGCGACAATGCAAAGGCCTTAGTTTTTATTTACGGTGGTTATTTTTATAGAATACAAGGGCTGAACACCCGACCAGCGACTCTGTTTCCCTAGCATGGAAAATAAAATAAATAAAAAAGCCTTTATTCTACTAACTTCCTAGCATGGATGCGCTTCAAAAAACAAAATGATTGGCCTGAGGTCTCGGGTCAAACCTAGGCACAACTATCGCCGCCAATGGAAAAAAAACAACTTTGGCTGCAAAAGTGAACACTTTTGGCGGCGGCGGGTTTTATTCTTAGGTTCTAGGATCTCGAATCTAAACCTTAGTTCCTAAAAATAGTTAAGCCTAGGGATTATCATTTGACGTTATTTTTTTAGCAAAAAACGCAGCCTAAAAGAAGATATGATTTTTTTCCATTGACGGCGCTAGTTGGGCCTAGGTTATCACCTTAAATCCTGTCCTGAGCAAATGTTTAACTCTGTCCTTTTTCTATCATAGGGCGCCAGTAACATGGAAAGCTACGACCCAAGGTCTAACACATGGTCGCCCTTTATGCGGATGGGTGCAAGGAGACTGCAGTTTGGGGTGGCTGTGATGAGAACAAGCTCGTAGTCGTCGGCGGCAGGGATGGACTCAAGACGTTGAATACGGTAAATGAATCTTTTTTTTTTCTTCTATTCATATTCATCATCTGCAATCGGCCCCTCGGTCATAATCAGATTGTTTGTATTGCACTGTTTTTAAGAGTTGATTGGCGTTCCATTGATCATTATTTCACCAAATAAAATCAGTCTGGGGGGTGTGTTTATTTTCTTTTGTCTATCCATCATGCGTCAACATGTATTCCCGTGGCAAGACAAGCAGCGTTTTTACGGTTTTAAAGTGCGCGTACCCAATGGAGTGCCACCCGAATAAAATCTCACCTCAACAAACAATATGATAAAGATAGGGCGATCGCAGATGCAAATACTGAGAGAAGAAAAAAATAAGTTTGGCTGTCATCCAAATCAACTGAAAACACAGATTACAAAAAAGAAGAATGAAAACTTCTGATTGGTCGTTTCGATCCATCAAATTGCACTCACAAAACGACGCGCACACTTTGGCTGTGAAAACGCGGCCTAAATGCTTTAAAGAGGATAGTCTATCAGATTTTATTCCATTGCACCAAATCAATGAAATCGGATAATATTTAAGGTTAGCAAAATGTCTTCATGGGTGTGTCGCTGTAAACTCAGCTTATTGTTCTATCACAGGTGGAGTGTTTCGACCTGACGTCCCTCAGCTGGAGCACCCTGGCGCCGATGAACACGCACCGGCACGGGCTGGGCGTGGCCGTCCTGGGCGACGGGCCCAACTCGCCGATATACGCCGTGGGCGGACACGACGGGTGGATCTACCTTAACTCGGTCGAGAGGTAGGGCTGCTCTCTCTCCCTCCCTCTCCCTCTCTCCTCTCCCTCCCTCTCCCTCTCTCTCTCCCTCCCTCTCCCTCTCTCTCTCCCCTCCCTCTCCCTCTCTCACTCCCTCCCCCTCCCTCTCTCCCTCTCTCTCTCTCTCTCTCTCTCTCTCTCTCTCTCTCTCTCTCTCTCTCTCTCTCTCTCTCTCTCTCTCTCTCTCTCTCTCTCTCTCTCTCTCTCTCTCTCTCTCTCTCTCTCTCTCTCATCTCTCTCTCTCTCTCTCTCTCTCTCTCTCTCTCTCTCTCTCTCTCTCTCTCTCTCTCTCTCTCTCTCTCTTTCTCTCTCACTCTATGCGTCGGGACCAACTCGCCAATATACGCCGTGGGCGGACGCGACCGACGACAGGTGGATCTACCTCAACTTTGTACAAACTCTCTCTCTCTCTCTCTCTTTCTCTCTCTGAGACGGGCCAAGCTCGCCGATGTACGCCGTCGGCGGACACTATGTCCCAGTGCTGGATTTACCAATAGGCTGAGTAGGCTGAAGCCTAGGGCGGCAGATTTGGGGCATCTTTTGAGATCTTACATAAACGAAGCCCTGCTTGGCGCCCCCTGCCCCTTTTCGGCGCCGCTTACCACGTTTTGGTCCCTTTTCAGGTGTTGAACTAATATTTTGAAGGGGGTAAAGTCAGGCTTTTTTGAAGCTCAAAGAGGCGACTTGAGTGGTTAGGAATTAGTCAGTCGGTAGGGGCGGCAAAATTAAAAAAAACCGACTGTCGGCTAATATGTGAATCCGCCACCGCGATATCCATTTTGCTAAACATCCAAAAGCGTCCAAAAGGAAGCTTTTGTTGCATAGTTACACGCGTTCTTCTAAAATCATTCCTTCTTTCAGATGGGACGCGTGCTCTCGGTCGTGGACGCTGGTGGCGCCGATGGCGGGCGCGCGGAGCACTTGCGGCGTGGCGGCGCTCCGCGGGCGGCTCTACGCGGTCGGCGGCCGCGACGGCGGCGCCTGCCTGCGCTCCGTCGAGTGCTACGACCCTGCTACCAACCACTGGACCAGCTGCGCCCCCATGACGCGCCGGCGGGGCGGTGTCTCGGTACGTTCTTGCGCCTCACTGCTGTAGGTTGACTGTCAGAGAGACCCTGCGCTCCGTTGAGTGAACGACCCGGCTACCAATCACTGGACCAGCTGCGCCCCCATGACTCGTCGCAGGGGCGGTGTCTCGGTACGTTCTTGTGCCTCACTGCTGTAGGTTGACTGTCAGAGAGACCCTGCGCTCCGTTGAGTGAACGACCCAGCCACCAACCACTGGACCAGCTGCGCCCCCATGACGCGCCGTAAGGGCGGTGTCTCGGTAGGTTCTTGTTCCTCACTGCTGTAGGTTGTCTGTCAGAGAGACCCTGCGCTCCCTTGAGTGAAAGACCCGGCTACCAACCACTGGACCAGCTGCGCCAGCATGACGCGCCGTAAGGGCGGTGTCTCGGTACGTTCTTGTGCCTCACTGCTGTAGGTTGACTGTCAGAGAGACCCTGCGCTCCGTTGAGTGAACGACCCGGCCACCAACCACTGGACCAGCTGCGCCCCGATGATGCGCCGGCGGGGCGGTGTCTCGGTACGTTCTTGTGCCTCACTGCTGTAGGTTGACTGTCAGAGAGACCCTGCGCTCCGTTGAGTGAACGACCCGGCCACCAACCACTGGACCAGCTGCGCCCCGATGATGCGCCGGCGGGGCGGTGTCTCGCTACGTTCTTGTGCCTCACTGCTGTAGGTTGACTGTCAGAAAGACCCTGCGCTCCGTTGAGTGAAAGACCCGGCTACCAACCACTGGACCAGCTGCGCCCCCATGACGCGCCGGCGGGGCGGTGTCTCGGTGCGTTCTTGTGCCTCACTGCTGTAGGTTGGCTGTCAGAGAGACCCTGCGCTCCCTTGAGTGAAAGACCCGGCTACCAACCACTGGACCAGCTGCGCCAGCATGACGCGCCGTAAGGGCGGTGTCTCGGTACGTTCTTGTGCCTCACTGCTGTAGGTTGACTGTCAGAGAGACCCTGCGCTCCGTTGAGTGAACGACCCGGCCACCAACCACTGGACCAGCTGCGCCCCGATGATGCGCCGGCGGGGCGGTGTCTCGGTTCGTTCTTGTGCCTCACTGCTGTAGGTTGGCTGTCAGAGAGACCCTGCGCTCCGTTGAGTGAACGACCCGGCCACCAACCACTGGACCAGCTGCGCCCCGATGATGCGCCGGCGGGGCGGTGTCTCGGTACGTTCTTGTGCCTCACTGCAGTAGGTTGACTGTCAGAGAGACCCTGCGCTCCCTTGAGTGAACGACCCAGCTACCAACCACTGGACCAGCTGCGCCCCCATGACGCGCCTTAAGGGCGGTGTCTCGGTACGTTCTTTCCACTATTGCACATAGTTTGGCGGCTACGATCATATTTGCTACGAACCCGCCAGCAACCACGTGTTACCGTTCGCTCTTCCCACTAGCTAACTTCCCTGCGTAGCAATCTGGAACCTTATTGATCATAATCACAAATGCGGATCTATTGATCGACAAACAGCGGGACAGAGAGTTAGTAGTGTATCGCGCTGTCAAAACTCGATATTACGTACGTCTGCTCCATCTAAAACAATGTCCCATCCATCTAGTGTGAGCGAAGATGCCACTGGACGCTGTATAAATCATCCCATTACGTAGATGTAAAGGCCTAAGTTTTTTCTTATTCTAGGTATGCGCGGCCGGCGCCTATATCTACGCGCTCGGCGGTCACGAGGCGCCAGCTAACGCCGCGGGCGGCCGCCTCGCATGCATCGAGCGATACGACCCGGCCTCCGACTCGTGGCTACTGCTGGCTCGGCTGTCCTGCGCGAGGGACGCTATCGGCTCCTGTCTGCTGGGCGACAGGATTGTTGCAGTTGGTAAGTGTATTAGAGTTTGACTACCGAGAGTTGGCATTGGAAAAAGGCGACAAATTTAAAAAATCTCACTGTGGCAACATCAATATTACTATGAGAAAATTTGAATAACCGGTTTTGATACTTGGCAGTATACAGTGAATTAATTATTTATTGACTGACTGACTCACGATCACGATCTTAAACTACAAGAGCTACAAATCTCAAAATTCGTTAATCTCAATGCCAACTCTAGGTAGCCAGACTCTAACGCCTTAGAGTAGAGCGACGACCCAGTCTCTCACTCTTGGTTACTGTTGGCTAGGCTGTCCTGTGCGAGGGACGCTATCGGCTCCTGTCTGCTGGGCGACAGGATTGTTGCAGTTGGTAAGTGTATTACCGCTTTAGCAGAGCGATACGACCCGGCCTCCGACTCGTGGCTACTGCTGGCTCGGCTGTCCTGCGCGAGGGACGCTATCGGCTCCTGTCTGCTGGGCGACAGGATTGTTGCAGTTGGTAAGTGTATTACCGCTTTAGCAGAGCGATACGACCCGGCCTCCGACTCGTGGCTACTGCTGGCTCGGCTGTCCTGCGCGAGGGACGCTATCGGCTCCTGTCTGCTGGGCGACAGGATTGTTGCAGTTGGTAAGTGTATTACCGCATCAGCATAGAGCGACGACCCGGCCTCCGACTCGTGGCTACTGCTGGCTCGGCTGTCCTGCGCGAGGGACGCTATCGGCTCCTGTCTGCTGGGCGACAGGATTGTTGCAGTTGGTAAGTGTATTACCGCCTTAGAATAGAGCGACGACCCGGCCTCTGACTCGTGGTTACTGCTGGCTCGGCTGTCCTGCGCGAGGGACGCTATCGGCTCCTGTCTGCTGGGCGACAGGATTGTTGCAGTTGGTAAGTGTATTACCGCTTAAGCAGAGCGATACGACCCGGCCTCTGACTCGTGGCTACTGCTGGCTCGGCTGTCCTGCGCGAGGGACGCTATCGGCTCCTGTCTGTTGGGCGACAGGATTGTTGCAGTTGGTAAGTATATTACCGCTTTAGCAGAGCGATACGACCCGGCCTCCGACTCGTGGCTACTGCTGGCTCGGCTGTCCTGCGCGAGGGACGCTATCGGCTCCTGTCTGCTGGGCGACAGGATTGTTGCAGTTGGTAAGTATATTACCGCTTTAGCAGAGCGATACGACCCGGCCTCTGACTCGTGGCTACTGCTGGCTCGGCTGTCCTGCGCGAGGGACGCTATCGGCTCCTGTCTGCTGGGCGACAGGATTGTTGCAGTTGGTAAGTGGATCATTCGTCGTTTTCCGAATGGAGTGGAGTGTTACTGTGTTTCTTCAATTGTTTCTAATATACTAGACTGGTTTGGCGCCGGCAGCGCGGGACACGGAACGTAAACGCTTGTCTATGCGATGCACGTTAGCAGAAAATTATGCACTGTGCTATGAAACGTGGGCCCACTGACCGTCACAGATTCGGCGCCAATAAGCATAGACTCTAACCGTCTTACTACAAAAACTTGGTGAACAAGGTCTAACTCGCGTTTAACTAAACACTGTCTAATCTTCTAAACACGGGTTTAACAAGGTGTTCAACGGGTTTTAAACAATGTCTAAGACGCTGCTAAGACGTGTCTATGTCAGAGTCACAGTTTTGTGGGTAGTACAGATCCACAAACTCAACTGTGAACTTAGTGATGTCTGTTGTCGCGGACAGTGTTTTATTGTTGCTTTGATTCTTTTCATTTGTAGTTAACCGTAGTTCCGGATTCTGCCACTTTACAGATAAGTTGGTTGACCTATAAACACGTGCTCGACAGACAATTTCCTTTTTTGAAGTTTTTGTTTGTTTTAGCCTTCGATCAAGGATAAAACTAGATAGTACATAGAACTTTGAAATGTGTCTGGAAAATTTGATGCCCAAATTGCCTATGGGAGCTTATTTACTCGTAGTCTATGCAATAATTAAAGTAAAACTGTACACTAATGCAATAAGGTTGACATTCGAATATTAGACGTATGGTCGAAATGATGTTTCGTATTGTTCTATTGCTGATATCATTTGTTTCTGTAGGGACAAGTTTTTATTTTGATTCTGTACGTAATGCGGATTCTATGGGATTTAGTTCGGTGGTTTTAGCTTTCAGCGAATAAAAAACTGTTTCCGTCTTGCAGGCGGCTACGACGGCGTCCAATACTTGTGCGTGGTGGAGCTCTACGATCCCGAGAGCAACTCGTGGCGCAAACTCGCGCCGCTGAGCGCCGGCCGCGCGGGCGCCGCCGTCGTGGCGGTCCCGGCGCCGCGCACGCATCTCTGATGCGCCATTGCTCGCCGCCGTCTCCAAGAGATAGAGGCAAGACTCCAAACACCTGAAAATCTGAAGCTGCTACGGTCACTTGAAATACCAAGCGGGCAGCAAGCGCGGACGAGGCGCGCTGTGAGGCAAAAACGTTATGGCGGACGCTACGTGCGTTTCGTTGCATAGAGCGCCACTTACGCACGTCGCATCAAGAGACGGGTTGAGCCTCGAATCTCTTTTGCTACTTGGTAAAGCTCTCTCCTACCTAGCGTTTATTGTGGCGTCGTAAACCTAAATAAAAACAATAGGAAAAGCCCCTACACGTTTTGGCATCTTACCCTAATTTTGACTCCGTAACGGTTTCCTAATACCTAAAGACACTAGCCCCTAAAAATTATGTGTCTTTATTGAGGCATCCTGTAGCTTTGGACGAAAAGCCTGTGCCCCATCTTGTTTGCCTCAGGAATAGTCTTAAAACAATCTTATTATTACTGTGATTAATTAAACCTTCGCTATACTTTGTTGGTTTATGTTTATAATTATTACTTATGTACGTAGTGCTGATAGTGCTTTTAACAAAATATTATTCTCTACTAAACAATATGTAACTAATATTCGGATTATGTTTTATGATAGCCGATAATGGGGAATAACCCGCGCGGGATGAGAATGGGATGCGACCTTTTGGAACAGAGACGCGCGCGGTAAGCAATCTCGCGTATTTTCGATTGACTTTGACAAGGTTCCATCCCATTCTCATCCCGCGCGGATTATACATACCTAACCATATTGGTGCAACAAAATGATCTCTTTTTAAATGCATTTGTATTTTGTCTCAAAATATTGGCTCTAAAATAAATAGAATGAACAGTTTTCTCTTGTGTAGAATAGTCTTACGTAAAATAATAAGGAAGCGTAGGTTTATTGTTAAAGTCCCCAATTTAGGTTCAGTGTATTTTCTAGTAGTCTGTGTGTTTCTACACCACCACACCACTCATACGACAAACAAAGAAAACTTATTAATATTTCAAAATATTTCGCCTCGAGCGAGACATGGACCCCGGCCCATACTACCAGCGGCGTAGCTAGGTAAACAGGGGCCTTGGGGCAAAAAACAAACTGGGGCCCCAACTTAACTGTTTCGGTTTTATCAAGTCAAAATATAGATAAGTTTAAAATACAGGGTGGTCCAAAATAGGACTACCATTTATTTATTTTTGTCTCTCCTAGGGCTGTCCAACCTGCGAGAAGTTTTCGCTAGTTAAATAAGGTGTGGTGTAAGGGCCCTAGGATATTTTTCGCTTTGTCCCTACGTAGCTACGCCACTGCATACTATTCATAGAGTAGGAGCCTATATTAGTAGTATGGGAATAGAGAGGAGTAGGAGGAGAACAAAATTTCGAATGGTCGTGAGTCAAAGCTTTCCGGCTCAAGATTTTTTTTAAATCTCTATTTCATCAGTATTATTTAATGTTATTCCACTAAACGTGCTCAGTGATTAGAACTATTTTTATACTCAGGGACTGGTCTGTGATGTTGGTCGAAGTTGCTAGAACTTGGTAAGCGCTTGTAGGATCTCTAGGCATAAAGCCGCTTTCACATACATATTTTAAGATTATGGTCTACCACCATTCCTATATACCTAGATAATAGTTGTGTGACAAACTATTTTTGCTAATTATTTTACCATGTATTCATAATTCTGTTTACTTGAGTTTCTTAGAAAAGTAAGTCTATTTACATAAAATATTACTGCATTTTAGGAATAAAATTATATCAACCTAATTTACTGTTTATCACTTAAAAAGCCCTATGGTGTAATAAAAAAAAGTCCGTCAAGTAATACCATAAATGAATGTATTATTATAGCCACAATTTGCGACATTAGTATTTAAGACAAATAAACTGCAACAGCAGTGTTGCTTTTAAACTAAAAAGTTACTTTTTAAAAAGCACTATACATAATCACTTCATCGCAATGTTATTGCTAGCTGTGCACTAAATAGAAATTAATAAAATCATAAAGCTAGGAGACATTAGAGGAGGAATACTAGTGTGAGTATAATATCTAGGTTTTTAAGACTCGTCATCGCTGCCGGCTTGTTGCCGCGGCTTGGGCCCTCCCGCGCGCTTCGCCATGATGATCTGGTCGACCTTGAGGATCGTGGTGGCGGCGCCAACCGCGTACTTCAGGCCCCAGCTCTTTAGCACAAACAGGTCGAGGATACCCTTCTCTTTGGCGTCGCACACGCCGTTGTTTTCCGAGTCGATGTCGTAGCCGGCATTCTTGTTGCCCTCCTGGAACAAAAAGGAAAACATGTACTTGCAATTTACGATTTGATAGGAAAACGAAAGACAATCGCAGAACGAAACTAAAACACTATAGCAGTTGGATTAAAATAATAACTACAGAATGCGCCAACTCGGTTCCCGTATTGTTATTTTCGATCTAACAAAATCCGTCGTGAATCGTGGATTCGCTCGGGCGGTGCGAGATTTTATAGTGACGAACTTCGCACTACATTTATTTGACACTTATCCGCCTCATAAAACTCACAGTTAGCCAGAAATAATGCGTGCCTGCATGGTCGTGATTCGCTCGGGCGGATCGACATTTTATAGTGACGAACTTCGCACTACCTTATCCGCCTCATAAAGCTCACAGTTAGCCGGTAATGGTGCGTGCCTGCATGGTCGTGATTCGCTCGGGCGGATCGACATTTTATAGTGACGAACTTCGCACTACCTTATCCGCCTCATAAAGCTCAGTTAGCCGGTAATGGTGCGTGCCTGCATGGTCGTGATTCGCTCGGGCGGTTCGACATTTTATAGTGACTAACTTCGCACTACCTTATCCGCCTCATAAAGCTCACAGTTAGCCGGTAATGGTGCGTGCCTGCATGGTCGTGATTCGCTCGGGCGGATCGACATTTTATAGTGACGAACTTCGCACTACCTTATCCGCCTCATAAAGCTCACAGTTAGCCGGTAATGGTGCGTGCCTGCATGGTCGTGATTCGCTCGGGCGGTTCGACATTTTATAGTGACTAACTTCGCACTACCTTATCCGCCTCATAAAGCTCACAGTTAGCCGGTAATGGTGCGTGTCTGCATGGTCGTGATTCGCTCGGGCGGTTCGACATTTTATAGTGACTAACTTCGCACTACCTTATCCGCCTCATAAAGCTCACAGTTAGCCGGTAATGGTGCGTGCCTGCATGGTCGTGATTCGCTCGGGCGGTTCGACATTTTATAGTGACTAACTTCGCACTACCTTATCCGCCTCATAAAGCTCACAGTTAGCCGGTAATGGTGCGTGCCTGCATGGTCGTGATTCGCTCGGGCGGTTCGACATTTTATAGTGACGAACTTCGCACTACCTTATCCGCCTCATAAAGCTCACAGTTAGCCGGTAATGGTGCGTGCCTGCATGCTTCCCTAATAACTAGCGTTTGCTTCCTTACCTTATGCGCCTTGTAGATGTTGTTGACCACTTCTGTGGCGTTAGCGCCGGTGTTGTCGGCTAGCGCGCGCGGCACGTTCTCTAGCGCGACGGCGAACTTGCGCACCGCATACTGCTCTAAGCCGGGCAGAGTGTCGGCGTATTGCAGAAGTCGCTGCGCCAACTCGATCTCGGTCGCGCCGGCACCGGGTACGAAACTAGGGGTGAAATGTGAAGTGTTAAATTAGTAGCACTTCTCAAATTCGCGGCCTAAACACTCTAGGGATAGGGATGTGAAGTATACATAGTATGTTCTTAAAGTGTTTTTGCTGGATTCCTACAAAAAAAACACGCCTTAGTTGGCTCCACACGAATGGGACTAGATAGACCAAGGCTGCTCAACGTTTTTGACAGTCAGGCCAAACTGTGGATTCAGTCGTTCACGATGGGCCACTGACAATACCTATTTCAGTTACTCTCAGGACATGCGAAATGGTGCGAATTTCAAAACTTACTTGCATAGACCATTTAAAAGGCCTGGGGTTGAGCACCCTTGAGCTAGACCAACAGGATGGGATAGGTGTTGGGCAAGCCTACTCTAGTTAGTGGAGGCTGTATAAATCATCTTTCAAAGATGCACACTCCAACAGTTTTTTGCTGAATGCCTTGTTAGCTCTAACACACTACCTAGTTACACATTTTTTACACCATCCACTTTCGTATATGTAGTTAGCAAGAGGACATCTTCCAATCAGAATTTGACTTAATCAAGTTAGATATTCGATCTTATTAGGGCAAGAGATGCCAGCCCTCATTGCTGCATTTCATCAGATCCTCTTCCGCAGCATTTGTCAGATAAGCCACCGTAATTATACAAACTTAATTTTGAGTGTAACATGCATAGTGAGCATCTTTCCAACATAATTTAGTAATTTAGTGGATAATTTAGAAAGTCTCATAAGTACGATTGTTTTATTGAGCTGTTTATTTAGTTAAGCTGTCACCATAAGTGGGAACCTGTAATTGGCTTCCTTCCTATTTAAGGTGCCGGTTGGATCTCGACCGCAGCGACAACTGCAGACTTCGTGAATTCCGGCGACACTAAGGTTAGTATGTATTTCTATGCGGACCTCACGTCGCCTGGTTCGAATGGTGTTCCATAGAATTACATACAAACCAGTAGTGTCGCTGTGACACGTCGTTTGCTGCTGCTGCTTGCAGTCGGCTACCAACTTGTACCTTTATACTCTAGAAAAAAGAAAAAGGAAATACCGTCCATCCCTCGCGATGCCCTTGAAGGTGTTGACGCCGTCGTCGATCGCCCGCTCGATATCGTCCATGTAGTTGTCCGTGGAGCCGCGGATAACGATGGTGGAGATGCGCGACTCGGTGCTCTCATTGCGGAAGACCACCACGCGGGTGTCACCGACCTCCTCCACGATCACAGTGTCACAGTAGCCAAGCTCTTGGGCCGTGGGCGTCGTTAGCCTCGGGAGGACCTGGGAGCGTAAAACAAGGTTATACAACGTGTTACAAAACATCCTAACCCTTTTCACAGGGTGTAACCTACTGGTCAACTGTATGTCACTTCTGTATAAAAAGTCTATAATGATCCGGAAGACCATCCCAGATGTGGTCACATCATCCATTCTCTCTGAAAGGGAAGGAATCGACCTGGCCAAAGCTGCCCTCCCCCCCATGGATAAATGATTTGCGTTAGCTCCAGACCCCATGTAGCTGTGATGGGAACAAAGAAGAATACTATACAAAAAGTTACTTAGTACAATTTGTGAACTAGTGATTTCCTCAGACTTATAGGTTCAAACTATCAGTCAGATTTTTGATACACAACCCCCATGATACAGAAGTTGAACAAGATATTAATTTTAAAAGAAGTTTTCATTTAAATACTTACAGTGGCATTAACAGTCTTGGCAAGGCGGCGCAAGTCAAACTTGGAGTTGAGTCGCACAGCCATCACACCATACTTGTTCAAGAAATGGAGGGCCATGTCACCGAACTTGGCCCCAGCTACAATCACTTTCACGCCAGTCTCTGCTATTTCCTTGATCTGTTTCTCGAGGAGCGATTCCTCTCCTCTGCTAAAGTCAAGCAGCTCATCAGCTGTCTTGATGAGGACTGTGCCTTTGGTCTCTGTCTGGGTGATGTCGATGGGGCAGGAGTACACAGCCACCTTGGCCTTGACAGCAGATGGGATGTCGCCTTCGACTTCGCGTCTGAACACAATACCCTGTAGGACCTCTGACTGCAGGAGACCTGCTCCCAGAATCTGGAATTTACAATAGAAAATGGTTTACAGCAGCATTTTCTCTAGGATTATCATTTCTCTTGCCAGTCCTCTAACAATCAATTTTCTTCTCTGCGGCCAAGCCAGAGTTCCTTAGCACAAAGTATTATTGAGGTGCATCTAATAAGATAAAAGTTTATTTTAACTTGTAGTTATAAAATAAAGTAATGACTCACTTTGCATATCCTAACATTATCAACATTGAAGGTGGTTTGTTCCGGAAGGATGGCAATGCATGCCCTGGCAACAATATCAGAAATGAAGTCTTCATTGCCATATTGCTTGGACATGATTGAAGGGCGAATGCCCTTTGTGACTGCCGCTACATTCTTGTAGTCTTTTGTCTCTTCGCACACCAATTCCGGCAGGATTTCTAGGCACTTGTCCAGGGCTTTTTCGTAGCCTTCGGCAATTTCGCTGGTCGTGACTCCGAGACGGAGCAGTTCCTCTGCCGCCTCCAGGAGAGCACCGGAGATCACAATCACAAAGTTGGTACCATCACCAACTTCTGCTTCTTGCATTTGACTGGCGAGAACCATCAGCTTGGCAGCCGGGTGCTCCACGTCTAGCTCCCGGATGATGGTTCCGGCGTCACTGGTGATGAACTGCTTATCGATGTGATTAATAATCATCTTGTTCATGCCATTGGGTCCGTATGCTGAGCGTACACTTTGGGCAAACTGCTTGCAAGCATTTATATTGCGGTATACGGCTTCTTCTAAGCCCGAGTACATCTGGAAATAGAGATGGCATCTAGAATCTATAGTTTTGAATAAGTAGCCCCTACGAGTTTAAAAATACGAAAACCTCAGTATTTTATAAGGAAATAGGCTATTTGTAAGGAACTTGTGACGTCAACAAGAAAAAACATCCATTATTAATACAAATTAGATCACATTTTGATAAAATGAAAACATCTTGATTGCGGCACATGACTTCCTTTTTATAGTTTTAGAGGTTATGTGGAAACTTACTCGGGCTCCTTCTTTCAGCATTGAGGGTACTCCCGGACCTTTGGGTACGTGTAACGCCATTATTCTTGAAGGGTTTTCTCTAAAAACACAATTTACTTAGTTTTCTCCGGAAAATTCGGCAACAAAAGAAAATCCACACACAATCACCCGCACAAATGAATGAATGAAACGAACGAATGAATGAATGAGTGAGTCACGAATCTTCAGTGTTGTCAGCCTAGACACAGCCTTCCACGGACTGTCAAAGCCTGTCACACATGGGCAAACTAAATATTCATTCATCCACTTTGTCTATGGATTGTATTTTTTTTTTCATGTTTGGTTTGATTGATGGATGGCGGCTGTGTTGTGTTGTTTGGGGCAAATCGAGTTTCATTTGATTTTTCACTTTCGTACACAGTGAAAACTATCTAAACAAATAGCTGAAGCTTCAGAAGTTAGCTACACGTTTTCCTACAAACAAAATAGAAAATGTCGTCGTACAAGGTACGTTGCTGCTGGTGAAATTCAACCAAAAACCCATCTTATTTTCAGGATTGCAAAGAGATTGAAACTAAAAGAGACTCTTTTATTTCAGCCTATCGACTCGAAACGGGAGGAGTTCCGGCGATACTTAGAGAGGGCAGGAGTGATGGACGCGCTGACCAAAGTTTTAGTGAGTTTGTACGAAGAGCCTGATAAACCTGAGGATGCCTTGGAGTATGTTCGCAAGCATCTGGGTACCGACGGTGGAGAGGACGAGCTAGAGGCCGCGCGTGCACGCATCGCTGAGCTGGAGGCCGAGAATGCGCTCTTGAAAGGAGACGCAGCACCCGCAGAAGGATAAATTATTATTTCACCGACATAATGCAATACAATGTTCAATTAATTGATCTCATTAGACATTAATCTCGTATAGAATATTCCTGTTGATCTTGAAGAAATATAACATAGTGTTATTATTACATACTCTGAGAGTATTGATTTTGTTATAAGTTAAGGACAAAGCTCTTATTTAGAGTGCAAGGGCACACATGTATTTTTCGTTTGCTGTATGTACTGATTTTGGATTATACAGTTGTCAGGTTGCTAGCACACCACCCATTTTGGGCCATCAATAACAAAGTAACATTCATTGCTCTGATGGTAGTGAATGAGAATGTTATGTAGTGAATGTTTTCAACACACCCTGGCTTGTTCACTTGGGCAAAGCACTTGTCATCACATTGCTAGCTACACTGTTTTCCCACATTTTTCTGTTCCTTAGGATTAATAAAAAGGGTAAAATAAAAGCATCAAAAACAATTTTGATTTGATTTCATTGTTCATCCACTTTATTATAGGCAGTTGAAATTAAATTAAAGTTGGACTATAATAATAAGATACACCTGAATGTTCACATGATTTGCTTCTCTATTGTAACACATCTTCTATAACTCCTTCGGTTGTTTATACCGTAGCACTAATCAGCTCAGTGTATTTCTTGACTTTGCTGGCCACACTCATGTCAACATACTTGTCTCCAATCGACACCACCATGCCACCAATAAGAGAGGAATCTACTTTAGACGTCAGGTGCAGGGTTTCGTTAGGTTTCAGGAATTTCTGTAAAGAATTACAAGTATACATTACAATATAGAGATTCTGAGATTCTTAAATAAAACTGCTTACTTAAACAAGGAGCTATGAGGCAGTTTTTCTATCTCACTATCCACCCCCTGAATAAAGCCCACTGCCGGGTATAGGCCTATTCCTTTTCATGCCAATCTCGCCCATCAGGATTTTTTTTGACATTCTATACTCCTTAGGCCTTTCCATGCATATCTATGTGTATAGTGACCACTTGGATGGCTACATTGCCTGGGACACTGTTTTAGATGGAGTAGGCTTGCCCAGCACTGGTAGGCGGTATAGGTGCTAGACATTCTCTATTGTAGTACTATTATTACCTTGAGAGCAGCTTCCAAACTGGCCTTTTGGGCTGAGTCAAGAGGCTTGGCAGTAGTGACTTCGCAGGCAACCTCACCGCGGTGGGCAGCCATCATGATCTTGAAGGCGTTGATGACACCATCCAGGTTCTTAAGGCGGCCATTCTCAGCAAGAAGACCCAAGAGATTGCCTGAAGCTGGTGAAAAACCAACCTAGGAAGATAAAAACATTTACAGGGTGTTGTTTTGGTCAGTAACACCAGAGTCAGGGACAATAGTTTGAGTAACGCTTGAAACTAAAACCAAGTTCTTTTTTTTTCACAAAATTTTTTGATGCATAAATCGCTTTGTTCAAGTTGTCCCGCTTTCTCAAAGTGCGCGCGATGTTCCGCCCGACTCGCCGCTAGCGTTAGTGTAATAGTACGGGCGGCCACAATTGAATTATTTTTGGGTATTTTTCACTAACACGTTTTTATTTTATTAAATATTTTTTCTGGCTTCAGTGTCGTGTAAATAATGACCCCTGAGCCGGGTGTCACTTTACAAAACAACACCCTGTATTTTAGTTCCGTTACCTTTTTAAATTCTTGACTTTTGATAGTGAACTCTCTGAACTAAATGCATTATCTTACAATGCTAGTTTTTAGCAGGCAGAAATTAGCACAGATTATTTCCATTCTTACAATTAACAGCACATCCACCAGTTGTTTTGTTGTAAACTCGCCCCTAACATAACCAAATGCAGTCCCGTCTTGTAAAGTTCGAAGAGTTGTCCACTGTACAAGGACTTTAGAGGTGCTGGCTTATGACCTAACCTCAAAGAATATAAAGACAAATAGAAGTTTTTCAACACTTAATTATACCAAATTAACGTTTTACCTTAGAGGACAAGTGCTTGAACGCCTCAACTTTCAGGTTTCTCTTCATTGAAGGGTTGATGATGAACTCTTTGAGCTTAGCATCGGCTTTCATCGTCTTTTGGAAAGAACTTAGTTCCTTCTCGACAGTGTCGAGGGCCTTGGTCTTAGAGGCGGCCGAGTAGAGAGCAGCCGCATATCTGCCTTCCAGTCCAAATACCTGCACGGGGGGCTTCACCATTTGCGCTGAAGTAGCCGAGGTGCTCAGCGAGCGCACCTGAAAATCAGATTACGTAATTGACAATAAAACACTATCTGGTTAAGCCACTAGGGTCTACGGGAAGAAAAACTCACAAGCATGTTGGTTTTCAGCATAGACATGGTGGCTGGTCAATTTAACCGGGCAGGATTTGTATTTACAAGAAAATTCGATAATTTTCTGACAAAACCACTGCTCGTCCTTCTTTTTTTTCAAATGACCACAGACCACAGAATAGAAGATAAGCGTTATTTGACGTCTATATAATAACGGATGTTGCCATCACAAAAAAAAACTCATCTGACGTTTGTAGCGAGAAAAGATGTGTATCTAATCTAGCTAGCTAGTTTTGAAACGCAGCTGTGTTTGTGATGTGGTGGTGTGTCATCGCTTGTTGTTTTCGTGAAATCTTTTCATTTCAAATAAAACTAACAAAATCTTGTGAAAAGTAAACAAACTATCAGTAAATAATGTTCAAAAGACTCATTTGATTGTATCAACTCTCGCTCTATTAAATAAGACAACGAAATTATTGAGGTTCACACTTCCAAAAGTAGGTAACTATGTCGCGCCAAGTGGATACTAATATTTCCCGTTTACTGGATGGATTAGGCCTCGATGGAGACGAAAACGACTTCTGTGACTTCACCATAGCCGACCAAAATTCCGTCGCTGAATCACAAGGCATAACTCCGACCACTCCCTCTAACTTCAAACCGGTACTTGGAGGCAACGTAACTTACGTTGTCGCCTGCGTGATCATTAACGATTCTAATGAAGTGCTTATGATGCAAGAAGCGAAGGAGAGCTGCGCCGGAAAATGGTATTTACCGGCTGGTCGAATGGAAAAGGGCGAGACTATAGTCCAGGCAACCGTCAGAGAAGTGTTAGAAGAGACAGGCCTCATGTGTGACCCTAAGACGTTACTAACCGTGGAGACAGCCGGGGGCATGTGGTACAGGTTTGTGCTGACGGGCGGAGTCATTGGAGGTGAACTCAAGACCCCAGCTAAAGCAGACAAAGAGTCTTTACAGGCAAAGTGGATATCAAACTTACAGGAAATATCACTGAGATCAAATGACATTTTACATTTGATTGAGAGGGCAAAGTCATACAGACAAGGTGGCCCTTGGCATAATGACATTCTGCCGGCCCCTACACCCCATACCAAGGATCTGCTGAGACTGATTGTTGTTATAAAGAAACGGAGTACAAATAGATTACATGTATTGCTGAGTGAGAAAGCAGCCATACATTTTCCTGTGTGTGAAATAAATCCAGCGAAGAGTGTTCATTCAACTTTGAGAAGGTTCATGGTTGAGATGTTTGGTGCAGATGTTGGGCAACACAAGCCACTGGGTCTCCTGAACCTAGAGTATGATCCAGCAATGGAGGGATGCTGCCTCTCTCTTCTGGTAGCGTTTAGAGCTCCTCTTGAAGAGGTGCCACTTATTGGCAAATGCGCATGGCATGAATTGTCTAGAGATATTGAAAATCAGCTGCTGCCACTGCTATCATCAAAGAATTCAACCATAGAGCTCCATGTGATTCGCTGAAAAGTTATAAGTGTACTTAAATAACAAAGTGCCACTAAATGAATACTCATTAATTGTTAAGAATTGGCCCTAAAGTTATAAGCCAAATGGATATATTTTCATTGTTTACAATAAAAAATTTAACTACCTAATTGTGTATAAAAAATACTAAGTGAATTCCAATCATGTAGTATAACTTTCTTTCTGTTTATATATCTTTTAAATGAAGAATTAACTTTTAACAAGGAGGATATAAAATATACAAGCTGTTATGTATAATGTAATGGGGCCGAAGGATGGGGCTAACCCACCACTAACAAAACAATACTTACAATCAATGACTTTCTGATACAAATGTCATTGCTTACAATAATGTATTATTATAATAGTTTTTTGACATGAATATGAAATGTATAAAAGCAATAAGTATGAGATAGCTTTAAAATTTTAATAACAAATAATGTGAAGGTTTTGGGATAATTATTTTGTTACTTATTTTAATTTTACATGACTTGTTACACTCTAATAAATCTTTAGTTATTTTAATTAAACCTGTTTTAATTTATGTATTTTTTTTGTACTGCTGATAGGTATATCATAATAAGATTAGAAATCAAATGGCCATAATATGTTTTTCGTGATTTATTAAAGCAATTACAAAAAACTTGCGCTGACTAGAAAATTGATATAAATACAGATAATCCGCAAGCTACATTCTCAACTGCTTAAATATTTAAAATGTAAACTCTACATTTCACATCTGCTCATGGTTTAATGAAAAGCAGTAATAATAACTTGTCTAATTTGTAATTAGGTACAAAATAATAATATGTGTTTTTAATATAAAATCACTGGAGAATTTAACATAATATTAACAAACAATTCATTGCACTTATTTCATTATTTTTAGTTAATAATGAATTCATGATATTGAAATAATTTCCTATGATTTCCATTGTTATTTACTATTCAAAATATAAAATAATGCTGCTAGATACAATACAATTTACGACCTTAATTCATTAACATATTATAGCACCCTCCTTCCACTCATAGAAATAGTCATCATCGTCTTTTTACAATATCCTATTGGTATATTAAATGCTTTTACTTTATAGTCATGAATCGCTCATAAAGCCTGAACAAACATTAATCATAACTACAAAAATTAATTTTACCAATGAGTATAATAAACTACAATAGCAATTATGCATTCATGGCCAATAACTTTGTATTTACCATTTATAAAAAATATATTACAATAGTAGACAACAAATAAAAATAGAACTTTTGCTAAAAGATGAAGTGATCGGATTGAGTATTCTTGGATATTGGCATGATTTTCGGCAATATTCTCACCTGCACTCAGCATACAACATTATCATTATTTGATAAGGTATCTCTATTTTAAAACCACAATAAGAATTCCGTTTTATTAGGTAATTCATTAGCAGGCTTATGCACACAGGCCACAGCACATTCTTAACCTTTTATCTAACAGCGAAATAATATAAAACTACAATGGAATAAATGGGCGACAACCCTTGTCATGTGAAATTGTTGTATCTAGTTATAAACTACGAGACCTCTTTGATCTTATCAGTGGTATTCTACATGTGAGATGGCTGGGCTACCCTTCTAATTGGATGCCTTGAATCCAAGAGGTGAGATCAGCTGAGGTGTCACAGTCTAATGTGTTTTCTATAGGTTCATCTGCAGCTGTTAATCTTTGTGCTGCTATCTGACCTGAGAGGTATGCGCCGTGCACTGTTGAGTAGAAGCTACTGTGTGTATGCTCGCCAGCAAAAAGCAACGTCGGCTGAAATCAAATAAAAAAAGAATGTTAGGATTGCAGAGTCAATTTTTTTTTTAAAGTATTTATCTAATCAGAGATTACCTACTAGTCCTTTATGTGTTACACAAAACACGTCATAAGATAATGGAAAATTAAGTCTGCTTTATAGAGGTTGTGGGTGAGCAGAAAAACTATACAAAAATAATATCAATTTTAATTTTGAAATGTAAAATATGTTTTAAAACTTAAACTTTCGTGAGCACTGCACATTTTTTCTATTTTTTCTAGTGAGTAAAACCGTGACTTAATAGAAAAAAAATGTAAAATATGTATTTACAAAATTAGGTACCTTTTTATCTCGAACATTTCTGTAGAGTGGCTGTGCTAAACTCTCGATGTCACTTAGACTTGCTCCAACTGCTATTGCACTGTACGAGCCTCTGGTGTACTGCTGTTTGTTCCAGCTAGTGCTGAAAATTAAGAGAACATTCATTGGTTATAAAATCTATCGTCCATATTTACCAAGCATAAGCACCATCTCATTCATTACTCAATTAGTTGGTGAGGGTGATTAAAATAAAATAAAAAAATTAAACTAGTCTGTAACCCAATGGATCCCAGTTATCTGAATAAATAAAGATTCTACTTACCACACACACTGTATTGGCTCGGGTACAAATGGGTCATTGAGAAACTTCCGTAATATTTTCGTGCATGTGGTGGCCACTTCTTGCATGGACAGTGTCTCCATGTACTCTGCCTCCTTACCTGACACCCATCCAAGGAGAAGAGTCTCGGTCACTTTGGCGAAAGAATATATTTTTTTGTACCATGCTTCTGAGACATTCTCCGGGGCAGAGGGACTGTCCCAGAGCAGCATTATTTCCGTAATGTCTGGGTTCAAGAATGGTCTTTCATATTCTAAGAAAATTTTGTCTACAGTACCAAATAAAAGTTTCTCAATAGATTCCATTTTATACTGAGGTAGGGAAGGTTCAAATAGGTCTCCAGCAGATTCTTTCAGGACTCCTAAAGGTATTGTGCATATAACATGGTTTGCATAGTAAACTTGACCATCATCACAGACAACTTCTACATGTTTTCTCTTTGGTTTGTGCGCTGCATTGTCTGTGTTTGAGCTACTACCTTCTCCAGGGTTCACAGTTTTATTAGAGCCTGAAGACTTTGAAACATCTTCTATCACAGTTTGATCTGAATCCTCAGACTCCTCACCCAAATCCTCACCGCAGCCGTTGGAATTCCAAATTATTTTCTTTACTGGAAGTCCAGTGGTAATTTTTTCAGGAGGAATATCTTTAGTCATTGGTTCCAATATGGAGCTGTATCCTTGTGGAATCAAGATGTTTCCTCCCTGCAGCTCTGTGTAGCTGCCTAACTCTAGCAGGTCAATTTCATCCATAGTATTACATCCAGATATACAGGTTTCACGCTTCAGCAAGCAGTCGAAAATTAGGCGTCTCAGTTTTTTTTCTTCAGAGGAAGGGAGGCGCTCGAGATATATCGCTGCTTCGAGGTTTATGTGCTCGCCCACGCTGTTGATGTCAGGTGGAGGCAGATACTGGCACAGGAAGTACTCCTCGCAACGGCGCAGGAAGCACACGTAGGCCTCGTGGATCTCGTGTAGCACATTGAATGGAACCTGCTTGCCATCCTCGCTGGCGGCAATAACCTTATGAGGCTTTGGTATGTTTATGATGTTAACGAGACCGTTGGCCATTGCAATTTCAAAGATCGGGTTCCCCAAGACTCCGTGAATCCAGTTAGCGCCTAGTTGGATTGTGTGGTTCTTCATTGGCAATGGAAGTATCCTGCCGCCGATCCGTTTCCTGGCTTCTAAAACTTTGATGTCTTCTATGCCACCTTTCAGGAGATGATTGGCGGCGGCAAGGCCAGCTATGCCGGCGCCAATAATTATCACATTGTACTTATTTTTATCACATTTTTTACTAGAATTTAAATTATCGTCACCCATTATTTATTTCAATTCAAATAATTTTTCACGATTTGACGCTCAGCTGTTGATTACGACATCCATTTTTCTTTTGCGTTTTTTTTTTTTATTTGAAGTGAGTGTGGGGGGTTATTACGGATCCGATTCAACCACTACCTTATCTGTAGATCCGACAATCCAACAAGGACACACAACCATTAGCATACAACACAACAAAGTGCGATGAAAAAAAAAACGATATTATCTGGGGGCACGGCAGTGCCCCCGCCAGGTCGAGCGCGAAGCAAACACTGCCGTACCATCCTTTACTGGAACCATTTCGCCGCATTTTCAGGCCCCTATTTGAGAACCTCTGGATAAGACCAGAACGCAGAAATTTTCGTCATCTAGTAAGCTATAATCACATACCTAAAATCCAAAATTTCAAGTCTGTAGGTCATTTAGTTCCGAAGTTAAGCGAAAGCAAAGTTTCGCATTTATGACACACACTCACTCACTCACTCACTCATGATCATCATAATAGAACTAGTACTTCCCATAAACTCAGAGAGCTGAAATTTGGTACAGAGTTAGGGTTTAATGGCCACATAAAGGGAAAACTATAAAAACTAGGATAATCGAAGATCTGGAGTACCTGGTGACCCTGATTAGAAAACACAAGAGCCCTAATAGAACTAGTACTTCCCATAAACTCAGAGAGCTGAAATTTGGTACAGAGTTAGGGTTTAATGGTCACATAAAGGGAAAACTATAAAAACTAGGATAATCGAAGATCTGGAGTACCTGGTGACCCTGATTAGAAAACACAAGAGCCCTAATAGAACTAGTACTTCCCATAAACTCAGAGAGCTGAAATTTGGTACAGAGTTAGGGTTTAATGGTCACATAAAGGAAAAACTATAAAAACTATGATAATCGAAGATCTGGAGTACCTGGTGACCCTGATTAGAAAACACAAGAGCCCTAATAGAACTAGTACTTCCCATAAACTCAGAGAGCTGAAATTTGGTACAGAGTTAGGGTTTAATGGTCACATAAAGGGAAAACTATAAAAACTAGGATAATGGAAGATCTGGAGTACCTGGTGACCCTGATTAGAAAACACAAGAGCCCTAATAGAACTGGTACTTCCCATAAACTCAGAGAGCTGAAATTTGGTACAGAGTTAGGGTTTAATAGCCACATAAAGGGAAAACTATAAAAAATAGGATAATCGAAGATCTGGAGTAACTGGTGACCCTGATTAGAAAACACAAGAGCCCTAATAGAACTAGTACTTCCCATAAACTCAGAGAGCTGAAATTTGGTACAGAGTTAGTGTTTAATGGCCACATAAAGGAAAAACTATAAAAACTAGGATAATCGAAGATCTGGAGTACCTGGTGACCCTGATTAGAAAACACAAGAGCCCTAATAGAACTAGTACTTCCCATAAACTCAGAGAGCTGAAATTTGGTACAGAGTTAGGGTTTAATGGCCACATAAAGGGAAAACTATAAAAACTAGGATAATCGAAGATCTGGAGTACCTGGTGACCCTGATTAGAAAACACAAGAGCCCAACCAAACTATTATAGATCGACATATATACCGCCCTTACAAAAAATATTCAACTTGGTGGGCCGCTTCATTTAATGTCAAAAATCGAAGGTCTGGAGTATCTGATGAAGAACCCTCAGCTGGTCTCAGCTGTATAAGAGATTATGGTAATGCCCCCCTTCTACTATTGGTACATAAAAATATCGACTGTCATTGCAGAAATCCAGCGTAGTGGGACACATCTTCTAATTTAATCTAGCCTATAGCGTCCTACTGCTGGGCGAATGCCTCCCCTTCTGCTTTTAATACGCATATAAATAAAATTATAGGAAATCTCTGGATAAGACTAGACTGGCTTTTATACTTATACTTACAATTTAACAAGAAGAAATAGTCGAACAATTAACTTTATTCTACTCGAACATTACACAAATTAAAAAACTTTTTCCAATAAGAAAATCTAATGAAATAAATCAATATGCCTACGTTTCTACAAAAAGAAGTGAGATCCCACCAAAAACATTCTGTAAAAAACTAGCCAGGTCTCGATGGAGCTGCTTGTTTATCTCTAAAAAGTAATGAAATCTAGACAAAGTCGTGCCAAATCTAAGGTCCCTTACTGCGATTTCTTTAGTATTACAGTTAATGTTGTGTGACTTGGCCGTTGAAGGGTATACAAGGGTACAAAGCCAGGTGCTCCATGACACCATTACACCAATCTGACGCCAGAACCGCTTGTGTACCCTTCAACGACCAAGTCAGAAAGGTCCCTTACCTTAGACTTGGCACGACTTTGTCTAGATTTCATTACTTTTTAGAGATAAACAAGCAGCTCCATCGAGACCTGGCTAGTTTTTTACAGAATGTTTTTGGTGGGATAATATTGTCTATGCATAACTCGCGATTTCCATTTCCTGTATCTTTCTCTTTCTTCCCCATAGGAATGCTACGCTGTCTCAGAATTAACCTATCTCGTTTCCTCTTAGGCAAAACCCAATAGTTCTATTTCATTTCATTGACCTTTGAGTGAGTCCATAAATTTTGTTTACATTTTCCAAGGCAGGTACTTGCTCAAACGGGCAATGTTTTTGTTATTGTGGTAAAAATATTGTTATAGCCAAAGTTTGCTCTGCTCAGCTTCCTAAAGTTCTATTATTATCCACAAATTACCATATCGTGTTAGAAAGGTCGCGCGCGAGTGCCGTGAAGTGAAATCTATTGTTTGCATCGCTGACGAATTCGATATCAAAAGTCATTGTGAATAATCAAGTGCTTGCTTACAAATCTTTATTTCGGATTGCAGGACATTATAGTAAAGTTATGTAATACGCAAGAAGTGATATGGATTCGTGCTGCTCATTGCACTAGTGAAAATTAACAGTGTCATCTCATTGTGTGATCTCACGGAATAAATAAACATTGGCGACACGTGGGGGCCTCGTTGAATTGATCGATCGGGCTCGGGCTCGGGGCGCAAGGAGCGCGCGCCAGTCTCTATCAACGAGACTGTTTACGTCAAGGTCACCGAGCACAAACACGTGCCATGTCGGAATCTGTTTACCCACACGAGTTCCTTTTGGACGGGGGCGTGGAGATAAAGCAGGAATATGAGCTGGGCTCTGTGTCGGCCTCCGTGCCGATACCGGCGCGGCGCGAGCCCTGCGACTTCAGCAGTGAGCTGGACCTGTGTCTGCAGGACTCGCTGGCTACCTCCTACCACAATCTGCCCTCCATGCAGTACAACAAACTCGCCTTCGACACCGACACCACTTCCAAGTCGGACAGCATCAAAATGGACGACGATGACATATTCCAAGTAGACAAAGCAGACCTGATCTTAGGGCCCACCCTGGCCGAATTGAACGCGAACCCAGACACTTTGCTAGACGACCTGAACTTTGACGACCTGCTCTTGCCTGAGAGTGGATACGCTGTGCAGATAGGTGGCGCCATGAGCGGCGCCAGACGGCACACCGACCACCTGATGGCGTCTAACATGCTGTCAGGAGATAGCCCCTGCAGCCCTTACAGTCACGCCCAGCTAGCGTTCTCTCCCTCAAGTCAACACAGTTCTGCATCCTCAAGCTTCACGCAGCCTTTGAGCCAGATGCCAGAGCTGCTGCTCCGCATGGATAACTACAGTGGCGAGATATCCCTCGGCCAGTCAGTCCCAGCTTCCACAGTGCTGCCTCCATTCCAAGCCAGTGTGAAGCCACAGACTTCACAGCAACTTTCCTCATCGGCCCCCACACATCTTACTATGGAACAGGTAGGCATTTATTTATTGACACTTCCTGAAATTCTTATCAGATAAACTGGTTTGCAAGGCTATTGTCAACAACATTCTAAAAAACATGCCTTAGCTCCGTGTTAAATACCTATTTTATATCAAATTATGTACAGAGAAAATTTTAATTTGTTATGCACCTCTTTATCTCAGCTCAAGGCTAAGCCAAAATAATTTCTTATCAGTCAACCTAATGGATTTGCTGGAATCTGGTATTTATTTTAAACGGTTGTTGTACAATTTGTAGATCTGGCAGCGTCGTGAGCCCCGCAAACATCTGCTGTCGACCAGCTCCCTGGCAGAAGCTGGATCAGTCTCCTCTCTCTCTGGCGGGCTGCTCAGCCCTGTCACCGGGGACTTCTCACAGGATGAAGATGATAGAGACATTGAATCTGATGAAGACAGTGACAGATATGAAGACCTATCTTCAGATGGTGAGTTGTAAATTAACATTGTAGGCAAAGTGTAGGTTACAATTTCCATTGTTGTAAATCATTTCCTCAGTGTACTTTGTAATGGTTAAACATATGTTGCACATTTTATTACCTTGTTTGTGTTTAATATGCTACAGAGTATTAAATGAAAATGAATGTTTCAGAGTCAAATGATGAGAGTCCAGAGAACAAGCAAGCTCGTGCTAACGCAAAGAAGGAGCGTTACTTCTGGCAGTACAATGTGCAAGCCAAAGGCCCCAAGGGTCAAAGACTTGTACTCAAAAAGAAATCGGAGGATCCTCATGTGTTGAATTCTGTCACCGACCCAGTATTCAGTCCGAATTGCAGTGTGCGTGGTATCAAGCATAGGTGAATAAATTAAACTGAATTACTAATTAATATTCAGTTACATTTTCGACTGCTTTACTTGCACATGTAGGCCAAATTTTATTTCTAAGATTGTTTATTATATTTTCCAGTGGCAAGGCGAGAAAAGGAGATGGAAATGATTTGACGCCAAATCCAAGGAAGTTATATGTCATAGGGAAGGAGTTGGACAACCTGGGAAAAGTAATCAATGACATGATTCCTGTGAGTGAGCTGCCCTTCAATGTGAGACCAAAAACCCGGAAAGAGAAGAACAAACTAGCCTCAAGAGCTTGCAGGCTAAAGAAGAAAGCACAGCATGAAGCAAACAAGTTGAAACTGTATGGACTACAACAAGAGCATAGTATGTTTCATTCTTAATCTTTTACCAAGACAAGATACCATCTTGTATCTAATTGTCTTGTCTTTATAATAGCTTCACTTCACGATTGTGTGTCAGTGATTTATATGAGAACTCAACCAATAGAGGAGAAGCATACTATGGTGACTCTTCTCCATATCTGCTCCTAAAACCCCAGTACTATAGTTCAAACATAGATCAAACTGAAAATATTTTAGGGTCTATGCAAACAATGTCTATTTGCACAGACAAAGATAAAACTTTGCTTTTTTTTTACATCTATTAGGCGGACTTGCGTCACTCAGGGTTAGCAAAGTAACTCTGAGTTAACTTGACATTTCCATACAATTTTTGACGTTAACTCAGAGTTAACTGGCTAACGCTGGTTGGCGCAAGTGGACCTTAGAATTATATTACTCGGTACTAAAGTTGTGCTCCCTATCAATTTCAGAACGCCTTCTAAATGGAATAAGTCAAATGAAACAAGTGCTGAAGAGCAGAATAACCAACCCACAAAACAATGTTGACTGGACAACCCACATAAATGGCATAGTGAACACAGCTACAGGTAGGTTGAAATTTTACTCGTTTATATTGAAATAATTACGTTTCAACGAAAAACTGCTCCATGTAACATGTCCCTAATACGACAACATCTTCCGAGTGGTAACTTCACCCATTTTATGCTAGCACCTCTAGTACGACGGACCCTATCTTATGCCACTCTACCTTGTGTCGATGCTAGACGTGTGCTGTCCCGGCGGCACAAACACCGTCACAAACGTTTAGCGCCACCTTGCTTTATTTATTTCGCTTCATAAATCAAGATGTCGCGATTCGATGATAGCACTATTGGTCCAAATATCCCTTTTTATTTTTAGTAACAGTTACAGATGATCCTACTCCCACAAAGAAGTTATAGGCCCGGTTTCTGAGTTGAGAATTTTACTAAGCACATACTTACGTATCGCTCTGTCACGCTCTTTTGTGAGAAATCTGCAGAGACAGGACGATACTTACCCATTTGCTTAGCAAAATTCTCAACTCAGAAACTGGGCCGTAATATCCTTGCAGGAAACTTGAATTTGAAGTAGCCTCTTATAATATGTTTCACTGCTGGGCAAAGGCCTCCCCTTTTGTACGCCACTCTTTCCTATCTTGAACCACCACAATGGGAATACTTAACAAAACTGTGTTTAACATTTTCAGAAATAAAAATTGCTGGGAAGACATCAGAATTTGTCAACAAGATCCTGGATAGAGTAAGAGGAGGCCAAAATAATGGTGGATTACATGACATTTAAAAGGAAACGTAAATTGCAGATTTGAATAATTAACGAAAGGCTGTTTTTGTACCTCCAAAGTTATTTAAAGAAGAGAGTTCTGTGTCTATCATGGTAATATTAAAATTGTCCAAGACAATCTTATTTTTCTAATGATTGGAAGTATATCCATGTAGTCATTAGTGTGTAGTGATAGGAAGTAAGGTTTTGTAAGTCATTTTCGTCATTAGAGTATCATTCACTATTATAAGAAGTATGCCATAGGTAGCTTAGCTAGAATAGTGTATAATGAATAGTGTATACTGGCAAAACACAACAAAAGAATAATGTCTAAGCAGGGCTTTGCATTTTAAAATTATTTTGTATGTACAAAAACTACAAAAAAAGATCTTATTTTTATGGAATGTTTGGCGCTTATATTACTGTGATTGAATTGATTGAGTTGAGAATGAATTTGAAAAATTGTGGATAAAGATTTTTTAGGTAAGTATATCTTCCTTGAATTACTTATAATTTTTATTTTTATTACTTATAATTTTTATTAAAAAATTGTGAGTAAAAATGTAATGATAAGCATACAATAACTACATACAATTACACAGTCTTCTACAGGGTGTTAAAAGACCGCCAATAGACCCGAAATTTACGCATACTAGACACCAAAATAAAGTAAATTTTCGATAAATTATTGCCGGGAAATCATTTTGGTTTTTTATGTTATAATTTTGGAAGATATTTTATCGCGTAATGGAAGTGTAACGCACAGAAGTCATATTGCGCAAGCGTTGACATAAACTTAGGCTTTTTGCTTAGGTGCCGATGTTTAGAATACCTTGCGGGTTGCAATTTCAGCGTCGTTGTTGAGAAATATTCAAAATTTTGATATGATTCATTGAGAAGAAATTTTAAGTACTCGATACTGAATAAAAGTCTACAATTTTTTTTTTTAAGTCCTACTTTCACCTCATTATCTCGGAAACCGTTGATTTCCCAGGCATAGTTCCTTTGGCAAAAAATATCCTTATGATGAGGACAATACGTGGTTTCCCGCTTTGTTGGCGGTCTTTTAACACCCTGTATAGTTAAATAGCAGATAAATATTTTGTTACGAATAACTTGCCGTGTCTTACAAAGATTAGTGTTACAATAAGGTATAATGTACAATACAATGTTATAATATTATTATGTATGCAGCCATGTGGAGTTATAATTAGAGCAATTGGCACAGTTTAAACGAGCAACTAAATATGATGTAATTTCAATAAAACTTGACTGTTGAAGGCAGGTTGTAGGCGATACCTTAGAAATTAACACTGGGTGCGGCTTTTTGCGTCAAATACATATAATTAGTGTTGTTTTGTAAAGTGACACACGACTCAGAGAATCAGAGGTGATTATTTACACAATACTGAAGCCAAAAAAATATAACAAAAATATGTTAGTGAAAAATACCCAAAAATCATTAAATTATTATTTTGTGGTATTATAATAACGCTTGCGGCGAGTCGGACGGACGCCACATCGCGCGCGCTTTGAGAAGGCGGGGGTGTCTGCACGTTGCGGTTGTTGTAAAATAACGTGAACAAGATATATGTCCATCAAAAAAATATTAGAAAAAAAAATACTTATTTTTAGTAAGCGTTACTCAAACCAAACTATCGTATCTGTGTCGGGTGTCACTGTCCAAAACAACACCCTGTGTGTATAAGGATTTACTAAACCACTTCATTATGTAGTATGACATGATCTTTCTGTAAAAAAATAACATTCTAACTGTGAAGAACATTATTAACTTTTTGTCCTCAAATGCATGGCGATATTCCGAAATCTGCAAAAGCTGATGCAACAGTGGTAGACATTGTATTGTCATTGTCAAGAGCTGTGTGATAGATAGCAGATGCGAGATGCGACACATGAACCTTCAAAGTACCAAATTATTGAGAATAGAAGTAAATCATGCTAAAAAATGTATCAAAGTTTGTCTGTTCGACATTAAACTCTTTTATTTTCTGACGCAGATAGGTATTCGATATTATGAGTCGGTATGTAGATTTAAATATGTAAAGACTTAAATTAGGGTTTAGCATTTTGCCATTGTAAAGTGTAATTATCGCATAAATCTATTTTAAGTACCCACATTATTACATCTTGCTATGTGATGTGCAATCATCAATTCATCCATAACACTGAAGTTATGTAAGATTGTTATTATGATGACTCAATATAAAATACCATCTATGTGTAGTTTACGCCATCGGTAACATTATCCAAGCCGAAATAGGCCTTTTCTCTTACCAGAGTTAGTTTAGAAGCTGTCAGGTTTAGTTTTGCAAATAAGGGAATTTATGGAAGTTTTATTAATAATTAGGCATTATTCTAAACTACCTACTGAATTCAAACTTTGTGTCTTATCCAAATTTCAATGTTTATCAATTAATTTAAGATAGTGTCCGTGCAACCACACTGTAGTTATTATGATATTGTTCCCTTTACCAACTCTTCTTCATAATTCTTAGCGCCTTGAGCGCGCCATACATTTTACAGGGCGTGCGGCCGAGCGCCATACATTTACAGGGCGAGCGCCCTGGCCGCTTTGTATGTCAAGTCCCGAAGTCCACAAGGGACAAAAACTCGACTTAGCTACATACTAACATTTTAAAGACTTCTGAGATTTGATCAATGTGGCTGGTTTGAAAAACCATCTATAATGTTACTAAGAAAATTAATTATTCACCCACAAATATTACGAAGGTTCTATGTAACTTGAGAATGTATTTGGTGACACATTTAAAATAGCAATTAAGCAGTACAAATGTTTTTATATCAAATGTCTATTATAGTATGATGTTTATGGAAAAAAAATAGGTAGGTATGCTTTTTATACTGTAATCTTGAAATCATATAATTATGTTATTCACAACACAATGAATGATCTTTATAAATGTATGATACAGGATATTTAAATATAGACAAAGATCAGATAGTAAAAGGTAAAATAAACACCAAACTCAAATACTGGTCTGCGATTCAATAGGCTGTGCATATTATGATTTTGTATTTGTTTCATTTAAGTTAATGTTTTTCTTGTTTGTATAAAATACCTTTAATACTTTACATTATAATATTTGAGTTTTATGTTATCTAAATGTTAATAAATTTTAAAAACATTAATATTTTCTATTCCTTTATCATTATAATACCAAATAGAGTATAAAAGTTTATTTGTTTTCAAATGTATAAATTGGAATCGAGTACACTGCTGGGTCTGGTCATGACGCCTTTCAGTATGTTTAATTGTTTCAGTAATGTCTCTATGCTGTCTGCGCCATGCTCCTCAATGTGCTCCACATAGCAGACCGTAGCTGTGCCACTCTTTCGAAAGTGTTCTCTGAGGATGATGACTGCAATGAAAATTATAATTTTAAGTCATGACATGACTAGGATTCGGATAGTTTTATTTTTAAACCACACCAAACTTTAGAAATGTTACTTTGGCAACAATGAGCCTTTTTCACGGCTGTCAAATTCCGCTTTTTCTAAAGATATTATTAATCTGTGTAAGCGAAATTTGACAGCCACTTCCCGGTTCTTGTATGGCCAAGCCTATGAGCGCCATCTACAAAGGGATTTGAATTCATCTTTTAACTGTCAGTTGAAAACTGGCCATTACCTCCAGCTGAAACTCCAGATATAATGTTAGGTTGTTCTAACAGGGGATAGTCGAGCTTCTTCACCGGTGTCACAGAGGTGTGAATGGTTCTTATAATGCATCCTTGTGACAACAGGTTTGTTGTTTGATATTCTGATAGTGGTTTCGTCTGTATTGTTACTACATCAGCACAGTTTTGCACGAAGGGTCTGAGTAACTCCACAATCTGACTGCTCATGACCAGATTGTAGTCTCTAACTGTACAGACATAGTTTTTTGAGTTGTCCACCTTGAATATATTTAGATTGACTTCTGGGATTGAGCTGATTAATTGTAGTTTTAGGTGACTTTGCGTTTTGATGCACTCTGCAAGGTATTTGCCTTCCACCACAAATAAAGTCTCAATTTCCTTGGGCTTGTCGACATTGTTCAAAAACTTTAACCTGCAAAAAACAATAGGTAAACATTATAAAAAAAGGTTCAGTTGAAGTTCGTCGCCATGAATAAGTGGAATATCGTAATCAATTAGCTTTCTTGTAATAGCTTAACACCATAGCATTTAAAATTCTATGTAGTCTCTTACTCAGGTAAAGTATCTTGACCATTTGAGTTATCAATGTCGTCCCAGTCTTCCCACGCTGTTCTACTGGATGGCTCGACAATTTCACCAAAATTGCTCATAGTGGAAATAAACCAATACCCTAGTTTCACAAAAAAATTTTTTTCCAAATGTTTGGTTGGTTTTGAATTTTGATCAATCAAAATGCAAAGATTACAAAAATTGACAGCCGTGACATGACACTTCTTTGACAGAAATCACAGAACAAAATCCTGATGTACTGAACCTCCGACAACCCAACAAAAGATGAGTTTCAAATTTCAATAATTTTTATGGCAACACTGAGGTTTATAGGATCATTCACACGCTCACGCAGGCAAAAGCAAAAGTAAGTATCGTCCTGTCTCTGCAGATTTCTCACAAAAGAGCGTGACAGAACGATAGTTAAGTATTTGCTTAGCAAAATTCTCAATTCAGAAACCGGCTGAAAATCGGCCGGATAGGTAGGGAGAGGGAGGGATGATGCAGGAGAAAAAAAATTGGTGAAGTTTAGGGCGCGCCTCTTTTTACCTAAAATATGTGGAACATACGACACGCATGTACACACGACAGCACGTAGACGTTTACGCTTTCGTTGCAAAGTCGCCAGTAACATAAGTGAATAGAGTGCTCACGTGAAAGGGTCTACGAGCTGTCTTGTGTACATACGAGCAAGCACAATAAAATGTTACGAAATGATTACATTTCTATTCAATAGTATTTTTATATACTTATTTCATATATAATAGACGTAAACAGTTGGGCCCCAGTTTGTTTTTTGCCCCGGGGCCCCATTACCTAACGCCATCGCCATTGTATAAAGCCTTTTGACCTTCTTGTCGTTCGCGCGCGTCGTTCATCGCTCTTTTTTGTTATCTGTGGTTCATCGTAATCTGTGACAGGAATCAACTTCAAAAAGGTAATCGAAGTCGTACGAACGAAGCGAAAAACAGAAAATTATATTGATGCTCACAAAAGCGGAGTTCTTGTATCGGTAATCAAGGAAGTACGCTACAGCTATGCTTAAAGTGAGTACCGCATTATGTGCACCATCAGTCTCCTAGGTGCGTGCAAACGACGTCAGTAAAATATTCTGATTTTGCAGGAAAAGGGGCAAATCACCTTCGAGGATAAATGGCCTTCTATGCGTCCCATAGTTTTGAAGCTCCTGAAGCAAGAAGCGGTAACTCAGGCAGAATGGCAAGACCTCTTCGGCGCGGTGCATTTAGTCTGTTTGTGGGATGAGAAAGGTCCGTACAAACTTCGCGATGCCCTTCAACAAGACATTGTGATGTACATATCACAGGCACAATACAGAGTGCAGTTGGAAGAACAAGCGCTTCTGAAGGGCTACATAACAGAATGGGGCAAATTCTTCACCCAATGCAACTACCTACCAACACCATTTCGACAGTTGGAGAGTTCTATCTACAATATGACGAAAGGTAGCAGTTCCAACTCATCGAATTCGCAAAAGAAGAACAACAACAATAACAATGAAGATAGCCTTGTGCGGAAACTGATGCTGGACTCATGGAACCAGAACATCTTCATGGGCATCAAGCAGCGGCTACAAGACTCTGCCATGAAGCTTGTGCAGGCTGAAAGGAATGGTGAATCATTTGACTCACAACTTGTTATTGGTGTAAGAGAATCCTATGGTAAGTAATTTTATTTATTTCTTTGTTTAATCCTAAGTCAGTGGCAGGTTGTATAACACAATCTTACTCTATTATTTTCAGTGAATCTATGCTCAAACGCTTCAGACAAGTTGAAAATATATAAAGAAAACTTTCAAGCTGCATACCTGCAGGCCACTGAAGAGTTCTACAAGGTGAAGGCTCATGAGCACTTGGTCGCCAACGGTGTGCAATCCTACATGAAGTATGCTGATCAGAAGCTGAAAGAGGAGGATGCTCGTGCGCATCGCTACCTGGAGCCCGGCAGTGGCAGTGTGGCCGAGCTCATCCAGTGCTGTGAGAGGGTTCTCATCTCCGAGCATCTGCCTATACTAGTGGCCGAGAGTGCTCCACTCATCAAAGCTGGAGAAACCAAAAAACTCCAGCTGATGTTCAGATTGCTGGATAGAGTGCCAGAAGGAGTCACTCCTATTCTAAGAGATCTGGAAGCCCACATTGTCTCAGCAGGTCTAGCTGATATGGTGGCGTCAGCTGACATCATCACCTCAGACTCTGAGAAGTATGTGGAACGTCTCTTAGATCTGTTTAAGAGATTCAGTACTTTAGTAAAGGATGCTTTCTTGGATGACCCAAGATTTTTGACTGCCAGGGACAAAGCATACAAATGTGTCGTAAATGATACTACCGTGTTTAAGTTGGAGCTTCCAGCGTCGGCGCTAATTCGTGGCAGCAAAGGGACAGCCCCAGAGAGTAAATGTCCAGAACTTTTGGCCAATTACTGTGATATGCTGTTGAGGAAAACTCCGTTGAGCAAAAGGCTGACCACAGAGCAAATCGAGGCCAGGCTAAGAGATGTATTATTGGTTTTGAAGTATATTGAGAACAAGGATGTTTTCATGAGATATCATAAAGCACACTTGACCCGTAGGTTGATCTTGGACTCAAGTGCTGATTCTGAGAAGGAAGAGGACATGGTGGAATGGCTGAGAGAAGTGGGGATGCCAGCAGACTATGTGAACAAATTGGCGAGGATGTTTCAAGACATCAAAGTCAGTGAAGATCTCAATGCTCATTTTCGAACTGATACCACTAAGCATGATGCAATCAACATCAAAATTCTCAATGCTGGGGCGTGGGCGCGCGGTTCCGAGAGGGTCACCGTCAGTCTTCCGCGCGAGTTAGAAGATTATATTCCAGAAGTTGAAGAGTTTTATAAAAAGAAGCACTCTGGACGCAAATTGCAATGGTATCACCACATGAGCAATGGAACTATAACATTTGCTAATTCGGTGGGGAGATTCGATCTGGATGTTACCACCTTTCAAATGGCTGTGCTGTTTGCTTGGAATCAGCGACCCATGGAGACAATAACTTACGAAAATCTGAGACTTGCCACTGAGCTGCCAGACCCTGAGCTGAGGAGGACCCTGTGGTCGTTGGTTGCATTCCCTAAACTTAAGAGGCAGCTATTGTCTTATGACCCGATTGTCCAAAACCCCAAAGACTTTGCTGAAAACACTACTTTTTGGGTGAATCAAGAGTTTGCCCTGGTAAAGAATGGGAAGCCTCAGCGGAGAGGCAAGATCAACCTTATTGGCAGATTGCAGCTAAGTACAGAGCGGTCCCAGCTGGAGGACAATCATTCCATTGTGCAACTCAGAATATTGAGAACACAGGAGGCTATCATAAAGATATTGAAAATGAGGAAGCGCATTTCCAACACTGCTCTCCAGGTAAGAAATCACTTGTTATGTTGTTAAAATAGCTAAAACCTCTTCCACACAGGCGAGTTAGTATTAGTCTGTAATACTTATCGCATTTGTTTTTGCGATATCTAATCCCAATATGTGTGGGAGAACCTAAATGCTTTGTTTAGGCGTGTTGTCTACCAGCTATTCATTACTAAATAATCTTTAATAGTGGTAGTCAATCAATTTTAAACCTATTTCTTTTTGTTTCAGAGTGAACTTATTGATATTCTAAAGAATATGTTCTTGCCTTCGAAAAAGATGATAAAGGAACAGCTGGAATGGCTCATTGAGCACAAATATATGAAGCGAGACGATGAAGACATAAATACTTTTATATATATGGCCTAGTAACTTAGTTTAATAACACGAGCGAAAATCTCACTGCAAACCTAATGTAAAGTGAATAAAATCAAATAAAATTCTCTTACAGTAAATACATAGTAGAGCGTTTTGTTGTCACGAAAAAGCGCCTCGATAATAATATTTTTTTTAATTAAATATATGACAGAGCGTATTATAAAACATGAAATCCATAATTATGTTATAAATAACACTTAGTTCTTCGCTGGCTCGATCGTTTCTCCTCCCTGAATCTGTCCCCAACCGATTAATCTGGAACAATTCAACCAAGTTAAATTATGTGAAGAATGTAGATGATCTCTTAGATCTCTATCATGAGTATCATGAAATTGATCCGTCCATTCGCATATGCTTTATCTAATAACTAAAATCCTACGTGAGCGAAAGAGCTTCAAAGCGTGAACTGGGGCTTAATTGTTTAACTTTTGAATCTATCGCTATCCCTTTCAATGGTATCGGGATCATGATCGTGATTACGACTTTAGAATGGAATTGTCTAATCGCAATTAAATAGCTAACAGAAGGACTGAGTCAAAATGCCATACAGATTGAATGATATTGTGTGTGAACGATTTAACTATTTTCTTCACTCAATATCCTTCAAAATCGATCTCTATCCCTATCTCAATAGCTTTCAATGTCAGTTTGTGTCAAATACATGCAATGTCAAGTTCGTCACCACTCTTCAAACGTCAAATTAAAAGGGATCGCGATAGATTCAAAAGTTGAAAGAAAAGAAAAAGAAAGAAAGAAAAGACATTTTATTAACGACACAATACTCAAAACATAACATTCAGAACAACAAAAAAAAAACCACAAAACATAAAAATCAAAACGACTAAAACTAGACAAGACATACATTCATATTATAATTATAATTTGTTTTAAGTATTGAGCCCCTAAAATGATCCCGAGAGAGTTGGACAATAAGCCCGTGATCAATGGCCACCATTTTGCAATTAATTCAAAATGGCGAGGTGGTATGTAAAGGCTCAGGTATTTTTTTGGAACTCACCGCCAATGGTTCTCGACTCGTCTGCTCAGGGCGACCTTCTCGCCGATCTCTGTGCACACGGGGTTGGTGAGGGTGATCTTTGCCAAATCGGCCTTTGTGGCGATGACCCGCCCGCCGGTACTCAGGGACCCGATGTTTACCAGCAACACCTGGCAAATGGATATTCATTAGCACAGAAAGAGAACGAAGCCACTAAGCGGCCCATTCAAAATTGCCAGGGCGTCCCAGAAGGACAAAACCGGTATTTCCTCGTTTTTCTCCTACAACCAGCTAACTCATCCTCTAGAACTAGAATCAAAATATTCTTTGCTGCTTTTAAAAGGACAGACAGAATAAAAAAAATCGTAATTGAAGTCCTCCACTGGCAGCCTATTTTAGCACCATTGCGTTACAGACTCAGGCCCCAGATAGCAACTAAATAGTTAGGTTAGTTTAGAAAGTTTAGATCAAACTTGTGCATGTTTATTTCGAATCATGCCATAAGTCTGATACTTTCTAGTTTTCACGGATATACTGTTTATGATACCTAAGACTCCAGGGATAACCTGTAGAGATAGGTTATCCTGCCGAAACTTTCCTGCCGAGAGCATCAGCTCTACCATGCAACTGGCAGGCCCTCATAGAAGCGTCATCCAGGTCTATATGCTGGCATCCTGGGTCAGCAACGAAGAAGAAGTCTCTTCGACTCGAGTAACAATGAGGACGTTACTAACCTCGTTTCTGGCCAGCTTCTGAACTTTAGCGGCCTTTTTGTCGCCCTCGGTGCGCACTCCGAGCAACCGCTTGAGCAGGTAATATGAGACTTCCAGCTTCACAAAGATGCCGGGCAGGGCGCCGACGGCTCCCAGCACCTGTGAAATAAGGTAGTGTAACGTTATTTATTGCCACTACTTTTAATTTTGATACCGTCCGATCATAACCGACACTATCGGTTTCACTAAGAATCGGGCTATAGAATACAGCAAGATGTCGATAGAGGGATAAAAACACGTTGAGATGCCAGGATATGTCGTTTTGCCTCCTTCATTCCTTCATTTTGCAAGGCAGACTTTGATGAGCCCAACCCGTAGCTTTGCCGAAAATGGCGCCCGCCGTCTCTTGAGTCTTATAACTTTTTAATCACAAAGCAAGAAACCGTGTGTTGGACATAGTGTGCCTCTTTCATGACCTAAGCTGTCGGTAAAGGGGTCATCATCAGCTTGTTGACATCCACTGCTGAGTAAAGGCCTCTTAATGCTCAAGCCACCGCTCAAGATCCTGTGCCAGACGCAACCACTGCTTTCCGGCTACTTGGGCTATGTCATCGGACCATCTGGCTGGTGGTCTCCCAACCGATCTCTTCCCCTCTCGAGGGCTCCATTCCATTTCCACGGGGCCACTATAATCCTACTCCTACTATTATAAACGCGAAAGTTTGTAAATATGGATGGATGTGTGTTATTCTTTCACGCTGAAACGGCTTGACGGATTTAGATGAAATTTGGAGATAGCTTAGACATCAGAATAACATATAGGCTCCATAATCAGTGCAAATTCAGTGAACACTTTCAAAAACTCATTGGACAAATATATAAAAAATAAACAAGTGCAGTGATATACACACATCAGCTTGAAGCTGCTAGTGTATAATAAATAATAATAATAAATATTGTCACGCTATTACACTTAGGGGCAATGTAAATCACATATCTTTTTTCTGTAGTTCACGCCGACGAAGTCGCGGGCAAAAGCTAGTAAATCCATAATAACAAAAGGAGGGGGGATGTCCATACCTGTCCCACGAGTCGGTCGGCGCGGCACAGCGTGGGCTCGATCTTGGTGCCGACACCAATGAGCCCGCCGGGCACCGCGTACTGGAGCTCGTTCTGTTCGGCGAACAGCGACACGATCCGCGAGAAGATCGGCGTGCACGTCAACTTGCCGTCCGCGTCCTTGCTCACCAGCCCGGGCCGGACCTGGCGGGAAATACATTACATTATAACCCGTGCCATTAAAGAAACGATATTGTTAGGCGCTACCCCTTACCGGTGACACAAGGAGGCCGGACAGTATAAAACTATTTGGAGCGTAGGCTGTTTGCGCGACCTCTATGCTCGACATGGCAACTTAACAGAAGAAGAAGAATAAAATGACGCGGGTCTTTCTCTTTCCGTTGGGTTGTCATGGCGTGCGGAAGCATTATTGTCTGTTCGATGTAATCTGCTACAGTCTGCTAATAATCTGCTGGAATCTGGTATTTCTGTATCTCATTATTTCCTTTATTGTTTTCTTGTGTTAATTGGTGATGATTCCGTTCCTTTGTATGTAATTTCGATAAGTTTGCTACCTGACTTTGTCATTGCGACTAATTAGTTTTTGGGTTAATAAAATACTTATGCAAATGTTACTTTTGAATTACAATTTCACTTCTGTCCTTATAATATATAAATGGCGGACACTCTCGCGCCCTCTCGCTTTAATCGTATCTCCATCTATACTCACACGTAACGTTAGCAAAGTCATTTTAGGCAGTCCTGATTAGTCACCTACGCTTGGCTAATAAAACACGCCAAAATACGTTCGCCTCTTATTGATTTTTTAATGTTTGTCGAGTTATTTCAATATTGTAGTTTACGTAAAGTGTTGTAATTTGTTGAGGTTTGTATTATTTACTACGTTTTTATATTTTTGATCTTATTTTCATAAAGAATGTTGTTTGATCACAAACCCAACGTAGAACAATTACCTAATCAATAAAGAAAGCATCGTAAAACAATATTTCCTAACCAAAAATGTAAGAAAGTTTTAGGTATGAACCGAAATCGTATTTTCGTAAGCTCTTTTTCAGACCTTACCATAGGTACCCGCCGCCATTTTCATATCGTTTCTCTATTGGCACGGCTTATACAATAAAATTATTCTTCTTCTTCTTAGGGTGCCTCTCCGACTCAGCGAAGGTTGGCGGTCAGCTCTGCATATCCCTCTTTGTCTCTCGCGAGGCGAAATAGCTGGGCAGCACTCGCGATCCCAGTCCACTCCCGTAGGTTTTCTCCTTCGGCCGAGGCGTCTCTTGCCAGCGACTTTTCCCATCATTATAAGTTGCAGGAGGCTGTATCTCTCGTGTCTGAACAAATTTCCCAGATTTGCAACCTTTCTTTCCAATTATTAATCCATCCGAGCCAGAGACAAGCTTTTCCATTTTAGCGGGCTTGTCTCTGGCTCCGATGGAATCGACCAATCAGAAGCGTTTTCTTGGATGGCTCATTTGGTTTTATTTACTTTGACTGGGAAACGAGGCTTTAATTGTCTCTCTTGAATCTATCATCGGGATTATGATCGTGATTGCGACTTTAGAATGGAATATTGTCACAATCGCTAACAGACCTGGGGCCTTAGCCTGTAACACAATGGCGTCTCAATGGCGTCCTAGGTAGAAGGACAAAACTGGTATTTTTTCGTTTTTCTCCTACAACCAGCGAACTAATCCTCTAGGATTAGACTCATAATATTCTTTGCTGTACTACAATAACATTAAAAGGACCGACAGCATCAATAAATCGTAATTAAAACCGTCAACCGGAAGCCCATTTTGGCACCATTGTGTTACAGGCTAAGGGCCCTGATGAGTCAAAAAGCCATACAAATTGATAGTGAGTGAACGATTTTGCTATTTTCTTCACTCAATATCTTTCAAAATCGGCCGTTGCTGTTACAAGGAAATTGTCAAGAGTAGCAAGGGAAAAGAGACATTTGTTAGGTAGACTGTCCGAAATTGTCTGATTTACAAAAAGTCTTCTTCGCAGTCAGTATTCATAACCACGAACAACATAGTAATTAGCAGAAATAGTACCTCAATCTCCATGCCAACGGTGAGTACGCCCTGTAGGATCGACCCGCCGGCCACTCCACCTCGCAGGTCGTCGACCTCGCAGCCAGGCTTGTTCACGTCGAACGAGCGGATTACGATCATGCGCGGCGGCGATGAGAAGTCACGGAGTGGCACAGGAATCTTCTTGGTTATGTACTCGCATAACACCTGAGGACGAAGAAGGTTAGTTGATAAAATGAAAGTTGAGGAAATATGACCGCCACCAGCCAGACATAAATAATTTCGCACAGGAAATGACTTTGTCACAAATGAAGCTCTCCATAAAGACCTGAAAATTCCAACAGTCAAGTAAGAAATAACAGCCCAAATGAGGTCTTACAAGAAAATAATAATGGATCACCCAAACCAACTAGCCCAACACCTGATGGATGCTAACTCTGAGCCACGGAGGCTAAAGCGAAAAATCCCACAAGACTTGATGAGAGACTGACAAACAAGAAATAGACTAACTTTGAGATATGGCACTCGTCGCATCTCATCTCAAGACAACACAAATTTATTGCCACAAATACAGCTGAATGTCCCAAAATGGAGACAGATTGCAGCAGAAAAAAGATAAAAAAAAAGATAAAAAAAAAGAAAAAAAAAAAAAAAAAAAAAAAAAAAGGACATGACTTCAACCCACGGACTCTGGAATAACATATCAGCGCCTCGAACCCGCGACCTCTACCATATCGTGTTAGCGCTCCTCCAACTGAGCAAGAGAAGTGCGCGGATTCTTACTTTTATTTTTACCAAAACTTTTAGGGTATTTCAAGTGTTTTCTTTTGTGTAGGTACAGTCGGCCACACCCTAGGATACCCCTTTTCGATCGGCGCCCTTATACCGCGGGCGGTAAGAGCTGCCATGGGGTATCTGTGACTGTGGCCGACCGTACACGAAGTTTGCGATTGATATTTTGGCGTCCCTTAGGTTGTTACTGTACTGTAACTCGTCTTACGGCTGATTGGGCGCCATCTGGTGCGATAGTTTGCACTATTCTCCGCCACCCAATGCGTTCATCTTTACAGACGAATTAATGCTCATTGGAATTTATGTTCCCTAGCACGGGTTATGGCTTTATAAAAAACAAAAAAAAAAGGTTGTTGACGTCTTAGGTAAGCGCTGTAGAAAAAGCTAAGGGTCTAACCATTCCATTCAGTCGTTCCCTCAATGCTGAGGATCGTGACCATCATTGAAGGAGTCAGAGAGTAGAGTTCTCCATTGCGCTCTATCACTCGCGATGTTGATCAGTTTGCGCAGGTGTTTTTGCGTGGCTTTGGTTATAATATCCGTCCATCTAGCGGGTGGTCTGCCTCGAGCCCTCTCTCCCTCCACCTTTCCCGTCATAATTTGTTTTTCCAGGCTATCGGTCCTCTACGGGCTGTGTCCGAAGAACGTTGCGATACGTCGTTGACATATGATTGAAAGTGGAGTGGATTGAAAGGGTCTAACACTGACCTCAATATTATACTTGAGCTGAGCGGAGATTGGCACGATGGGCGCGCCCTCGGCGACGGTCCCCTGGACAAACTTGACGATCTGCTCATGCTGCTCCTTCGCCTGACCCTCCTTCACCAGGTCGATCTTGTTCTGCAGGATCAGGATGTGTTTCAGCTTCATGATCTCGATGGCGGCCAGGTGCTCGCTGGTCTGCGGCTGGGGGCACGACTCGTTTCCTGGAGATTAGACGCAGAGTAAAATTAGGAGATTTCGAAAGCGACCGCGTGGAAAATAGGACCTTTGCGAACAGTGGTGGGAAACCGAAGTTTTGCTGCAAGGAGGGTTACAATTCCAGATAGTTAAATTATGACACGTAAAGGTCTAAAATACAATGCAGGCACAGGCACAGGTAGGCAGGCAGGTTGTACAGGCTACATCTTACTTTTTTTCTAAAGGTCTAAAATATCGAAAATTAGGGGGTCGTTCTGGCAACAATCAGTTTACTACGGTAGGTACACACGACAGTAGGTCAGAGTGTACAGTTTTGTTGTAATGTCGACCGTAACCGTAACGTAACCGAGTAGAGTGCTAGCGGATATAGGGTCGACGTGCTGTCGTGTGTACCTACCTACTAACGAAGGAGAGGGCCAGAAGGGATCCGCCGCCTTAGAGTGCCGACTTTATAGACGTGCTATTTGGAGTCTTCCTAAGTAGATGCTTGTGGTTACGAGCAAAAAAGCATAATTATCTAGCTTTATGAATCAGCCGAACTGTAACTGTTATAAGTATATTTAATAATCTACAGCGGGAAGATAATGGAAAACCTGTACCTACGGCGAGAACTTTGTGATAAACCTGCAATTATCTCCAGCAATAAACTCATGACCAACCTGCAATAATCTCAAACGAGAACCTTATGGAAGCCTGCAAAAATCTCAAGCGAGAATCTTATGTTGAGCCTGCAATATTCTCAACAGAGAATCTTATGTTGAGCCTGCAATAATCTCAAGCGACCGTGTATCTTATGGTGAGCCTACAATATCTAAAGAGAGACGTAACAACCAGCATTAATCTCAAGCAAGCATATTATGGCGAACCAGCACTCATTTCCCAACCTGCGATAAGCAGCAGCGCGGCGTCCATAACAGCGGCTCCGTTCAACATCGTGGCCATGAGGATGTCGTGACCGGGACAGTCCACGAAGCTGACGTGACGCACGAGCTGGAAGCGGCCGGTGCAGGCGGGCCGCAGGCATGGGAAGCTGTCGTCCTTGGACGAGCTGCCCGAGATGAAGCTGGCGGGCCGGGGGCACTTCGGGCTGTCGCACTTGTAGATCTTCGCGTTGGCGTAACCTGGGAGAGAAGTGAGGGCGCTACTAAGTGTTGGAGTTGGAGAGAGCTGTTTGAAATAGCTATCATTTTGCACATCATGAAGCGAGAGTAATATGCCTCAGACAGTTTCCGTCACGGTTAGCAAGTGTGTGATGACGATGATGATGATATCCTTTTATCCCTTATCAGGGACATAGCAACTGTGTGACTGAGATAAAAAACGGGACCAGTGCGAGTTAGACTCGCGTGGAGAGGGTTCCATACATCCGAAGTTTTTTACACACAAATGTTGAGAAACCATACCGCGATCCGCGATGTAGGACTGTAGAGCGCCATCTGTTGGCTGAGTTGAGAAACGAATGCTACAAAATTAATATTTTAATTTTCTATTAATAATAAATAAATAAAATTATAAATAAAATTAATGTTATTTTACACATTATGGACTTCTTATAGGTTTTCCTGTTATCTATACGTAAAGATCTACTCTTTGTATTTTTTTTTATTTAGGCCCTTTAGTTTCGGAGATAAGAGGAATCTGTCATTGGGTGGGAATGGTATCGCATATTTTCTTTATTTAAAAATTACGAAAATCCTTACAGCGAGAAGAGAACTTTCATTTGATATGTGACACACGATATAGTTTGCAGAGCAGTTTTTTAGTTTTTGATTTACCCCCATGTTTAAAATTCCTTTATTTACGTTGCACGTCCGAGTTTGGGTCACCAATTTACAGAATTGTACCAAATTTCAACTCGATTGGTCCAGTAGTTTCGGAGTAAATTGGCTGTGTGTGACAGACGGACACGCAGACAAACGCACGCACGAGTGATCCTATGATGGTTCCGTTTTGCCTTTTGATGTAGGTACGGAACCCTAAAAAAGTCGTCGTTGCTTTCAAAAAGTCGTGGTTGCTACTTCCGCTGGAGCGTCATTATATTTTCTATCGCAGAGCCTTCTATTTATTCCCAGATTCAACCTTCTAGTTTCACATCAACAGCTTGTTCACACGACAGCACGTCAGAGTGTACACTTTTTGTTATAAAGTCACCCGTAACGTAACCGAATAGAGTGCTAGCGTGTAAGCGTCAACGTGCTGTCGTGAGTACCTATTAAAAAATCGGCTGTAAAATAGTGGTGTCTAACTGGGTTTTTCATTCGCTGTGTCCAACACCCTAAGGGTCAACTAGAAGTTGGGAATAAAAATAGTAAAATTTTGATTTGGTTGATAATATTAATGGACCCACCAAGGCTGCGAGCGTTCACCTACACCTGCAAACGTCGATATGCGGTCAAATCAGCCCCTCTACCCTTGACGCATTTTTTTCAATAGGGCGTATTTTACAAAATTCATTATTTCTCGAATTGAGACTCATTTTATATTGGTATAGTACAAAATAGTTTGAATAGACATTACGAAGTATATAAAATCAAAGGATGACTATGCTATGTAAAAGAGAAATTAATTTTAAAACTTTGTAAATGCGTCCGCAATGGCGTCAAGGGTAACCCCCCCGGTTTTTTGGAGTTCAGATGCGAAGAGACCGGTAAGGTGGCATCTGAGACTGGTGGGCTATTTCGAAGATAGAACAGGTACTATTTGTAGACTACTTTCAGCTTTCGTAGATATCTAAAGGCTAGTACCAGTTTAATAAGTTTCAAAAAGGGAAGGCAACCCATGCATGATTGAAATTTTTAAGACACTCTGTGCAAGTGCTCTGCTAAATTATAGGGTGTAGGTACAAGTGGTGGATCGATGGAAATGGAATCAAAATTTATTTTATTTATTATAAGGCCTTATATAAAACCAACATATTGAATATTTAAAATACTTTATTGCTTTATTACTTAGGTTACGGAGCATAACCTAGCACCACATAATTTATTATTACCATCAACAGTCAAAAATATTTAAGTATGTAGTTATAATTATAAAATCAGTGTTAAATACAACACTCTTTGTAAATAGCTATTAAAATTGTGATTGTTATCACACATTTTTATTAAATGGTTGGGGCCTTATTACTTTTGTAACGTGTAACATACCAGTTATTAACAGTTTTGGTTAAGACAAAAATGTTCTTTTAAGTCTTGAGTTGAGATTCAAGGCATGCAATAACAGGAATCAGAATACCCTAGAATGTCTTAAACTAAAAGTGCACTTTTTAAAATATTTAATACTTACTCACTTCTACAGCACATTCATAATAATAATAAGTATATGAATCCATCAACTATACAGAAAATATAACAGTCGCTCGATCTTAATCGAAAACTAGACCAACAACACCAACAAGTACACACGACAGCACGTCAGACTGTACACTTTTGTTGTAAAGTCGCCCGTAGCGTAACCGCGTAGAGTGCTAGCATGTAAGGGTCGACGTGCTTTCGTGTGTACATAACTTTAAAGTTCAAACATAAAATTAAATTAAAACAAAAACTTTAGACAGTTTTTGAACCTGGATTTACTAGATCCTTAAAAAAAATGTTGTATCTTCTTTTCAAATATGCTTTTGGAAAAGGTGAATATCGCAAATCTTAATATAGAACATGAAGTCTAGAACAAAAAACGTTTTTGGCGTTTCAGCAAAAAAAAAAAAAGTGTATTTCAATCAATCTTAAGTTGAGTTGGCACTCAAGGTAGGTAAGCAATCCGCGACTATCCTTGAATCCTGAGAAAGTGGCCACTTTTGGCGATAAAGGATTTCATTCGTAGGTTCTAGGATCTGGTATCTTTACATTAGGTCCTAAAAATTGTTAAGCCTCGCGTTGAGAACTTACTGAAGAGTTTTTTTGCAAAAAACGCATCCAAAAAGAAGATATGTTTTTTTTTCATTGGCGGCGCTAGTTGTGTGTACTACTGGGCCTTAACTCAAAGCCCATTAAAAAATATATTTAATACATTATATTCTAAATAATCCATCAACTATACAAAAAAATCTTAATCGAAAACCAGAACATAAGGAGAACACAAATACATAACTTTAAAGTACCTACAGACTACAGGACCTAAAGAAACTAAGTTAAGAAACTAAAACAAATACTTTCGGCATTTGAGGGCCCCGCATCTACATTCAGTTAGATTCCGATGATTTACATTTCTTTGCTGCGACGCGAACCTGGATTTGCTAGGAGAAGCAGCCACGTCAGTGGTCGGCGCCTCGATGTCATTAGGCATACTCGGCTCTTGCTCGGTGTCAGCCACCACCACGTCGCTCGGGGTGGAGCGGCTCGTGGACGGTGCCACGTCATTCTCAGACGCGTTTTGCAAATAATCAAAGCACAATTCTTCGCCCATCTCAATGTCACAGGTAGCAAACAAAGCTATCATCGGCAGGTTCGGGTCCAAGCAGTCAGCCCACACAGCCCAAACGCCGAGGTTAGGCTCGCAAGAGTGGTTAATGAAGTGCGACACATTACCCAAGTTAGCAGCGTCCAAAGTGTAAGGGTTCTCAACTGAATTGAAATCTAGGTCGAACAAATACGTCAGTCCGTTCGCGTCGTATTCTCGACCTCTTTTTTCAGCTTCCTCGAATGTGATCACTTCGCCGACGTATTGGCAGAGGAATTGACCCTGTCGGATCTTCTGCTCGGTCCTGACGCCCCATCCCGTGCCGTTCGAAGTACGGAATATGCATAATCGTACACTTCTTCCTTTTTGCACGACTCGGTTGTTGCAATCCTGCGAACATTTGCAAGCTTTGTTGCATTCGTAAATAGGCGTCCCGGTCGCAACCCGGAGTCGCTTATTGACAGTGTAAGCAAACAGGCCTCCAGTCATTCCACAGCAGGCCTTGGAGCGGCAGTTGCAGGCTTCACACTCACAGCCTATGGGCGGGTCGTCAGGAATTTCGACTCCTGTTCCGGGAATCGACTGATTGATGTATTTAAAGTTCTCGGGAGGGCCCGCAAAGTCGACATTGTTTTCAACAGTCAACTTTTTGGCCTTGTCAACTTGGTTCAGGTGTTCCTCCCACTGCTTCAGCTCTCTTATTTGACGGCTTCGCTTCCGCGCAGCTACATAGAGTTGTAAACGGTCTCTGGCGTCCTGCACTAGTTTAGCAGCTTGGTCTTCTTCTCCACATTCTAATGTCAGCATACAGAGTAGATTTATTGTGAGTAAATCTTTTGTTCTAGACATTTCCATTTCTTCAGTTTCCTTAAGTCTTGCAACTAGGTTTTCTTCACTGAGCAAATCATCAAAGGATATTTCTTGCTTCAATTTTTCAAAAGCTTCACAGTGCTCCATTTCTTTCTCAGTAGCAAATTCTGTCAGTACTTTAGGGCAGTTATCGAGGTTTTCGATAGGCTCCCATGTATTGTCGTTGTCACTATAGCCTTTCCATTTAACATAGAAGTATTCAACGCCACTCTTCATTTTCACTTCAACAATGTTCTCTATGATGTATTCACCTGGTTCCTGTTTGTTTCCTTTCTTCTGCTTCTTGGAAGGAGGCCACAAGTCTTCTTCTGGTTCTGGTGAGAGTTGTCTCTTCTTGTTTCTCCTTAGCTTTTCAAAGAACACAATATCCTCCTTTTCATCAGGCCTCTCACGGTACCATTTCAATATTGTGTCCGACAGGCGCTCTGCAACATACCATGTGTTCAAGTTAAATTATGCCCCTCACAAGTTTGTTTATAAAATATTTCCTGAAGTTTTGTTCATTATTCTTCACATGGTACATTGCATAGCAGCTGATTTAAATATTTAAATAAAAAACCGCGAAAGTAAAAAAGTATTAAATTAACAGCTAAAACAAAACCCTTGGCCCTTGTTACAGAAACTAACTCAAGTGTAATAAATTCATATTCACAGCTCTTTGCTTAGTAGTGCAGATAACCAATGCTATAGCTCTAAACATAGTCAATAAAACTTGACTTTGGTTCTGTAATATGGGCCTTTGTGTGTCTAAGTAATTCCGAGTAAGAATGGGATACCACATTATATACTTTATTAATAAAAACAGGTTTAGTTTGTATGTAAGTAGGGCTAATCTCGGTAGCTACTAAATGAATAAAAAATTAAGGTTAGTTTTGGCGAATATGAGGAAAATGCTACTTCATATTACCCAAATCTCTTCCAGATGGGAGTTAAATATTTGACACATGTAAAGGGATCAAAAGCTAGTTTTGAAAACTTCCAGTGCCGGCTGTCAAGGTTTCGACAAATTATATCATAAATTGCTAGAAGTGCAGTGTTTACAAAGTTTTTGCTACATCTAATAGCTGGGCATGGGCAGTGATGAGCAAGATGCTGACTAGCCAAATTAAGGAAGTAGAGAAGTTCTCGATGGGGGGCCTTATCTAATAGTAGCTTCGAGCACAAAACATCCTGCTTATAGTCACAGAAAAACAAAAAAAAACATCTTATAGCTATAAATGCAAAAACTCAAAGGATTCTTACCTAATTTTATAGTAATATTTCTCTCGAGCTCGTTCTTGAATCTGACAGTCTGGACGCCGGAGATGGCCTTGACGACCGTGGATTTGCCGTGGGCTACATGTCCAATGGTACCAATGTTGATGGTGGCCTGCCGCGATATCACCTCAGGCGAGAGAGCAGATAATTTTGTGACATCCTGAAACATTGAAACAACATTGTGCTATTGAATTCAGACAATCAAATATAGATGAATACTCTAAACATACGTCTTTCTTTCACTACGTGAGAAGGACCTATGAAATGCAATGAACAGTTTGGTTTTGAAGAGTACTATAAAAACTTCTCTTATTTAAGGCCGAATGAAATTAAAACAAACGTACTCAAAGCAAGCAGCAAAATCATAACACTACAAAAACTATTAAGTACAGCCACGGCACATCCTGAAAGTTTTAGGTTATGTTCCTGTGAAAACTTATTGTGCGCTTGTCGACATAGTACGACTTCTTTATTATGGTTTAATCTATACAATGATGTAGGGAATACTATAAATATAATCGTAAAAGCAGAGATTTACTCACCAATTCTGTTAAATCTTGCTGACGCAAGTTTGATTGGGCACTTGTATTACGACCATCACTTGCCGCCATGATTATAGGAGAACTATGATTTCTTTCTCAAGAAATGAATCAAGAACTGAATTCTAAGCGTAAGGAAATACAATTTCATCAGAAAGAGGACGAATTTCTTTCGTTTTTCCCTTTCTGCGGTGGCAAAATCTCAACTCTACTCTCCAAGTCTCCACTGGCGTGTTGCTAAATGTTGCCATAAAATAAATTGGACTTATTCTTCTGTGGCGGGCTATGCAATGCTCTCAGGAAAACACTTGAGCCGAAATTATCAATTTTATTTACAATTTTCTCTTTGTACAATAGTGCCACAAGACGTATCAAAATCAGACTGAAGGTTGAGCCAAACAAAAGTATATAACAAACTATTCCATTTTAGAATTTCGAATTTTGCCCAAAAAGTTTCGTGCCCCACATTACCCCCCTTCAAGTGAAGCGTACGGCTCGACGAACTGTTCTGCCGGAGCGCGTCACGTAATCTTTCTTCCGTTTTTCTTCTTCTTGAGCAGAGGTAAAGGCACTCGGCGTGGTCAACTCTTCCTCAGGGCACATAAACGCTGGCTTCAGCCGATCTATGGATATCAGCGTAGTCCGTCTTGGATACTGAAGCTTGAAGAACTTTTCATGTTTCTCTAAAACTTCGTATGGCCCATCATACGGTGGCGTTAGTGGCTTTTTCGTAGCATCCACTCTAACGAAAACATGTGTGCACGTAGACAAATCTTTATGTAAAAACGTTGCACGTTGACTGTTGTTGTTCTGATGCGCCGGCCTTATTGCTTCCATCGTATCGGTGAGGCGGCGTACGAACTCTGCATCGTTAGCATGCGGTTTCGTTGGCAACAACAAGTCTGCTGGCAGTTTTAGTGTAGTACCGTAGGTAAATAACGCAGGACTCATGTTTGACTCTCGCTGTAGAGCAACTCGTAGACCCAGTAGTACTGTAGGTAACTCTTCTGACCATCTCGTGCTTGAGCCTCTTGCCATTAATGCAGCTTTTAGTGTTCGATGCCATCTTTCAACTTGACCATTTGACTGAGGATGGTAGGCAGTGGTACGAATTCTTGTCACTCCGAGTACTTTCATCAGCTCTTGAAATAGCGACGACTCGAACTGCCTCCCTTGGTCGGTAGTTATTCGTAGCGGGCAACCAAAACGTACAATCCAGCCTTCGTAGAGTGCTTTGGCGACTGTTTCTGCGGTGATGTCTCGGACAGGAATTGCCTCTGGCCATCTTGTGCATCGGTCTATGATCGTGACCAGGTACCGGTAGTCATTGGATGGTGTCAACGGTCCTACAATGTCGATGTGGAGGTGCTCGAAACGGTTGGACTCTGGGAACTGTCCAAGTGGTGTGACGTTGTGACGGTGTATCTTGGCGCGCTGGCATCCTATGCAGCTTCTCGCCCATAATGTCACATCTCTGTTTATCGCCGGCCAGAAAAACTTGTCAGTCATCTGTCTTCTCGTACTTCGTATACCAGGATGGCTTATCTCGTGCAGTGCTTTGAAGGCTGCTTCACGGAATAACATCGGCAGGTATGGCCTCGGCGTATTCGTTGATGCTTCACATACTATAGGTTTCTTCAGTCCAGGTAGAGTAACTTTTGTAAACTTTAAGTTGCTTTTCTTGTAGAGATCTTGTAACTCTTGATCTTTGTCTTGCTCTTCGGCCAGTGCTTCGTAATCGATCGAGCTAGGGCACTGAATCTCATTGATCCGAGATAAAGCGTCTGCCACAGGATTGTTCGCGCCTTCTACGTAGGCGATCTTGTTGCAAAACTGGCTAATAAACTGTAGCTGTCTCTCTCTTCGTGGCGTATCGCAGTTACTCGGCGGCTTCGTAAGCGCGTAGGTCAGTGGCTTGTGATCTGTGTAGATAGTCACATCAACTCCTTCTATGTAACGTCGGAAGTGTTTGACGGCAGTGTACATGGCTAGTAGTTCGCGATCGTACACGCTGTACTTCTTCTGTGCCTCACTCAAGCTTTTAGAGTAGAAAGCGAGTGGCGTCCATCTTCCTGCAACTTTCTGTTGGAGCACGCCTCCCATACTTCGGTCACTTGCGTCTGTCATGATCGAGAGATCAGCACCGGGGATCGGATGAGACAATATCGTCGCTTCTTTGATGCTGTCACGACATTGTTCAAACGCGTCCTCTGCTTCCGGGCTCCAAGTGATCGGTGTTTTGTCTTTCTTCTTCGTATTATGCAACATTTTATTGAGTTCTCTTTGCTTGTCAGCTTGATGGGGTAGACAGTCGCGATAAAAATTTAGCATCCCAAGAAATCTTCGCAGCTCTTCAATCGTTGTAGGCTTTGGGTACGTAGATATTGCTGATACTCGGTCTTCTAGCGGTTGTATGCCGTTGGCTGATACTCGATAGCCAAGGAAATTCAGCTCTTCTTTTCCAAACTCGCATTTCTCCGCGTTGATGCTAACGCCGTACTCGTTCAAGCGTTCAAAGACACGTTGTAGGTGTGCTTTGTGCTCTTCTTCGTTCTCGGAGTAGATCAGTATGTCATCGACGTAGGCAAAAGCGATTTCATCTAGGCCTCGTAGTACTTCATGCATGAAACGAACGAAAGTTTGGCATGCGTTGCGCAGTCCGAAGGTCATGACTGTGAATTCAAACAAGCCGAACGGGGTTGTAACGGCTGTTTTCTGCGTATCTTCTTTACTTGCCATCGGTATCCAGTAGTACGCTTTCGTGATATCTAGCTTTGAAAAGATTTTCTTGCCATGCAGATGAAAAGTGAAGTCTTGCATTCTCGGTATGGGGTATCTATCTGGAATCGTCACAGCGTTTAAACGACGATAATCTCCGCATACGCGTAGCTGTCCATTGCTCTTTCTTACGACGTGAAGTGGACTAGCCCATGGGCTGTTAGATGGTTGGCATACTCCCATTTCGACCATTCGTTCAAACTCTTTCTTCGCTTCTTTGTACTTTTCAGGCGCTAGTGGGCGTGGTCGAGCAAAGAGTGGAGGTCCCGTAGTCTCGATCTGATGCGTTACATCGTGTTTAGGAGGTATCTTTGTTGATAGGGGCCTGTGTATATCTGGGAACTTCTTCAGTAACTCGCTGTACGGATGTGTTTCATTGACTAGATGGATCGCAGGCTCGTTGTAGGGTACTGCAGGCGCTTTTATAGATAATTCTGTCACTGTATCTACCAGTCTTCCTCTGTGAAGGTCTACCATGAGACGATGGTGTCTCAGGAAATCGGCTCCCAAGATTGACTTTTTCGTGTCTGCGATGACGAACGTCCACGTAAAGTTTCGTCGTAGGCCCAAGTTGAGTTGTAGAGTTTTTTCTCCATACGTTGCTATAATGGTCCCGTTCGCTGCATAGAGGTTGTATGAAGCTTGCACCGGTTTGCCCTTTTTCTTAACGGCTAGTACTGATATCTCCGCGCCAGTGTCCACGAGGAAGTGTTCACGACTTTGTCTGTCCGTGACACAAAGGCGGTTACTGGCTATAACATCGACGCCCGCCGCGGTCGATGTATCTACTAGTTTTTTTCCGACGTCTTGTTTTTTCTTGCACACGGGGACTCGCATCGGCTCGCATTATCCCCATAGCGAAAATGAAAGCGACATTGCCAGTCAGGATCTTGAGGAATTCGATACTTCCTTGACGCCGAACGCGATCTTGCGCCGTTCCTTGAGTGAGATCGGTTGCGTCGGTTGAAGGGACGACGGTGTCTGTAAGCGCTCCTTCCACGCAGCTCCGCTAGCTCTAGCGTCAGTTTTTCGACTTGCTTAGATAAAACGTCGATCTGGCTCATCTCTGTAGTCTTGGGCGTTGATAGTGTAGCGACAAAACGAGTTTCGGTCTGCTCCCACATCTTGTCAGCCATACTTGCTAATATTTCAAGCGCAGACTCACTGTTAACTGCTAAGACGGCACGTATTTGTTGGGGCAGCTGGTTCATCCACAAAACTTTGAGTGCGTCATCAGGAATCATGCTCTCTCCAAGGTCACGCATTTTTCGTAGCAGTTGCGTTGGCTTCATGTCACCCAACTCTAAACCGCTGAGAAGTTTTTGTAGCTGGCTAGTTTCCGACTCTTCGTACACGGAAATGAGGCGCTTCTTCAGTGTGGTGTATTTTCCTGTCTCTGGAGGTCTTCTCAAGATGTCGCTGATCTGCTTGAGGTCGGTTCTGTCCAGGACTGATACGACCATGTGGTACTTTTGATCTTCTGTTAGCTTGGCGCTCGCGATGACCGATTCAACTTGCCCGAACCACAGGGCTACGTCTTCTCGCCAGAAAGCTGGTAATCGGGAGTGTAGCGATATAGTTGCCATTTCTGACTCCTGCAGCTTACTTGAACTTGGTTGCGCTGCATCCTCCGACTTCGATGGTTCCGAGTCGGGCATTTTCGTAGATTTTTTTCAGCGTGCGGGTGTCACCAGTTGTGGCGGGCTATGCAATGCTCTCAGGAAAACACTTGAGCCGAAATTATCAATTTTATTTACAATTTTCTCTTTGTACAATAGTGCCACAAGACGTATCAAAATCAGACTGAAGGTTGAGCCAAACAAAAGTATATAACAAACTATTCCATTTTAGAATTTCGAATTTTGCCCAAAAAGTTTCGTGCCCCACACTTCCTTGCAAAAAGTCATACACGACGTGTAGAAGCAGCTAATTGAATGAACGAAATGGAATTTTATGTCAGTTACTCTGTGAATATTTTTGTTTTTATGTTGGTGGCACTGGCTGTCAAACTGTCAAGTGTCATAAAAATACAAAAAAACAAAAATACTTAAACCGCAAAGTAAATCACTCCGGAAAATTTGACAATTCTATTTGATCTGCACCGAAAGCTAAATTCAATTTAAAACTTTACTTATAGTTCTATTAAAAGTCCATTTATGTTCGGAGAAAAAGTAGTGACAGTTGCTTATCAAAATGATAGCGAAAAGCGAAGGTATCGAAGAGCACACCAAAAGGTTACGCTTCAAGCCAACATCTAGTGTTCAATCTTTTGATAACAAAACAGACGATAGCTCTTGCCGCAATTCTGATGCCAAAATTGGGAAAGATCAGAAACGTAAAGGTAATGCCGTCTTTCCTTCAATGATGTACTTACTGCGCGTAATTGTTAATAATAGGTACCTCTTACTCGTATCAAAACAGATGCCGACAAGGCCGCCTCTTTGCTTTCGTTCTTGCACGTCGAACTCACCCGGGGTTACCTCCTGGAGCACGATGAGGAGAGGTTCTCAGCCAGGAGGGAGAAAGTCTATTCCTTCATTAAAATCCCTCAAGAATTGGAAAAATTCATGGCATATGGGTTCTTCCAGTGTGCAGACTCATTACTGTTTGTCTACACGTTCCTGCCGTTACGTTTTGTAATGGCCTTTTGGACATTCTTCAATAGGATATTTCGTAAATGTTTTGGGTGAGTATCCTTACCAAAAAGATCTTAAAAGTATTAAAACCAGATTGTTTATAAAATGTATAATTAAATCTATTGCAGGTTTAATTCACCTCCACGCACCAGCATATTGAAACCCGCTGAGACTTGTGACGTCTTGAAAGGTTTCATATTGCTTGTGTGCAGTATACTAATGTGCTACATAGATACAAACATGATGTACCACTTAGTAAAGAGTCAGAGTGTGATGAAGTTGTATATTTTTTACAACATGTTGGAGGTTGGGGACAGGCTGTTTTCAGCATTTGGTCAAGACACAATAGATGCTTTGTTCTGGACGGCGACGGAGCCAAGAGACCGTCGACGGGAACACCTGGGTGTTATACCTCATCTGTTGTTTGCTATGATTTATGTCTGTATCCTTTTTATAAAAACAAATACCTTTCTGCATAATAACTTTAGTAAAGTTAGTTTTCTATATCATCTACCTAAATTTAATGTGTGCTCAAAATAACTTCCATTTATCCAGCCCATTAATATCATCATCATCATATCATCCAAACACTATTCTGCTGCGCTTACAAAAAATGCACTAAATGTGATTTTTTGCGAAATTGAGTTTTATTCATATTTGAAATTAGCTCATGTTCACTTTTTGTTTTTTCTAAAGCACTAACCCGTGCTAGGGAATAATTTAAACATTTATAATAAGTTGAAAAAATTCACTCGGGACAGGACTTGAACCCGCAACCTTCCGCATACCTTCCTGCACGGTATGCGGAAGGTTGCGGGTTCAAGTCCTGTCCCGAGTGAATTTTTTCAACTTATTATAAATGTTTAGCTCATGTTCCTTTTCCTTCTTTTTTTTGTGCGTTTTTTGTAAGCGCGCTTTTTTTCCCCTGTCACTCCAACTTGTCATCTAACTTAAACAAATCCCGCTATAAATGAGGATCGGATCTGCTATTGGATCAGCTTTTGGATCTTGACATGACATTATTTATTTTTCTTGTGTAAAAAGTGATTTCCCTTAGCCCATTGAACAGTTCTGCACAGCTTGCTGGTGCTCTTCCAAGCCACAACACTGAATGTGGCCTTCAACTCCAACAACAAGAGTCTCCTAATCATTATGATGTCTAATAATGTAAGTAATTTTATTACGCCACCATTTGTTATCTCTGAAATTTTTGTATCCTAGTTTTTTTTATATTGCTTACTGTAATCTTCCGTTATCATGTTAAAGCCAATCTTTTATTGTTTTTTTTTTAATAGTTTGTGGAGCTAAAGGGGAGTGTATTCAAGAAGTTTGACAAAAACAACCTGTTTCAAGTATCATGCAGCGATGTGAGGGAGCGACTTCACCTATCTGTTCTACTCTTCATAGTGGTTCTTCAGACCATGAAGGAATTCTCTTGGCGAGAGGAAAGGTTCTGGATCCTGGCTCCTGACTGTGTGTTGGTCTTAGGGTTCGAGGTCATCATTGACTGGGTGAAGCATGCCTTTATCACTAGGCAAGTATTAACCAATTGGTATTACTTCGGCTCATAGACGCCCTGAGGGTACTGGATTATTTTTTACACAAATCAAGCGGTTAATGACTCAACTTTGAGTAATGAATGGTTCTTAATACAGGCATTAGAATTAATCATTTATTTATGGAAATAATGTTGTGGTCTTTATTTTAAAGACAACTTATGATTCATAGCTTTGAGTACCTACTTCATAAAATTCATTGTCTCTTTTAGTTCGTTACAAAACTTTAAATGTTTGTTTTACTCATCAATAAAAACAACCTCTGCTATGCAGCGAATATAAAAGACCCCAGTTGGACACAACCCTATAATTATGATCATGAAGGAAGAATATTCCCATTTAACAAAATTCCCTTTTCAGGTTCAACGAAATCCCCTACGGCGTATACAGAGAGTATACAGTCAGTTTGGCGTACGACGTTGCACAGACCAGGCAGAAGCATGCTTTCAGTGACCACTCAGACTTGGTGGCGCGCCGAATGGGGTTCATTCCTCTGCCGCTGGGTGTCGTCATTACGAGGGTTCTGGTCCATGCTGTCAAAATGGATGGGTGAGTGTTGTAGAGGAACTAGACACGCAAATATTAAGGTTCAACTAAAGTAGCCTGGCCTGTTTTTTCAATTTTGTAGCTAAACTGAGCAATTTTTGTTCAACGATTTTAATTTCACGGCAGTAAAATTGTATTGTTTTCATTATTCTAAATAACAAAAACAACAATATTTCAGCTGATTACGAGATTCTGCTTATTCTCGAAGTACCTAGAGTCCCAAACAAGCAATGACCCAGTTATGTCGTCAAAGTGAAAAGTCCAACATAGGAATTCAACAATCTTAAAAATTTTCTTTTGCAGATTCGCCGCTATCTTCCTAGTGTTCATAGCGTACGTGTGTCTCATAACTGTGAGGATACTCGTGTCTATCGTGATACTTGGCAAGGCGTGCGATCTCATCTCGCAGCATCAGATGGATAAGTCTGACAGCCATCATTGTACACCTAAAAAGTAAGTGAAGCTGTAACTATTCATTAGCAATTTCATTGTCATCATAATTTTCGGTCCACATTTCCCCACTGCTGGATAAAGACCCTTCATGTCATCCTCCTTGGTCTCTCGCTGTACGTACCCTCTGTTGCCTTAGAGATGTCGTCTGTCCACTGGGCTGCTGGGGCCTTAGCCCGTAAAACAATGGCTTGTCAATGGCGTCCCAGGTAGAAGGACAAAACCGGGATTTTTTCGTTGTTCTCCTACAACCAGCGAACTAATCCTCTAGAATTAGACTCATAATTATCTTTGCTGTACTACAAAAACATTAAAAGTACCGACACTGTACCGACAGTATTCATCATCATCATCATTGGCAGCCTCTGTTGGTCCATTTCTGGACATAGGCCTCTCCCAAAAATTTCTAGTGTTGGGGGTTTGCTGCCTTTCTCATCCAGTCGTAACCCGCCTGTTCGCGGATGTCATCCGCCCAGCGCCTGGGTGGGCGGCCTCGTGGCCTGGTATTTTGCCATGGTCTCCATTCTAGGATCCGCCTGGTCCAGCGGTTCTTATCCATTCTGGCTATGTGGCCTGACCAGATCCATTTGCTTCGTCTGCCCAGATCCATATTAATAAATCGCAATTAAAACTGTCAACCGGGAGCCCATTTTGGCACCATTGCGTTACAGGCTAAGGGCCCTGGTCTGTCCACTGACCGTCGTCGCCCACTCAAGCTTCGTACCTAACTCGGTCACCCAGACCGGTATATTATCGTTGTAGGTGACTAAGCCACTGGTGAATGGACCTATGTCCGGGGCACCCAGTTTCGGGAGGGTGCTGGCTGGATGTAGGGTGCGAGTGACCTTAGTAGACGGTAAAGGGGCCACTGTAATCAATCTCAGAAGGCTCTTAACAGTGTGAAGGCCTGTAGTCTACAGTCTCCCACTATGGCCTCCCCACTCTTAGACCAAATGTTCGTAAAATTGTAATCATGGGTATGAGTTCTTCAACTTATAGCTAAGCAATCCTACATCACCTTGAACCAGTCTCGTCCATGTTCATGATCATTAAAAAATTCAAAATTAGATTAATTCCAATAACCAGCAAGTATTTTGTGTATTTTTAGGGAGCCAAAAGAAACACCTTTGAAGGAAGCGCCCTGTGTGACTAAACAACCCGAAGCTGAGATTTTCAAACAGCCAGCACAATTGAAGTTTCAACTTCCAGAAGATATTATTTTGGTAAGCATCTTAGGTATCTTTGAGAACTTTACTGTGGACGGTGGCATCGACCCATAACTTTATCATAGCTCTTTTTTCTATTAAATCACGGTTTTACTCACTAGTATTTGTCGGTGTAGCCGACTAGTTTCGGTTCTCATTCGGAGACCTTCTTCATATTTAATAGAAAAATGTGCAGTGCTCACGAAAGTTTAAGTTTAAAAATTTATCATAGCTCTTAAACATTTATAATAAGTTGAAAAAATTCGCTCGGGACAGGACTTGAACCCGCAACCTCTCGCATACCGTGCAGGCGCTCTACCAATTGAGCTACCGAGTCAAGTAACTGTCGATGCGAATTTCTTCAACTAGTCTCCGTCAACTGGACGGGGGGCGCCACCTGGTGTGATTAGTTTGCACTAATCTACACCATCCAATGCGTTCATCTTTGCAGATGAAATGCTCATTGGAATTTTGATATTGCCACTACATGGCCACGGTTGCGGGTTCAAGTTCTGTCTTCAACTTATTATAAATGTTTAAAATATTCCCTAGCAGGTTAGTGCTTTAGAAAAAACAAAAAAAAAGTTTATCATAGCTCGTTAGCCGGAAAGAAAATGTCGAGAGGAAACGTGGCTTAGTGGCTCCACACATAGGTATCGACCTTATCTTTCATGTGGAGTGAAGCTGACTATCCTGAGAGTGTGTGTGGTGTTATGGTTGATCGCATCCTATTCCAACTAAAACCATGTCAAGCCAGTGTCAGATGCTCACTTAATTCAATCACTTCATCCGTGTGAGTGGAGACGCCACGAGACGCATTTCAGCTTTCTTTTTAAATAGCTTTTTCCTAGAACATCAACTTCTAAATGTGATTTCTAACAACTTTTCTTCTACGAATTTTCGAAACGCTCGATAATTTTGATTTATTGATCGTTTCTTATTACAAGTGTGCATTTCTACCATTTCTGCCTGCGCGGCGCACTTTCGTGTCCCTCCACTTTCTACCACCTTTCCAGTCTCTCCTACTCCTTACAGCTACTCTGCGCCAAAAAGTAAAAAAAAAATGCGCTTTCACCCTTTAATCAAAGCCCTTTTGTAGAACAAAAGTTGTTGGAAATCACATTTGGAAGTTGGGGTGTTTGAGGAAAAAAACTATTTAAAAATTGCCCTGTAGCTTCATCTCCGGAGATTGGCAATCAATTTAGCTGATTCGCGCTTTTCAGCCATTGTTATTAAGAAATATGCTCTTTTGCAGAATGAACCCTTAATAGACGCCACAGTGGGCGCGGCCGCGATCTTCTCGAACAGCGCAATAGACTTGAACGGCGTGTGCTACCTCAGCGACAAGATGCCGGTCAAACAGGAGTCCGGAGACTATTTGGAGCCGGAAATGGTAAGTTTTCCCACTTTTCCCTTGTCACTTTTCCCGCGCCCCGTCTCGCTCTGGGTGAAACAGCTATAGAAAACAGTGTTTCACGCGCTTGGCCGTCACTGAGTTCCCACGGTCCTGAAGGGGGCTCTTAATCATGGTTTTCGTGCAGGCGGACGTATCGCGGAGCGCGCCGAACATCAAGGCGGCCTCGCAGGCCGAGGCCGAGCCGGAGGCCGAGGAGCGGCCACGGTCGCCGGGCGCCGAGGGCCGAATCCAGCGCCGCTCCGAGTCCGAGCCCAATCTCGCCAAAGTCGAGGAGCACTACGAAGACAACACCTAGCGCGTCGGTATGAGATATTTATTAATAACAGAGGGCTAATCCTCGGGTATCTCGCAATCGACACACCTCGAAGGAAAAATCACATTTTGCGGCAAATGTCACATCTCCTATTCTCACGAAGTCATCCTAGACATAAGGCACGAGATTTCTGCGAGATATTTGCCTTTTTTCGCTTCGACATTAGATTTTTCCTTCGAGATGTGTCGAATGCAAGATTCCTGAGAATTAAGGGGCCACGGAATGTTTGCGGGAAAAGTTTGAGCCAGTACAGCCCCTGTATTCTCTCAAATTAAGCAGCGTAAATAATCCCGTTTTAAAGTGTGAAAAGTTCAATAACAAAGGCTTGGAACTTTTCTGGTAACTTTATGTGGCCCCATGTAGTTCGTCTAAGCAACTCTAGTCGTAAGGACAGTCCTTCACACGACGTTTTTATATATGACATTAAATGGGGTACTATTCTCACAGGCTATAGAGTCTAAAAATTGTAAATGCCCAGTGAAATTAGATGCCGATTGGGATATTAAATATAGAAGGCTCTTGAGAATAGCCCCTTTAGGTTTTGTGATACTTGTAAGCATGAGCTCGCTTCATTATTAAAGTATTTTTGTATAAGTGGTGTTGTGTTGTTTGCGGTTATTGGTAATATTGTAATAATTACAAAGACTGATCATTGACATTCACTTGGGTGCTTCGAAATGAAACGTTTCTGAGCGATTCCTGTGCTTCATCTGTGGTGTATTTATCCGGCTTCTTTTGTTATTCATCAAATCGCTACTTGTCACATCAGTTTTTCTTTTTCAACTGTTCTACAGTGGTGCTGCTTATGTAATTGAACATCCTGTAAACGTGTTTAGTCACGTTATTCCACCAATTTACTATTTAACATAGTCCTTGTTTGTTATTAATTTAAAATCATCATCTTTTTATTGACTTTGTTAAAAATATAATAAAGGTTTATGCTCACACTTTACTTTTGACTCGGGGTTTTTATTTCCCATTGTTGGCATTGTTTCCAGAGCCATCTGTCTTGTTTTACTTTGGTTCTGAGGTACCAACCGAACGGAACGGACCTTAGATACGTAGTTCGTAGGTCCACAAGCTTCCACTTGTATTCTGTAGTACAGCACTAGATGGCGCTACTAGTATTTTGAGCGGTCTCCGTAGTGACTACACTACAAGTCTACAACCTTTCTCCCTGAGGAATCGTAGGTTGTGCGAGGCGACTGACATTCTCTCAAGGGGTAGGTGCCTAGGTGGAGTAGACAAAGCATTCGTTATAGTTTTACATCGTCGTAGTCGTCTATAAAAGAACATACCTACACACTTACCTTATCTTGTTTTATAAGCTTTTGTTCCGTTCTGTTTCTTACCGAATCTGAGTTTTCAGACTGCTCTATCTCAAAAAAATTTATTTTGTTTGTATGTATAGAAAACACGAGTGTTTTTAGGGTCTGGGTCGGTTGATGTTGGTACCTTTGTGCAAGAGGTTCGGAGATAAAAACTCCGGCTGCTTGATTGAGTCATCGCAAGACGGGTCAGGAGTCAATTAAACACAACAGGTTTCAAGTTTTCAACAATTTGTATTTTTTGCACCTTAGGTGGTTTCATAATTAAATAAAAATTCTCTTTCTCTTATATACACATTAAATTCAAATTTAGTCAGAGTGTATTTACAAATATATTAAATAGAATTTAGTAAAAATTAGTGAGATTTAACAATACCTAAATACTTAGAGCTACAATCTTAGTTAAGAACATCAACAACATCTTTCACAAGGTGAAAATACATAAGACAGCTTAATTTTTAACCAATAGGTACACAATTCGTAAAGAATCCGTTTTCATTCACATTATGGTAAACACCGAATAACAGTAATCGTCCCCCATAAGAAATGAGCTGACATGAAAATTCTAACCGTACATAGTGTCATAAAAGCCACTCGCACGCTAGAACGTAGCGGGGTGTCAATCAACAAACAGCGTATCCATACGCCTAGCTACAGTAGGTAACAAACAATGCGCAAGTCGCGACTCTTCACAAACACCATATATCAATAACGTTTAACTCGATGCAAAATTACGTAAAATCTGTAAGAATTTAGTCTTCTTCGTTACAATTGTCACTCGTTTGACGAACATGAATCGCTTTATTAATACCTATCTACGCTAGCCTGGCCTATCGGAACTAAGTCCCGCCTATAACAACAATGTGAGCTTCCCCACGTCAATTCAGAACACGACTGTGTATGCATGGAACGGCTACAAGTCGATGGGCTCTAGAGGGCCAACTTTCTGCGTCGCACGCACCCGAGTCCGGAGTCCGCGGCACTCAGTGAAATGCTATAACAAACTGGGAACGGTGACAAACTGGTTTTGGTGCCACAGGCAAATGAGAAATAACAGCAATCAGACAGAAGATTTGATCCAAAGATAATTTTGCTTCGAAATTCAACAATAGAGAAGGAAGTGACCGCTCCCATTTTACTGTTAGGCAAAGAGTTAGTAATATTATTGTCAGATATCCTAAATTCATAAATTGATTCATAACCAGCCAGATTTGAACGGCCAACCCTGTTGTGTGTACTATCACTGCATATTGATGTGTCTCTCTGGTCAAGTCTGTTGTATACGCGAACAATCGATAGAAGGTTTACAAATGGTACAACTTTTTATGGAACTAATAGTATAAATAACAATTTTATATCAATATACAATCGAAGGCATGTCATTTACTCACAATTTTACGTACTGAATCTAAAGCATATTCCATGTGATTTGTGCACTAATTTGTACTTTACAAAAAGTTAAAAACGGCGAAGAAATACTGGATGTTGAGATAATTACCACCTATAATTGCTGACTAAATTAGCTATTCATTGCCTCGACGATTGAAGACCGTCAATTAAATGAGCCTTACACATAGTATATCCTACACAAAACTTATGAGTATTATAAATAAAGGGCCTTCGATATTGAAAATTAATTAATATTGATTAAGAGATCATATTTTAAAGGCTATATGTAAATAGCTTTTATCTTCACTAGATTAGTCTATAATACGCACGTTATAAAAATATAATATGCCACTGGGAGTAGAAGTGCGTTCAGAGAAGAAAACAAGGGACAGATTCATTTAAGAAAAAGATTTAGAAGCAGTACATATTGAGCAATTTTGTAAAATTAAAATATTTGAGCAAGAAGAACTCGTGACGAGACAGCAGCTGTCGAAACTGTTAAATTAGGCCTTTAATTATTATCTATTGTTAGTAAAAGATTCTACAGGGTGCACTCTAAGTCGATAGCGGAGCTTTAAGTAGGCTGCCTACTGATCACTACAAACAACTTGTACTAGGTGGCGAAAAAATGGAGCGAAAAAAATATCAGCTGTTTCATACATTTGGCGCAGTACTGAGTTTTTTCGCTCTACTTTTTTCACCACCTAGTACAAGTTGATTGTATTGATCAGTAGAAAGCCTACTTAAAGTTCCGCTATCGACTTAGAGTGCACCCTGTAGTTGCACTTTGACGATCACGAGACGGTAGAAGTGACCACTCAACAGAGGCCTAGAGAGAGTACCTGGGCATGTTTTTAGTAGAATAGAGTTAGAATGTGTAAGAAATAATAATATACTTTAAAGTAAAGAAAATAGTCGACACGTTCGCATGTCATATCTTCGACTAGAAATATAAAACAAAATAATAGTAGATATCACTTAATCAGCAGTCGAGTTAGAGCAGCGCGCACTCTGCAGTGAAGTGCAGTGGCACGTCGTAAAGTTACATTAATGGCACAGTTTCACGTTAGTTTGTCAAGTACGAGAATATTTATATAAACATACATTATACTTCGTAAGTAGGTACCGGCGAATAGGCTCATTACGTATATCACTTCTCTGTGATCTCTTCGTAACTGGCATAGTCAATACTGAGCCCAGGCGCGCGCGCGCAGGCCTTAGCGCTCAGATATGTTATGCTGCGTCATCCGAACACAACGTTAAACCTATAATACTAGTAAAATCTCCACTCTCTTAGAGAAGCGTAGGTACCTAACATATACCTACACTCGACGCAATTTAGGCCACTTCGCTTCGTATCTACTTGATCCCAGTCGAGCTCATTCATTTAAATTTAAACCCTATCTAAATAAATTAAATACATCGAGCTGATCGTCCCCTATGACTACAAATATGTATAAAAAGATATATATGTAAGTAATATATATAGATAATATATAAACTTCAGTGAATTTACAAAATGTAGAGTTAATAAAGCTTCGTTAAAGACAATCCTTTACACCTAAGCGATGAAATTATTTGATAACTTCAACACGCGAAATGAGAGTTCAATCATCGTCATCGTCGAGGGGCGGGCGGGAGGCGGCGGAGGGCCCCGGGGGCGGCGTGCACAGGCGCGAGGGCCCCGCACGGGGCTCCGGCGGGGCCCCCGGGCTCTCCGCGGAATGTGAGAGCTAGAGCGGCGCGTGCGGATGCGGCGGCGGCGGGTGCCCCTCGCCCCCGCAGCCGCCGCCGCGCTCCCGCTTCATGCGCTGCTTCAGGTGCACTTTCGCGTGGCGTTTCTTCTCATCGGACCTCGCAAACTTGCGCCCGCACGCCTCGCAAGCGAAGGGCTTCTCGCCCGTGTGCGTGCGCACGTGCGTCGTCAAGTGGTCGGAGCGGCTGAAGGAGCGCATGCAGATGCGACACTGGAACGGCTTCTGGCCCGTGTGGATGCGGATGTGGCGCGTGAGCTCGTCGGAGCGCGAGAAGCGCCGGTCGCAGCCCTCGACGGGGCAGGCGTAGGGCCGCTCGTGGACGGGTGTCTTGCTCGGCCGGTTGGGGTACTTCCTGGGCTTGACCGCCACTAGCCGTAGCGGCTGCGCGCTCTGGGAATACACCTGCGAGAGGATCTCGTGTCCTTTACTCGTGGAGGGGTTGTATTCTGCGAGCGATATCGGCCTGTCTGTGGGCTGCGGCGTGGCGTAGTGCTCACGTTTGGCCAGGCCCGAGGGCCCGGCGGCGGGTTGCTCCTGGTATTCCTCCCAGGATTGCTGCGGGGGCTGCACGCGGTACTCGCAGTGTTGCTGCGGCGCGCACTGTTGCGGGGCGCAGTAGCCGCCCTGGCACTCTGGGGGCAGTAGGTCGACGCGCTCCTCGTATTCCTGCTGGAAGTACTTGTCGTGTCCAGGGCCGGGGCCGGGCGGTAGCAGCCACTGCAGCGGCGGCGAGGGCGGCTGCTTGCCCGCCGGCGCGGGCCCGTAGAGGGAGGCACTGGCAGAGGACGCGTTACTGGCGTCCTCGGCGCGAGCCCCGGGCGATAGGGACGACTCGTGCTTGTGTCGTCGCGGCGAGCAGACCAGCGATAGCTCATCGCCTGGTAACGAGCCTGCAACAAGGAAAAACAAACGTTACTACCTCATTTTGAGTGTCTTTGGCAGCCTAAATATTGAGAGAATATGTCGCGAAGGGGGAGTGTCTATCAGTGCCGCGCTGCCTCGAATTTGCGCTATTCTGTGGTTGAGTTGAAAATATTTCCGAATCATGCACTAGGTACCTACATGTGGTCGCTTGAGAAGTTATCTCCAAAATCGGGTCAGAATCCAAAATCATCTTTTTCACCCGAATGTTTCTGCAATATTAGTGAATAATCCTGGCGTTCATTGATAGAGCGGCGTGGCGGGGACGGAAAGCGCACGCGCGATAAGGCGCCCGACGGAAGCCGCGATACCGCCGTATCGAGACCTGATGCTGTTAGCCGTAGCTGAAGCTAAAGGACATATCGCTGTTTGCCCGAATTGGGATGATACGTACCTATCTACAATGATTTAAAAATATTTATAACGATATCATGTTGACCTTTTGTTTTGTGAATACAACAGCTTAATTTTTATCGGCATTCGTGCGTAGATAAAGGGCACCGGTTCATGTCAAAATAAACTCTATTTTGCAATGGAATTATTTGCGGCAAAACTTTTAAAGTATGGTGTTAATTTCATACGAAAAATGTGTCCTGAACTTATGTTGAACGTTTCTTCCGCGCTTCAAAATTAAACACAAGTGCGCAATGGTTGGTCGCGTGCCCAAATATTTATCGATCGCAAGTCTCAAGCTATTTTCAAGCGAATTCATTTGTGGATATTTTCAAACTATCCTAGTAACTTTTATAAACAATCCTATAAAGACAATAGAAATGTTTTCTAAAATAAAAAAAAAGAAATGTAAACCACAAGAAAAATATAGAAAAGTAGATTTAATTATTTTAACTCCGTAAAATATTTGCAGCTCTGCCATAAAAAAATGTTTAGAAATTTAAAGTGATGCTTCAACTGCTAACTGTTAACTACAATAATATTTTTTTTAATTATGGAAAAACTAATGTTCCAAACTGTTTGTAGTGAAATAGGACGACCAAATAAAAATAATAGTTTTCTATAATCATACCCGTTCAGGATCATAAAAAACGTTCAACTCCCACTTAGGATTACACTGATAACTCCCCAAGCAACACAGCTGTATTAATTCACAGGGAAATTTTCATTCAACTTCACGTATCGATCCGCTACCGGACGGCGACGAACTTTCCATTTCACTCGGACCGGAGAAAATAGCACACCGAAGGAACGTAACAAAAACAAAACAAACTCGAATACAAGAAAATAAACAAAATCGGATGCACATTTATAAACTAAAGGACAAGTTGAACTGTTTGTTGTTTATTTACAACGTTATCGCACGCCTACGAGGGTGCCCACCTGATATCGGGGGTGGGTCCAGGAGGCTCGGGAAAAACGCGGGCAGGTCACTCGTGGAGACTGGAGTGTTGAGGTCCGCCGGCATGCCATTGGGGGCTAGCAGCATGGGCCCCGGCTTGAGGGTGCAGTCGAACCCTAGCGCGCCCACGTCCGCAAGGGACAGCAGGTGGGTTCCAGGCGGAGGCTCATGGTCGGTGCCCATCCCGTCAGGCACCACCTGCTCTTCGGCCCAAGGGCCGAGGGGAATCACGAACAGCGCCAGCGTGAAGGCGGCCTTCCGCGCGGCCGGTGCGAAGGGGACTGCCGCCGCGCGGCCCCGCGCCGCAGTTTTATCAATGGAGTCTCGGTCCCATATTCGGTAGCGGCGCGCGCGGCTCCGCCAATCGCGCGGAGGTCTGCCCCCCCTCCCGCGGCTGACGTCACCACCTGACGCCGCCCAGCCCGCCACCCGCCGCCCATCGACCGCCCGCCACCCCGCGCCACCCCGCGCCACCCCGCGCCCGATCTACAGCCTCCGACTCTACGTTCGACCCGAGCGCTCTACCGTACAGGAAAATGATAATTTTCTTTTAGATATTGACGTAACTTTTTAGGGGCTTAGTGACAAGTATATTTTTTTTATATGAAGAGAAAATATTAAGCTGCAGCAAAAATGCTAAGTACGAGCAATGACTCCGCTACGTTCTACTGCTTTTAAGTCTCTATCTTAGATATTATACCTTAATTATGTAAAATAAATTTTCACGAAAATTGACGGCATAATAAATAGACTGCTGGACGGCACATAATGTTACCTAGGTGAATTATGTAGAGTCAAATAACAAATAATAAAAAAAAGTGATATTTTCTTTCGAACTGTATTTTTTTTGTCATTAAAAAGGAATTTTTGTCATGTTGTCATCTTCTAAAGACAAAATACGGCAAGTGAAGCTGCAAAAGAATTAACTGTATGACTTTTTAATTAATATTTAATTCCAACACCCACGCAACGTTTTACTATAAGAAATTTGCGTTGCGTTGCCAAAAGTAAGACCTCTCACTACAGGATTTTCTGAGCCCTTTAATAATAATTAAGGTCCACATAGTTATGGCGACCTCGAGAGGGGAAGAGATTGGTTGGGAAACCACCAACTAGATGGTCCGATGACATAGCCCAAGTAGCCGGAAAGCAGTGTTTGCGTCTGGAACAGGATCGCGAGAGTTAGCGTCAGCTTATAGATATGATTTTGATTTGATTTTAAAAAATTATTTATTGATATAAAATACTAACAAAACATGCAAGAGCTGACACAGTCAACACATACACTAATCGGACAATGTACAGTTAGTTTTATGAGGTTAAATCACCTTTCAAAACCGTCAAAACATGAGTGGTAAAATAATTATTACACTGGGATGATCTCTACATTCGTTTTGTTACAAAATTATAAACAACTTGAGGAGTCGCGTACCTAAAACCTAGAGGATACTAAAAGTATCAGTGTATGCACTTTACGAGTTCACACAGTATGTATTTTTACTATTCAATTTATAGATGCAAAGTATGGAATTAAATAAACAATTTTTAGGGTAGATGTAAAACATGTTGGAATGCAGACGGATGCAGCTTATAGAATAGAGGCCTTTTAGCTGCACTGCAGTGGTGTCAACAGGCTGATAATAGAAATTAGCTCTACTCTACTTTTCTCTGACTCTACTATCTCTAGACGGTTAGAGTAGCAAACTTAACATAACAAAAACAAAATTCAAAAAAGCCAGGCGATTTATCCTAGCGTTCAAATAACACTTATTTTTGCAGAAAATTTGTTGTGATTCTCTCTTGGTATTATTTTTCAGCTCAACAATCTTTCCTTGCGCTTTTATATCCCAGTAATAACACCGAACCCTTGATCGAAGCCCAGTAAAAATTTTTGATGTATACTTTGCGGTCGGTGCTCGAGGCCACAAACTTGGATTATTAATTAGGCCAACAACATAAACAAGTCAGAAAAAAAACAGAACTAACGGATCTAACGCAAATTCTGAAGTAAATTTTATTGGATCAATAGGTACCTAAATGGAAATGAAAAAACCACGGACTCTAACCTCAATTCAGCTTGAGTAGATAACCTTCATTGCATTATTTATTATTAGTATTCATTTAATAATCATTGGCTACCAATCGAAACCTTATCTTGCCGCAACAATAAACAAATTGGTTTTCGGGACATGCTCAATACTCATAAGTTTTTATACCATCCATAGGTGGATAGGATAGATACCTACCACACTAACCTAGCCAATTAATTGAATGCAGTATATAACACTTATATCGATTACATGTACATACTAATTACGGCTTGTTTTGATCGTGTTCTGCGGCAAATTACTTGCCTCGTGTAGGCATTGCGCGAGTGGGCGGCCGGCTTTGTCAATCCACCATTGAGGTTTGGATCAAAACATAGGCTTTGCTTGAAGGTTCAATAGCTTAAAATGTAGAGCAAGCGGCTTGCCAAACGAATCAAAAGGGTAATTTGTTTTTTACAAGTAGTTACACTGCGTAGGTTGTTAGACCTAAAGCTCGATGGGTCGATGATACTCTCAAGACAGCGGGAGGATAATGGACGAGATTGGCATTGGACCGAGGGGGTTGGCGAAAAAGGAAGAGGCCTTTGCCCAGCAGTGGGCTTTTACCTATGGATAGATAGATATAATTACACTGCAATAGTTTAGGTAGTGTCTTTAATTTAGGTCTCACTAAAAAACTGTATGGTTATCGTTGGTAGGTACTACGATCGTTTTGTTCTATTTAGTGTAGAGAATGTAATTTCAAAGTAAGTTTGGTAAATTCTGTGATCGTCTTGCAAATGATCGGTCTCAGAACAGTCACTACCTATATTTATTTCCCCTATGTGGTTCGAATGAAATTGGATCATGGAGTTCTAATAAGGTTCTTACCTACTATTAACTTTACCAATGCATGGTTTCTAGGAGGCTTTGCAACAACTCCAATTGTTAAATTAATTTATTTATTTTTGCCTTTTTAGTGAGAATATTGAACTTTGATTTTAATTTAATTTTCGAACGGAAAATCTAAACATAGATACACTCATAACGTAAGCACTTACATACAACATTAATAATCAAGTGCAACAATGAGTCGCGAATGCAAAATACCTACCGCGAGATGACACACGCTAATCCGGCAGCCAAGTTCTATTAGTCTTCGCCTCATGAGTCAACGCATCAAAAGCGCATCCCGCCGCGTGCCAAAGATGACGAATGGGTCCTAGCTGCACCATTAGCCATTGCAGGCGAGTGGGCAGTGGGCACAAGGTGGACTCCGGCGCGGTAGACACGCCGACGCCCGGGCCCACATGCAGCCGACCCAATTATCGCGTAACGTAGACGATAAAGAAAAATAACAAACCCACGATTTCACTGACTTCTAATTATAGCTCGCTATTTGCGGGTGCGCGGGCGCACGGCGGCGCAGCGCTGTCAGAGCTATTCCCGGCGGTCAGCTGACGGCCGGCGCCCGCGCACCGGCGTAAACACCACGCAACCGATTGACGTAAACCCTCAACAATCGAGCTTTCGGCAGGTGAATCATGAGGATGAAAACGTCTCGCTGGGAACGACTCTATATTTAACTTGACTGCTTTTGGTCCGGAGGCGGTACGCTATTTACATCTGTTACCTCAATACATTGTCTATTTCGGATCGCAATGCTGTTTCGACAGTCGTTTTTCTTTCGTTCGGTGAAAATATTCAGGGCATAGCTCCGCAACACCTCGTTAGTGCAAAGTATAGTATCTTGTAAATGTGTCAGTAGGTATTTCAGGTGAAGGTGCTTGGGTATATTTTTCTTGCTCTTAGTGTTAGCATAATTATTATTAGTGCATGCAACGAAATGTAGAGACAACTATAATAGTTGTCTCTACAATTCTATATTATGTAAAACCTGGGCCATGTTGCACGTACGCAAGTCGACAAGGCGACTTATTTGTCGAAAATTGACTTGTTTGTCGGATTTTCAAGTAAATGGTGTTGCACAAACATGACAAATAAGTCAGACTGTGACAGGTGAATTATTGACAAATTGTCAGGACTTGACAAGCGTTGCACAAAGCTCGACAATTGTTAAAAACCATGGCAGGATTCACCGATAATTGTATTCGACAAATTTGTCATAGTAAGTGATAAATTTGTCAGCTCTCGACCATTTGACAAATATGTCGAGTCGTCTTGACAATTTATGGTTGCACAAAGCAAATCCGACAAGTTTTTCACGACAATTTGTCACTTTTTGCCTGTCGCGTAAAATCTTTCAATTTTGTAATATTTCCACCATGACAAATTTGTCGCTCGAAATGTTTTTGCAACAATAACTTGTCAAATTGTCGGATTGTCACCTGTCGCCTGTCATCAGTCGTTGTCACGTTCGTGCAACAGGGGCCAGGTTGCAGTAATATCTAATAGTTAGATCTACTGCAGCTTTTACAGTCGTTTAGGTATTTGCTTTGGTAGAGAGTAGATACCATATCATTTAGCTCAATTCACGGGGGAAGAATATGTAGGTACAACGTATGGTAAGGGCACAATTCTCAGGAATGACAACACAGTAAGCCGATACATGTACGGTCGGCCAAAATCTCAGATACCCCATGGCAGCTCGTATCGCGCGCGGCATAAGGGAGCCAATAGAACAAAAAGGGGTATCTGAGACTGTGGCCGACTGTACCTACAAAATATCGTCCCTTTCAAGTTCCACATACCAACTACCTACTCCAACACTGACCTAGATAGTCTCCTGGGAACGATCACCATTAGCGTTCAATAAAAACACGACACGTCATAAAACTACAAACACACCGAGACAGAAGTCAAGTCTAGTGACATTGAGTGTGTTCAATGGGATTTATACAAACAATATTATATTTGCTGTGTGCTCACTTCCCACGGCACGGCTGGCTGGCACAACATTGCCGGTGGGTGGACGAGGTAGTCCCCCTTTGACGCACCTATAACCACCAAGATATCTATTGTATCTACATAATGTAGTCGTAAACATATCGCCTTCTTTTCGAGGCTATAAGTAAACACTCACGGTATGAGATGCCATTAGAAAGTCGATTGGCACTAAGTACCTCCACTTGACTAGTGCTCGCGAATTGTTTGTAAATACGAAAAGTAGGATTGGGGCTCGGTTTTGGTCACGAGCGCACGCAACGGGTTTTCCTTTTAAAAATGCGCGATGTTCATTGCGTATCGTGGGAAAAAAGTCCTTAGAGTCAACTTTCATAACGGAGACAAAGCCTCTAGCATCATGCTCTACCACGGCACTACCTAAAACATAAAGTTTTCCCCAAAGTTGTACATTGTGTCGATGAGTAAAACCACCCCCTCAAAAGTAACTGCAGAATCTTTCTGCAATATTGTTTTCCTTTTAGAAAATCTAATATTGTAATTTGCTTTCTTTAACCTGCCTAAAGGACCCATAGAGAGTAAGAATTAAAACTTGAATACTAGTGAAAGTCAAAAGAAAAACAAATATCTCGTTGGTTCTTTGCGAGCTCGCCGCCCGCCCGCCCAAAGCACGCGTTGACCGATAATGCGGTCGAAAATAGAGCCGTGACGTGAACGGTGAAGCACGAGAACCGAGAAATAGCGCTCACTCACGGATCAGGGGCTTACCCTTGACGCTATTGCGATCAAATTGAAAAAAGTTTTAAAATTAATTCCTCTTTCAAAAACTAAAAACTAAGGCCTTTGCATCTACGTAATGAGATGATTTATACAGCGTCCAGTGGCACCTTCACTCACACTAGATGGGTGAAGAGACCACTCGGCGCTGCAGTGCCTGGGACATTGTTTTAGATGGAGTAGGCTTGCCCGGCACCTATACCATCCTGACAGCTTAGTCGGCCTAGCCCACAGGAAAGACAAAGTCAATACGTGTGGAGCCAACTAAGCCGCGGGTTTCCTCACGATGTTTTCCTTCACATTTTATCTTTAAATTCGCATAGTACCTAATGCTTCGATTTTAAATACTTTGTAATGTTTATTCAAAGGTAAGGCTGTTTTATTCATTAAAAAAACAAAATGCGTCTTAATTTGTAAAATATTAATTTTTGTAAATTGCGCCATATTGCGGCCGTATTGGAAAAATGCGTCAAGGGTAGAGGGGCTGCTATGTTGGCACTGTTTGGGCAGCCCGGCGGCCGCCCGCGTCACGGCGCTTGTCACGTATTATAATTACGTACACGTTCTCGACTCCTATCTCTAGATTCATCATCCCACTGACGTAGGGAGCTCGGAAAGCGAATGTTTATCGCATTCTCATTTATAGAATTTGTGTAATCGCCACTTGAGCGTAATCCAAATCCTCACATACTCGACAAGCTACGTGCGTACGCACCGCGGCTTAAAATAATTAGTGAGCTCTCGCAAAACAACTTTTCTAGCCCACGCAATAATTAGTCACTGACTTATTTTCTGTTAGTTACCTTCGATATTGCTTACCATCTAGAGACTAGGAGAAGTGAAGGTTTCGCTTAAAATTTCATCTTCTTCTTCTTCTTCAACCTATAGCCACCCAATGATGCTGAGTGTAGGTCTCTTCCATTGCACTCCATTCTTTACGGTCTTGGGCTTTTCTCATCCAGTCTTTTCCTGCCACTTTGACCAGGTCGTCGGTCCATCTCATCGGTTGCCTGCCCACATTTCTACGACCTGTTCTGGGTCTCCACTCCAGTACCCTTTTACCATCTGTGGTCTTGTCTACGACATATATGGCCCGCCCATTTCCACTTTCTTCGGGCTATAACCTTGCCTATGTCAGTTAGGTTAGTTCTTCTCCGGATTTCTGTACTTCTAATTCGATCTCGTAGCGAAATACCTAACATGGCCCGTTCCATAGCTCTTTGGGTGACCTGCAGCCTATTAATGGTTTGTTTAATGAGTGTCCATGACTCGGCTCCATAAACCATGACGGGTAGGACACACTGCTCGAATGTAAAATTTCATCATCATCAGCCAACTTGTGCACAATGCTGGGTAGATGGTTATTAGTCTTTCACCTCTCACAGTCTCTCCCCATACGCACCATCGGTTGGAGGAAATCTTGAAGAAAAGGAGCACAATCCGACAATTTCTTGTTTGACATTCCCCAAAACTGGCCCTAGGGGGCAGACCCGACGTTCGGTTCTAGGCCGCGCTCTGTTACTGCCCTTGTCCACCGGCCATCTTCCCTGTCTTAACAGGTGACGTGCCTCCATTTTCACTTGAGACCCGAGATTCGACATTTGTTATTCCATCGACGAATCGCATAGCTGGAAGGCTTACCTTTCTCGGTATATCATTTTATTTAGTTTATGGATATTTTGCAGCGCTATTTATAAACTCAATCACCATGAAAAAAAATCCAGGAGACTTTCCGCGGCGTCTTTCCACCAAAGTTGTCAGCATTTACCCGACTGTCCAAAGGAGGGTTATGTTTTTTGTTTATAGACACTGCAATGCTAATTTATGCTTCATTATCGAGAAGCATTCTCCAGAATCTTTCCGCGGCGTCCTTTTCACCAAAGTTTTTTTTAGACATTGCAACGCTATTTCCATACAGTATTTATTTCTTGCAATTGAAATTATACCTGCCATAGAGCGTATAAAACCTACGCTTTATTACCAACCCTGCCTGCAGCTTTAGGAAAGTCGTCAATTTCAATGAGGTCTAGGAACACTGTAAGCAGCGGAATGGTTTCGCGAAGGGGTGGCTCTGGCTGACGTCACAGACTGCCCCCCCACGCTCGGGAGTGCCCACACCCCCAGCCGCCTCCCTCAACGCCTGCTGACGCACGACCGTGACTCCTCGCGACCGACCCATTCACTGTCACGGACGCATGCTTGTCGCGGGCATATTCATTGTTTAAAGTATTTGTACAACAAACAAATTGATCAACTTGAACATGTAAGTGTAGTCGGCCACACGCTAGGATACCCCTTTTTGTTTGATTGGCGCCCTTATGCCACGCGCGGTAAGAGCTGCCATGGGGTATCTGTGACTGTGGCCGACCGTACTAGAAGGGGTGAAAAATCTCAAATTCCTTCTTCTTTAAACGGTTGACGGCATTACGAGAAAATATTTGACACCGGGTTTTTAAGACTAATTCGACCCCCCTGAACACAATTTTGACCGTGAATCTATTTTTTTTTTAGTAAGCCTGGATGTTAGTGTCCCACTGCTGGGCAAAGGCCTCCCCTATTATGTAAAGTAAAAAAAACACTCAACCTTTAAGCATCAAAACACTCAAAAATAGCCTTTATTGAAATTAACAATCTTTTTTTGACATTTATAAACGGTTATTTTTACGGTGGATATTTTAGAGTATACGAGAGGGGGGCGGGGGTCAAATCATGCCCCGCTCCCTTCCCCCCTTTCAAAATGTATCCCGAATTTCCGACCTGCGGTTTTTTTTAAAACTGATGATCAAGTACCGTTCATAGTGCGTTTATGCGTTACTTCACCGCGTGACATAAACAAATAATACTAGGGTCGTTTAATAAGTAGCGAGGATGAGATATTATAAATTCCCTAAAAAGAAAAAAATATATACTGGCCGGCATAGCAGATACATTTACCTAATAAAATAATATATATGTACTTAAATAAATTATTGATCTCATATTGTTTTTTTAATAGAAGTCATTTTTATGATTTATTTATTACGCAGGTATATCAAGTTAGACGACAACAGCGTGACGAGAAATAATAAAAAAACTACGTTATAATAAAAAAGGTAATTTTTTTTTTACATTATTATTCTATTAAATGTATGGGCTATGCTGGCCAGTATTTTTTATATCTCATTCTCATTACGATTGAACGCCCTCGTATATTCTGTGTTATTACCTCTTGATCAACACATACCATTCAGAATCGGCAGGATCTCTAAGACAACACCCCCCGAGGCATCTGTTTATTCATTATTCAATTAATTAGGGTATTATTGTATGTTGACCTATTCATATAATATTATTAGGGAATTCATTCATCTTTCATATCGTTATATCATATACATTTATTTGCAGGTGTTTTCAATTTATTTCCAGCATTGAGTAATTACAGAATTAATGTTAGCCCAATCTGAACTTAAGGCTATACGAGTATCTAATTTTATCGAATGCTAACATTTTAGCATTAAATAATGGAATATTACTCCGTAACAATCTAAAACAGATTGTTTTTGTTTTGTAAACAATGCCTAGTTGAGATTTACTTAAGAAAGATAATTATTTGCGGCCGATATGAATAACAGACCTCAATCTAAAATTGTTTTCAGTACACAGCCTTTGGTTATTGAGTTTAGTTGTTAGTTGTTACTGTTCCAGGAAAGTGCTAAAATAACTGGAGAAGTTGCAACATTTACAAACTACGTAGCAGTGCTACGCGCGTAGCTTATTTCGTAGCAGTCACTGAAATAACTATATTGCAGTGCTACAATTTTCGTAGCACGTATTGCAGTCATACATTTCCACCTTACATAAACATTTCTCACCTCGTAACAAGAAATAAGGGTTGATTGCCAGTTGCCACACACTTATTTGTAAACACAAAGCAACACGTGCCCGTGTAAGAATTTTTGCCATTATTACAAGTAGATACGGGAAAAAACTAACTAAAGCCTTTGCATCTACGCAATGAGATGATTTGTACAGCGTCCAGTGGCACCTTCACTCACACTAGATGGGTGAAGAGACCACTCGGTGCTGCTCTTTTTTTTTTAGGCTTTATCACGGCTACCCTTTTATTTTCGTCGTATTAAGACTACACATTTACTTTACCTAAATACGTATATGAATTAAAAAATAAGTAGTGTCAAGTAAATAAATAATGTGCCAAGTAAACCCGTTCGACTTCCACCCGTTCAAAACAAAATGTACCTATTATTTAGACAAAAATAAAAAGTCACACAAAGCAGCGCGCCATGGGCAATTTCCCGTCATTTCTGAGTACATCAATACACTCGGGGTGTTATCAAAAGCGATGGCGTCAAAGGATAATTTATTACGTTTGCGTTGATCGGAAACGCTCGCCGTTTTGCGTCAGCAGGTCACCTGTTGAGCGTCTCTGTTACTTTTGCTGCCCTTGCGTGCTAACCTTAGTGGGGGCCGTCCAGTGCGCGGTCGATACCAATGACGTACGCGCTCATTCATAGAGAGGGGGGCCACCCACCCCCCTAGTGGAGCCCGAGCCCCCTTCCCCATCGCCGGTGCTCGAAAGCCGGTGGGAAATTCATGAATGGCGTCCCACATTGACGTAACTCGCGGTTAGTTTTTCGTTGTGCAGAGGTGTGTGTGCCTTTAAATACGTTGTTACGGAGTTAAAGTTCCATTGCATCTGCGTCACAGACGTGCCGTGCCTACTCGTGTTTCAGTAAATCGCCTACAGACGATGATAACCTATTTTGCGCTAATATGGCGGCTGGCGTTATTTGCGAACCTAGTTCCATGTAAAGACGAAGTCCTTACGTAGTAACTAGTGCAGATCTCCTTTAATGGATTCGTAAAATGTACAGTCGGCCACAGTCTCAGATACCCCTTTTTGTTCGATTGGCGCCCTTATGCCGCGCGCGATAAGAGCTGCCATGGGGTATATCTGAGATTGTGGCCGACCGTACCTACAATCGACATAAATCTTGTTTAGAAAACCGTTACGAACATACTTGCATTCGGATTACACGCGCGACGAAGGAGCAATAAAGGTCATAAAGTCTACCGTAATAAGGGTCAAATTGTCATCTTCGCTGTCATTGCGGTTTGGAGACTATAACTGCGGTTTTGAGATTGTAGATGGACGTGGGCCACGTTTACCATGGGGTCCATTTCCCATGTAGCCGGTGATTTTTTTAGGGCATTGCTTACCGTCGTGACTTGGTGAGCCTTTGCTATGGTCGGCGAAGTTGATTTTTACCATATTATTTATAGCTATTCAAGTGGAAAGAATTGGGTGGATTTCATTCAACAAAGTCCCACAGTTTCTTTTAGTAATCCTTCGCATCTGAAGCGAATGAGCCACGACGCATGTCACTACCGGGAAAGAAAGCTAAGCTTGGTAAGTGCTAATTCGCAGCACAACCGTTGCAATGATACTACACTTCCTTTGTAACCCTTTCTCCAGACGTAGGCAATTGAATGCAGGGCCGTGTGCGTGGGCGTCGATTTGACACGCGTCCGCGACACATGCGTTCGCAATCAGGCGCGGGCGCATCCAGCGAGTGGACTGGAGTCAACGTTCAAACTTATGTTTGATTTATAATTGTCTTAGGTTTGCACGAGAACTACCTACTTCTTATTCTTTTTGCGTGCTGACTCCTATTTGAGGTTGACGATTAGTTTGGCCATCTCGTCCTTCGAAGCTGCCAAACGAAACAATGTGCCGCCAGTACTTTGCTGGAACCATTTGCGCATTTTTTTGCCAGGATAATATCTTGGTTCTTCCAGGTCTCATTCTGCCTGGTATCTTGCCGTGTGTAGTAAGTTGAAGGATGCTGTACTTACTTGTTGTTACGCAATATGCAATTTGTGGCCGAAATACTCTAGCTTCCTATTTTGGATGGTCCTCAGGATCACGTAGCAACAATGCATCGAGCCTTACAATCAATTTGGTACCTACTTATCTCTGTGCTTTATACTTCTTACAAAATAACTACTCCACAGTTTTTCGTTGTCCCTTCGTTCCACAGTAATTTAATCAGCGCAGCGCACGCGCCTCTTATTTACGGCAGATTACGCGCGCAATCAACTCTCGCTTCTTGAAAAAAATATTTATTTTACAATCGGACTCAATTCCCTACGCGTAAGAGATTTCTGAGAGCCGACCGTATCTAGTTTCGTTTCGTTTATTACGAGAATTTCTTGAGGAAGAAAATCTATTCTATACTTATAATAAAACTCTAGCGAAGTCAATTCTGTACATTGAATATTTTTAGAAAAAAACTAGCAGGGGTTACTAAGTAAACTATACTGAATACAAAAATGCAAAAAAATCGGTCTATGTCTGTCTGTCTGTCTGTCTGTCTGTCTGTCTGTCTGTGTGTTACCTCATCACGCGAATACCGCTGAATAGTTTTCAGTAAAATTTAGGACCGTGATAAGTCCTGGTTCTGGGCACAATCTAGGCTATTCGATGTTCAGAATACATTGCGGGTTACAATTTTAACTTCGTTTATTGTAAGAAACATTCATAATTTTGATATAGCTTCTTGAGAAGATATGTTAATAACGTGATACTGAACACATTTCTGAAAAAAAAAATGAAAAAAAAAGTCCGACTTGGAACCTCATTATCTCGGAAACCGTTGATTTCCTAGACATAGTTCCTTAGGCAAAAATGATCGTTATGATGCACGCACAGAAGTCATATCGCGCCAGCGTAGGTATAAGTTTATGCTACTTAAGCTTGAAGTGCCGATGTTTAGAATACATTGCGGGTTCCAATTTGAACGTCGTTTTTTGTAAGAAATATTCATAATTTTGATATAGCTTCTTGAGAAGATATGTTAAGAACGTGATACAGAACACATTTCAGAAAAAAAAACAGAAAAAAATAAAAAAAGTCCGACTTGGAACCATTATCTCGGAAACCATTGATTTCCTAGGCATAGTTCCTTGGGCAAAAATGTTCATTATGATGAGGACAATACGTGGTTTCCCGCTTTGTTGGCAGTCTCTTTACACCCTGTATGTGGTCTCCCACTTTGTTGGCGGTCTTTTAGCACCGGGTATTCAATACAAGCACTCGCCGCAAACAATTATTTTGCATTCTTGCATAACAAATAACTATTATTTACCGTTGAGCGGGATAGACAGAGTTATTAGCCGTATGCTTTGCTTGCTGGCTTAGCATGAGAATGAGTAAGACCTTATCTATGGACTTAAAACTTTATCTATCCAACTCTACGTCGAGGGAGATACATATAAATCCCTTTACTTCCTAAGCAATTCTTATGCTAAGCTTCCTGGTATCTTATCACGGGCGATACCTTAATGTAAACAATACATATTTATAATTAAATTTATAAATGTATTATTTAGATTAGGGTTTTTATTCTATTTTATTCTATTGCTTTCTTTTGAGCCCTGCTACCGCAAGTTAAGAAATAATAACTATTAAATTAAAATACCCCCGACATTTTAGCTTCAAATAAGCATATTTAATAAATAGCTGAACAAATTTTGACAAAACATAACTAAGAACATTCGCTAGAAAACCTGCTTTCAAATTTAAAAAAAACCTAAAGCTTCCAAATCGTTTACCCATTTAAGAGCTACGGTGCTACAGACAGACAGACCCTCATAAACACATACCTACACAGACACACTCACAAAGCTGTCAAACTTATAACACCCCTCTTTTTTGTTTGGGGGTTAAAAAAACCTTCCTTTTGAGTTTTCCTCCACAGTCGAATTTAAATTAAATGTCAAATGTGTAAAAACGCATACGAAGTCGCGGGCACAACTAGTAGGAAATAAGAATCAACATACGATACAAAAAACATTTTCTTTCTTGATTCTTGGCTCGACCATCATAATACGGGTATCACCTACTTTTAGCTAATTTACTGTATCAGCTGTATGAAACCCGTGAATTTAGTAGTCTCTGCACTGCACGTATCGACTATGTCCTTTCTGAGCAATAGTCTGGCTGACTAAGCTGGGAGGATGGTAAAGCCTACCATTTAAAACAAATTAGCACTAGCACAGAATATTTAAATATACCTCACAAGGCACTAAGTAGCAGGTTCGGATCTGGACTGTAGTCTTAGGTAATGCTGTCGGTCCTTTTAATGTTTCTGAGGTACAGCAAAGAATATTCTGATTCTAATTCTAGAGGATTAGTTCGCTGGTTGTAGGAGAAAAATGATGATTCCTTGTTTTTCTGATACAACGCTGAACCTATCCACAGCATATCGAGACACAACAGCTACGTTACAGACTTGAGGCCCAGCCTGTCATAACTTCCAAGGATGCGCTACAGTCGCTTCCGCATTCAATGTGAATGTCACTACGCTGGCGAATCGATGCGGGGCGCCCGGTCGTGGGCCTTGCTGGCGCAGCACTAAGGGCGATCGATGCAGTGTTGCCAACCCCTACGGAAAAAAACCCCAAAAAAATCCTAAAATCCCCCTAAAAACCCCTAATATTTTAAAATAATTTTGGTATATCATCAAATAACATTTCATTGCTATGTGTAACTCATAAAATAAAACGCGTCTTTATGTCGTTGTGCTATAATTTCGTGGCCATATAAATAAAATAAAAAAACTGACTTTAGCAGTGACAAACTCTCAGTCCTGCACTCGCTTAGATGTGCGCCGGCCTTCGATCAAGGATAAAACTAGATACAACATAGAACTCTGAAGTGTGTCTGGAAAAATAGATGCCCAAATTGCCTTTGGGAACTTATTTGCTCGTAGTGCAACTGTACACTAATGCAATAAGTCAACCTAATGCAATAAGTCAACCTTCGAATATTAGACGTATGGTCGAAATGATGTTTCGTATTGTTCTATTGCTGATATCTTTTGTTTCTGTGGGGACATGTTTTTATTGTGATTTTATACGCAATGCGGATTCTATGGGATTTAGTTCGGTGGCGCCGGCCGTTAATTAATTAAGAAACTGGCATCATCATCACCGCCCCCAAAAAAATTCCTGCCCCTAAAAGTCCCCCTTTTAACACTTCCCCTAAATTTAGGGGGGACACCCCCAAGTTGGCAACACTGGATCGATGCTCCGTCCTTGAACCCGCGGCTCCGCGCGTGCGCCGCCGCAAGTCGGACGTCATCCCGTGGCCATGGCCACGAAACACACGCCGGGCTGCCGCCGGGCCCCCTCCTTCCCGGCTTGAGGCCAGGTTTGAGGCGCCCCCGCGCCCATTCATCCCGAGTCGGCCCGGCCGCCGCAAGCTTCGCCTTATTCGGCGCGACCTCTGCCATTTCTATTCGCCATGACCTTTAAAGACATTTAACTTGTTGAATGGCAAATATATTTCCAAAATGTTTGTGTAGGTAAGCCCATCAGGGAAAAGTGCCTCGAATTTTGTACGCCTCCCCCCATTCGTTTGTTGTTTGACATTTAAACTTCATTGGTAGGTGGTATGATTTATAACATAAGCCTCTACTTCAAAGCGGAGTAATTTTGTAATCTGCAATCTTATTTACGAGATTGCCAGTCACGTGTGCCTATCAGGTCGAAACAGTGTACTTGACACTATAAGTCAAGTTTATGAGGTGACAAGGCGCTGGCTATCGACAGCATTGAGTGCGGCCAACGCAGGGCTCCGGTGCATGAATGAGCGGTCGACGTGGGTGTCGGAGAGCGTGGCCCATTCATTACCTCGGAGGCCACTTCTCATGAATAAAACCATAACAAAACGTTTCAATCTCACTAAACACTACCACACAATTCGGATAACTGGCGTGTGTACTTGCATTAGCGGTTGTGTCTGGTGACGCAGGATGGAGATAACGAGCGTTATTTGGTCGCGAACATATTGAAATGCCCCCGATTATTTCTGGTATTAACTTTTAATTCAGGCCCAGAAATACTAGTTACGATTTTGTGTAGACGTATATTAACAACCTAGCGAGTCTGTAATTTACCTTTTAGGTTTTAAAAAACCATAGAGGTTTTAAAAATCTGTTGATTTGAAGAATTTTCTTAGGTCTCACGTTTATAGTTCATATTTATAATTATGCCTATTTCAAGATAAACGTTTTTCAAAAATACGGAAAGGAAACAAAGCAATCAAAGGCAGACACGTGGAAGTTGGATCTAAACAGTTGTTAGGCAAGGCCTAGTAGGCGGCTTAGTAAAAGGTGGCGTAGGAGTCAAGGTAAGGACTGCAGGTTTCGACGCGGTCAGGTTTAGAGGCATTGTCTCCGCCAACACGCAGCCATTACTGTGTTGCCGACATCTGCCGCCGCAATATCATCTGAACGAGGACCGACTGACTCATCCCGCGTCCGTTGTTGCTTGTAAACATAGCGGTATTATCGTGCAAACTTCGGACGGCTGAGCATCGCAATTGGTGATACCGCCCACCAAGCAACTGTAACTAAGCATTAACAACACTTTGTAATCGAATCGTACGACGTGCTCTGACTTATAAGGCGAGTTTTGCGTCGCCACAATAGATTTTTCGTGACCCTTGAACTTTGAAGGTTTCACCGCCGCCCCGACCGAAATTAACTCGCGTTCAAAGGTCACACTTTTACTCGTTTTTAATTTCATCGAATTATTTTGTCTTGGTGATGAGATTAAGATACCATTCTTCTCTTCCTCTTCCTTCGGCGCTGCAACCCTCTAAGGGTCTTGGCCTCCTCAAAGATCTTCTTCCAATTTGTTCTGTCTCTGGCCTCCGTTTTCCAAGATGTTTTTTTGCCTATACGATGTAGATCTTCCTCGATACAGTCCTTCCACCGCCTATTGGGTCTTGCTCTGGGTTTTTTTTGTTGCGGAATCCACTTGGAAATAATTTTAACAGCTCTGGTGTCATCCATGGCCTGTTCAAAACTTAATATTTTCTTATGTTTGCACTAACTACCGCTATACATAATTTAAACACAATTTTACCGGATTTAACAATAGTTTTATTTACTTTTTATATTTTCCCAACGTTTCGAGACCTTTGCAGAGGTCGTGGTCGCGGTAGACTGAGGTGACAGCGTGAATTTAGCTGATACCTGCGTTCTGTGCATGCCCCTTTGATATAGATATACTTCCGTAGTCCGTCTCATAAACCATTAACTTTAAAATTAACCGTCATATACTTAGGTATACGAACGCAAACTATTTCTCATCCTCGTCCCATTATCCATCTCGCTAATGACTAATGACCCACTATAACAGGCGCCGAAGATCCAGGGCATTAATTAAGTCAAGGGCCTATATAAAGGTGTTTGTTTGGGTCGGGTCACTCACGAAGGGTCCGAATGCCCTCCGGGATTGCAGAGTTCCTGCTCATTAAGCCGTAGTGCGATACCGCTGCAGAATAATGCACGATTGCACCTATAATTGGCTTTGGGTTCAATATGAAACTGCCAGGCGAGTCCTTGTTTAGAAAATTTATTATGAGTTCGGCTTACGACATTTATTTTACCTTTTGCGGATATCGCTCCGCTTATTTAGTTTGGTTCTTATGATAATTTTGTCATATTGAATTCTTTATGATTGTGAGCTCAGCTCACGCATACTAAAAAGCGTTTCCTTCGCTCTTAGCCTTTCTCTTTGCGGTTTTTTTTCTATTTGTTGTTTTGGATCTTTACCTAATTTAGTTTGTTAGAGTGAACGCCATAAAATAACCGTCTTAAGGCTCCGTATAAGGCTAACTAGCGCCACCAATGTTAAAAAAATCATATCTTCCTTTAGAAGAAGTTTCTGAAAAAATCCTAAGATGAGCCTATGCGCCATGCTTTTCTAGATTTTTAAGTGTAGATACCCTCTTCGAAATTTACTTTTAAGCTAAAAAATTTTCGATAACCGCCAAAAGCGGCCGTTTTTTGCGGTTATCGAAAATTTTTTAGCTTAAGACTAGAAATTGAGTTGGGTACCTACACTTAAAAACCTAGAAAAGCATGGCGCATGAGCTCATCTTAGGATTTTTTCAGAAACTTCTTCTGAAGGAAGATATGATTTTTTCAATATTGGTGGCGCTAGTTAGCCTTATACGGAGCCTTAATCCTTCGCTTTCCTACTTCAGTGCAGTCAGTCAACGCTCGTAGCTCCTCTAATCTTAGCGCAATTTTTAAATACCTATTGGACAATATACAAAATTATGTATTTCAGGAATTTAGATGCAATATGTTTTTTATTTTACAAAATAGCCTTACATTTAAATAAACATTCCTGGTCTTGGTTGTCTGTGGTTGCGAATCTTCGAGGTTTTTATAGGATGAACTCTAAGCTTAATTTTGGCGAAATCATAAAGAATTTAAATAATGAACTTTGTCTATTTAAACTCAATAGCGTCGAAAGTAGAGGGGCTGGTCCGAAGCAAGCATTGAGCAGACGGGTGCGCAGACGCAACGGCCAGCGGGACGCTAATTAGATAAACGATGCGAGTGTCGCGAGGTCGAGACCGCGGCAATTAGGTTAGGCCGGCTCCTTGCCCGCTGCTCGGCAATAAATAATCAACGATATAGGCCACTGCATGTGACTCAAGAAACATTCTCTGCAATAGCTGCGGCAGCTAAATTAATTGTCATACTTTATTTGTTCCATTTATTTCGCCCGCGAAAAGCTTTGCCGTTAGTCAGCGGCGTGAGTTGCGGCTTTACTGAAAGTGGGAGGGGGACAGGAAAATCCTGGTGCTTCGGCGCTCTGAATATGAGAATGAACAGTAATGTTATAAGTAGACATGTGTAGGTAATGCTTGTAATATTACAAAAGACATATTACACAACGGTGTCGTGAAATATTACACATTACACGAGAGAATAAAGCATGGCACATAGCATTTCATTACACTAGATGACATGAAACATGACACATGGCATTTCAGCACACTGTACGTACTGCAATGAAAGTGTGCTGAAATACCATGATGTCATGTGTCATGTTTGGTGCCATGATATAAGGTAATATCACGCGGTATGAAATGTCATGAAATATCATGATATATTCTTCGAAGTGCACTGTTTCGAGCATGTCTAGTTATAAGTATAATTCATGGGTAGGTATTCGCCACTGTAATGAAAGATCCGGAAGTCTGCAGAAGCGTTTAAACCCGCCAAAGTTAATGAATCTCGGTGAGTGATTGCGTGTCATCTCGAGGAAGTAAACACCGCTGGACGGTCCACGCTAAGAGCTATCCATGGCAAGGTTGCCAGCTTAAACGTTCAACGGCTCAAATGAAACGTCAAAGGTGATAGAGTGCTTTTGAATTTGGTAGATTTTTTCGAGGTCGGCTTTAATTTGTCCACGATTCAACGGCTGAGACACGCGGTCAGGGCCTCGCTCTAGCCCATCAATTAGAGTATCCGCTTCTTTTCTATTAGGATGCTTTATTAGGGTACTCGACGTCAAGTGACATCTCCGAGTCGAGTGCACGAACGTGACGACGCTAACTTAATTAATTTTACAGTACAATTACTGCTTTGAATAGCACTCATATAACATCGTGTTATAGCAATAACAGAGTTATGTACATAGTTGTTATCTACATTTTAACACTTCTTCGTCTGCCAAACAACGTTTTCTCGGTTGTCAAACGTTGGCCACCATTCTAGCGTTAATAATTTTACGGACAGTATTGTACAATATTCGACTTAGTGATCCTCGTTATATGTTTCGGATGCGGTGGATTACTAAAAGTTTCGTGTCCCCAGACAGGAGAGTGTCGCGTGCAACCCACTTCTCTTTAGAAAAATAGGCCGATTGCACAAAACTTAGAAAGCGTCATCCGTTCTTGGCCGGCCGCCAGCAGCTAACATTGATACAGACTAAATTGTACCTACACTTTCTGTTAAATAGCATAATAACGTATTCTGTCCCAAATGTATTGCCTAGCGACACCACTTGTTAACAAAAGTAGCGGTAAGTTTTAGAACGGATGACTCGTTTTGCTCTAGAGATATTTCTACTACGTAGGTACGTCATTGATGTGCATGGTTGAAAAGGAAAAGGAAAAGTCTCCTCTATTTTTAGGGCATAATAATTGATGTCCCTCAAGACATGATGTCCTTAGTTACGTCTGGCTTTATTTTTATACTGGCGTATGGCAACATAAGGCGCTGTACCTAGGTATAAGGAAGTAGTAGGTCCCAGTCTTCATTTAAACATAGGTTAAAATGCAGATTTAGTTTGGGTGTAGGAGAAATACCGGTAATAGGGTACCTAGTACTACTTGTAGTGTTCGTTACTATTTCACGCTGAAACGGCTTGACGGGTTTGGATAAAGTTTGGAATGGAGATAGCTTAGACATCAAATAACACATAGGCTACATATCGCACACCTAGATCTAAAGGGAGCTAACTCAAAAATCACGTTTTTTGAGTTAAGTATGCCATCGAAATCCTTAAATCAATACCTATCGACCAATAAAACAGGTTTAAAAATATTTCAAATACACGCCGCTAGATGACGCTAGAAGCCCCTCTTGTTGAACGGGCGCCCCCTGCAACCCGCCACCAAAACGGGTGCATCATTAGTTGCGGTCAGTTTCTCAAGCGAAACGCAAATGCCCGTCCAGAACAAAATAGAGTTGTTTTGAGTTGTCTCCGTGTTATTGAATGAAACTGGGAAATTATTGTAAGTTGTCGCCATTTTGATGGTTGGTGCCAAGTAAATGGAATGTACATTTTGAGTTGACCTGGTGTTGATGGTAAGGTGAGTGAAGTTTTTGTGTTTTTTTATAGTTGACTCCGTTTTGTTGAATTTTTTTTTAAATTATAGTTGAAGCTGTTTTGTTGAGTCATTTTTCTAACCCTTATATTTCAATAATAAACCAATGAAATAGAACTTCATTGGTATTGCCAGTCGAAGCCTTCTTATCTTAATAGATTTTTATTTTCCTACTGACGACAACATAGTTTTTTGTGATTTTACTCAACAATTTTAAATTAGCGCTGTTTAGTTGGTTGGTCAAATTTAATTTTCTATGTTAGGAAAATAATGAGTTGTAGACGGTTTTTGGTAAACATGATTGAAGAAAGGGACAACGAAGACACCAGCCCTAGTTTATTGAGTCAGTATATAGATGATTAGCCAGCTAATAGATCTCTACAAGTTTAAACAAATCACACAAGAGATTGTAACCACAAACAAGCCACAGCTAGAAGATGACTTATTAATATCTTCAAGTAATTAACGCCCAGGCAGGAAAACACGTTCGTCCTTATCTGTGGCTGATATTTCTGTTCCGAGCACATCAAAACAGCAGCAGACTGGTACACTAAATTACCACATTTCACCAATCCCGTGACATTGACGTCTCCGATGAGGATCGCAATTTCAGACTGATTGACAAGAGTAAGTTACCAACTAAGGTCGTACCACCTACTCCATCGTTGGCTTCGTCCAACACCAGCAGCAGTAGCTCTAGCAGTTCATCAAGTTCTAGTAGCTCTTCGGACACCGAAGATGACAATGCACACGTACCTATACCCTGATCTGTTTCGTTTGATTAAGCAAGTAAACTGTTGTTGAGTTTTAACTGAGTTTTGCTCTGTAATATTAATGGTATTAAAAAGAGAACTAAGAAAAATTTTACTAAATTAAATAATAAAAGAAGTCTCCTGTGATTTAACCAATTGGTATTACTTCGGCTCATAGACGCCCTGAGGGTACTGGATTTTTTTTTACGCCAATCAAGTGGTTAAGAGCATTTACTGGTTTTTTTATAAGATGGAAATTTCCATTTTTATGTTGTGTTGTGTTGGATTTTATAATAATTATCAAGTACCTACGAGATTGTCAGTAGTTGTCTATTTTTATTAATAAAAAGTTATGTTTGATTTGAATACTCAAGAATGTATCCAGTGTTTTCTTGTAAATTCATATTTTTTTTGCCAATACTGCTGCCCATAGACCCCTCCATGAGTTTGTTTGTCACAAATTGATTGAATATTCGGTAAAATAAAAACATATTTGACCCTTCAAAAGGGAGCCAACTAAAAACGAAATTCACCAATATAGGTTCAAGTCTAAATAAGTCATAAATATTTACATTTTTGCTAAACAACAAGGAAATAACTAAGAAAATCCAATTTACAGCCTCATTATACGACCAAAACACAAGTTTCCTATAACATATTTCTTTTATCTACATTCAGTTCAGCCACATCAAAGCAAAAAAGTCCTGCAGTACACAGGAGCACGACAAAGAGTTTTTTGCGTTTTCTGAAAAAAGTGTTTTTTTGAGTTAATCGCTGTTTAGATCTAGGTGTGCGATATTATAACGCTATTACACTTAGGGGAAATGTAAACCACATATATTTTTTATGTAGTTCACGCGGAGGAAGTCACGGGCAAAAGCTAGTTATTTATATATCTACGATATGCCAAAAAAAGGCCCTCAGCTTCTTTGGACACATAATGCCTGGTAATGCCTGGGAGACCAGGCATTAGTCCAGAGAAGCTCATAATATTGGGCCACGTGAATGGCAAACGCGCCAGGGAAAGGGCACCAACCAGTGGCTGGAGGAAGCATTCACTGACCAGTTTGTATAACAGAAGACAGAAATGGAAGCGACTACAACATGGTCGCGATCCTTAACCATGAGAAATCTAATCTATGAAGAAGAAGGTGAATTATCTATTATCTCTACAATGAAGAATGTCCGTGGGTCTGACTTGAAACTTTATGACCGTGTAGCCAAAAAATTTAGAAATTAACCTGTTTTTGTTTCATTCAAATCGAGCCAGTAGTTTTAAAGTTACGACGGTTTAAGTTTCCGTCCTTTTGGAGTTTTTCGCGCCAGCGCGGCAAACTCGCGTGACGTCACACAACTCAACACGCACCCGACACATACACCGTAACACTCATTCAAACGGCTGTATCTTTGGAACCGTACTAGGTAGCCAGTTGAAATTTTCAGAGATTATGTTTTATTATGGTGGATTATGTACCCAAAAAATAATAAAAAAAAAAAAATATTAAAAAATAAAAGGGGTTCCCATACAAAAAACGTTGTTTTATACTTTTTGCTCTATTTGAATGAGTGTTACGGTGTATGTGTCGGGTGCGTGTTGAGTTGTGACGTCACAGCAGCTGACGACCGCGCGCCCGTCGCTTAATAGAGTGTATGGTAAGATAAAAATCAAAAGTTGATGGTATTCTTCATTGGGTTTTTGACAAAAAAATCTAAACAGAAATATCAAAACCATAGTTTTAAAATAAATGGATTTGTGTTTACCTCTGAGTTTAAAGGCTCCCTTACACAGGCGCGTTATTGCGTTTGCGTTATTGCGTCTGCGTTCCTGCGATATCTGTTATCAGAACATTTTGTATTAGGATTAGGAACGTTGCGGCGTTCTTACCGCAGCAGTTTGTAACTCCACGGCGATCCTAATACAAAATGTACTGAAACCGGATATCGCAATAACGCAAACGCAATAACGCACCTGTGTGGGGGAGGCCTTTGGCCCGGTTTCTGAATCGAGAATTTTACTAAGCAAATACTTACGTATCGTTCTGTCACGTTTGTGTTCTAATAGAAACAAAAAACACCTAATATCTGAGACTAGTCGAGTCACTTGTCCAATCAGTTACCGCCTCTGTTTACCTCTTCAGGGATATGTCATTTATTAAGATACTAGCTTTTGCCCGCGACTTCGTCCGCGTGGACTAAAAAGATATACCTATGCTTTGCTTTGCCCCTCAGTGTAAAAGCGTGATAATATGTAGCCTATGTGTTATTATGATGAAGCTATCTCTATTCCAAATTTCATCCAAATCCGTTCAGCCGTTTCAGAGTGAAAGAGTAACAAACATCCATCCATCCATCCATCCATCCACAATTCCACACTTTCGCAATTATAATATTAGTAGGATAGTAGGAAGTAGGATAGGATAGGATTATACCTACACAGCTTTCACGACATAGTCTGCGCAAGCACGCAAACAAAAAAACTGTATCCCGTGTATAAACTTTGTTTCCCTTCGTTGAAGAAACATTTACAAGAGTTGTCACGGAAGAGCCGTCTATTCGCGTCCGTCACGTAAGCGGGCCACAGGAATTCTCGCGCTCTCCGTGGAATGTCCAGATTAACATCTACACGTAGCCGGGGGGCACTCCTGCCGCCTGATTCTGCAACTTTATCAAAGCGTTTTGATGTCACATACGAGCTCCGCCTCCTGGTCTCCGAATGAGATCCGAAACTAGTCGGCTATCCCGAAGTTGATATAAGTCTATTCCCCTATTTTATAAATACTCGTACAAAGTTTAGTGTTTATGGAAGTGCAACACTAGGTTACAGTATCCTGTGAAAAAGCATTCTTCACTCATATCTATTTGTGGCACCTGAAACTTTCCTTTATTTCTCACACACACACACACCCTTACACACACACCCTCACACACACACACACACACTCACACTCACACACACACACACACACACACACACACACACACACACACACACACACACACACACACACACACACACACACACACACACACACACACACACACACACACACACACAAACACAGAGAGTAATAAGTAAGGAATAAGAGAAAGCTCTAAGTTCTTGCAGGCGAACAGGAAAGAAAAGTTTGCGTGATCCGATCAATCGGACGAAGCAGTAAGACCACGTACCCAGAGGGAACAAAGGTATTGCAAATGGATGATATGTTGTAGAACAGGGTTTCTTAAACTTTATGTACATGCGGACCCATTTTAAAATACCACTGGACTTTTATTAAAATTTTTTAGAAATACTGTACACACGACAGCACATCAGAGTGTACATTTTTGTTGTAAAGTCGCCCGTAACGTAACCGAGTAGAGTGCTAGCGTGTAAGGGTCGACGTGCTGTCGTGAGTTCGTAAGATCGCTCGTAAGCGCGCCGGGGATTTCGGAGATTTCGATTAAATATGGCTACTACGTTTTTTATCATTATACGATTTTTTTAGACTAGTCAGGGACCCCCGGCACTCGGGGGGGTCCAAGGACCCCAGTTTGAGGAACCCCGTAGTAGAATGACGGTGCGAATCAAATCTCGACTGTGCACTCCGTTGCTATGCTATAATCCTGTCCTTGTATTCTAACATGAAATATTTTGCTCAAGTCGGGCTTCCGGTGGCTTGCGATAAGAGGATAAGAAGAGATCGTGCGCGAAATGAACAATTTTGTGCCAACTGTCATGCTTAAGGTGATGGTCAAGGCACACTAGCGCCGCCAATGAAAAAAAAAAACATAATTAATTATCTTATTTTTGGATGCTTTTTTTTACTACGAATAAATTCCGCACAAGTAAAAGGGTTGTTTTTTCTTGTGCGGGTTTTATTCGTAGATTCAAGGATCTGGAATCTAAGCCTTAGGTCCTAGAAGTAACTATTTTAGCCTAGGGATTCCCGTTTTTTTGCAAACAAGGCATCCAAAAAGAAGATATGATTTTTTTCATTGGCGGCGCTAGTGAACGGGCACCTTCCTCTTAAGGCTGGAAGATAGTAGTGTGGCGGGAAATTCAAAATTTTACATTTTGTAGCTAAACTGAGCTATTTTTGTTCAGCGATTTTTCCTCTTCAGGGATATGTCATTTATTAAGATACTAGCTTTTGCCCGCGACTTCGTCCGCGTGGACTAAAAAGATATACCTATGCTTTGCTTTGCCCCTCAGTGTAAAAGCGTGATAATATGTAGCCTATGTGTTATTATGATGAAGCTATCTCTATTCCAAATTTCATCCAAATCCGTTCAGCCGTTTCAGAGTGAAAGAGTAACAAACATCCATCCATCCATCCATCCATCCACAATTCCACACTTTCGCAATTATAATATTAGTAGGATAGTAGGAAGTAGGATAGGATAGGATTATACCTACACAGCTTTCACGACATAGTCCGCGCAAGCACGCAAACAAAAAAACTGTATCCCGTGTATAAACTTTGTTTCCCTTCGTTGAAGAAACATTTACAAGAGTTGTCACGGAAGAGCCGTCTATTCGCGTCCGTCACGTAAGCGGGCCACAGGAATTCTCGCGCTCTCCGTGGAATGTCCAGATTAACATCTACACGTAGCCGGGGGGCACTCCTGCCGCCTGATTCTGCAACTTTATCAAAGCGTTTTGATGTCACATACGAGCTCCGCCTCCTGGTCTCCGAATGAGATCCGAAACTAGTCGGCTATCCCGAAGTTGATATAAGTCTATTCCCCTATTTTATAAATACTCGTACAAAGTTTAGTGTTTATGGAAGTGCAACACTAGGTTACAGTATCCTGTGAAAAAGCATTCTTCACTCATATCTATTTGTGGCACCTGAAACTTTCCTTTATTTCTCACACACACACACCCTTACACACACACCCTCACACACACACACACACACACACACACACACACACACACACTCACACTCACACACACACCCACACACACACACACACACACACACACACACAAACACAGAGAGTAATAAGTAAGGAATAAGAGAAAGCTCTAAGTTCTTGCAGGCGAACAGGAAAGAAAAGTTTGCGTGATCCGATCAATCGGACGAAGCAGTAAGACCACGTACCCAGAGGGAACAAAGGTATTGCAAATGGATGATATGTTGTAGAACAGGGTTTCTTAAACTTTATGTACATGCGGACCCATTTTAAAATACCACTGGACTTTTATTAAAATTTTTTAGAAATACTGTACACACGACAGCACATCAGAGTGTACATTTTTGTTGTAAAGTCGCCCGTAACGTAACCGAGTAGAGTGCTAGCGTGTAAGGGTCGACGTGCTGTCGTGAGTTCGTAAGATCGCTCGTAAGCGCGCCGGGGATTTCGGAGATTTCGATTAAATATGGCTACTACGTTTTTTATCATTATACGATTTTTTTAGACTAGTCAGGGACCCCCGGCACTCGGGGGGGTCCAAGGACCCCAGTTTGAGGAACCCCGTAGTAGAATGACGGTGCGAATCAAATCTCGACTGTGCACTCCGTTGCTATGCTATAATCCTGTCCTTGTATTCTAACATGAAATATTTTGCTCAAGTCGGGCTTCCGGTGGCTTGCGATAAGAGGATAAGAAGAGATCGTGCGCGAAATGAACAATTTTGTGCCAACTGTCATGCTTAAGGTGATGGTCAAGGCACACTAGCGCCGCCAATGAAAAAAAAAACATAATTAATTATCTTATTTTTGGATGCTTTTTTTTACTACGAATAAATTCCGCACAAGTAAAAGGGTTGTTTTTTCTTGTGCGGGTTTTATTCGTAGATTCAAGGATCTGGAATCTAAGCCTTAGGTCCTAGAAGTAACTATTTTAGCCTAGGGATTCCCGTTTTTTTGCAAACAAGGCATCCAAAAAGAAGATATGATTTTTTTCATTGGCGGCGCTAGTGAACGGGCACCTTCCTCTTAAGGCTGGAAGATAGTAGTGTGGCGGGAAATTCAAAATTTTACATTTTGTAGCTAAACTGAGCTATTTTTGTTCAGCGATTTTTCGTTCGCGAGAATAAAACCGTATTCTTTTCATTATTGTAAAGAACAGAACAACAATAATTCAGTCGATTATATGTTCTGGTCTACGACAAGTTTTTTGGGCAGTACCACTGCTTCGTAGACCAGAACACATAATCGGCTGAATTATTGTTGTTCTGTTGTTTACAATAATGAAAAGAATACTATGTTATTGCCGCGAACGAAAAATCGCTGAACAAAAATAGCTCAGTTTAGCTACAAAATGTAAAAAAATGTGAAAATTTTGAATTTCCCGCCACGTTGCATTGCTATCGTCTACCCTTAATATTAAATCCGCTAACTCGCGCAACGAAGTCGCCGCTAAGGTGTCAAATTCAATCCCACCAAAAACATTCTGTAAAAAAGCCAAGTCTCGATGGAGCTGCTTGTTTATCTCTAAAAAGTAATGAAATCTAGACAAAGTCATGCCAAGTCTAAGGTTCCTTACTGCGATTTCTTTATTATTATAGTTAATGTTGTGTGACTTGGCCGTTGAAGGGTACACAAGTGGTTCTGGCGTCAGATTTGTGCAATGGTGTCATGGAGCACCTCTGTTGCAATGGTTACAGTAAAGGATGGTACGGCAGTGTTTGCTTCGCGCTCGACCTGGCGGGGGCACTGCCGTGCCCCCAGATCTAACTTCTTCGCGAAAGAAGCTGAGAAGGTAGCCGTGGCATCCTACTACTATTACAAACGCGAAAGTTTGTAAGTATGGATGGATGGATGGATGGATGTTTGTTACTCTTTCACGCTAAAACAGCTAAACGGATTTGGATGAAATTTGGAATAGAGATAGGCTTAGACATCAGAATAACACATAGGCTACGAGACATATTATCACGCTTTTACACTTAGGAGCAAAGTAAAGCATATATCCTTTTTCTGTAGTCGCGAGCAAATGCTAGTTATAAAATAAAAAGTCTCTACATTTGGACAGCAAAAAATCCTACCGCCGATTTGAAATCGTAAAGTAATGCCGAATTCGGCCCGATTTTAATAGCACTAACGTACGCGTAATAATAGCAATAAAAACAATACTTTATTTGCCTGCCAATCGGCTAAATCGTTCAGTCTGCTGTAATCGATACACAGTAATTGCGGAGTCGGTATCGAGACAATGACGGCGGTGCAGACGCAAGATCGTATCAAACGCAGTTACACGCGTTTAAGTAATTGCGGGAACTGGCATTGTTAACCGTTGGACGCAAATTGGGCATTAGCGATAATTTATTGACTTTGAAATAAACTCGCAAGACAATTCGTTGCGACTATTTGAATATGTAGCGTGTGGGCTCGGCCCGATGCCTCCTAATGATAGCAATTGTTCTACATCACTGGTTGCAGGTGCGTCCCTCGCGGGAAAACGCGCTGCCTCGGGGACGATTACAATAAGCCGATTGAATAGGCTTCCGAATCAGGTTCTACTTTGCTAGAGAGCTGAACAGACAATTTTCCCATAAATCTGAAGTTCAATTTATCTTTTGCATTTCTCTACAATGTAGAGACTTCGTCATGTCAACCTACCCAAATAATATAGCAACTGCAAGTACCTATTTATTTGTAGCGACCCCTGTCGGGCGCACAGGAAACTGCTACATACTCTAGCTGTCAAATCGCTACTCGCTACAATCCTGCATCGCGCCAGCAAAATATCTTTCGTAGCTGAGTATATAAAGAATGTCCAACTATATTCAGTTGGACCTGGCCGGTCCCCAAGCATAAGATCTGCTTGGCGGGAAATTTCCCTTTATAGTGAGGAGCACGATCACCCGCTCCTCCTAAATATTTATTTATTTAATATTTAGGAAAATAGAGACTAAAACATTAATATAACTTATAACTTAACGCGTATAAAAACACAGTAGTATCAAAGATGTTGCCGGTTTTTTAATACTTTCCTCCCACCGCTGAAATACAGCGCGATCCAGACATAACTACGATCCCAAACCACAAGTAGATTCCAGGCGGAAATTCATAGCATGATATCACAGCGGAGTCGAGGGGCAGGCGATTCAATGCAGCGGCTTGTTGAGACACTACTGGTTGGATTGTCAATTTGTGTGCGAGTACGTGTGGCGGCTTGGAGCCGTCACAAAGGCACGTGCGTGGCCCGAGTGGCCTTAGCGCCGGCGGCTCAAAGAAGCCACCAGTTATCAGACATCTGGCTGTCCCAGTGACGGTACACGTGGGACCCCGGTGTATGATGTGACGCGTCCAGCGTGGGACGTCACCTTTTCTGGCGGTATCGGGATGAACACCAGAAGCTTTTACGAGTTGGGAGGAATGCGATGAGTTCATTCGGCTTCGTTTGATGGGTGTCTGTTTATGTTGCGATTGTTGCGGCGATAGTAGTGACGGGATGGTCTTTGTTTTGGCCGATGGGATTGGCTGTAGTATTGAGTGGAGTGGAGTTTAATTTGGGTAGCAAATAATTTAATCGTCCATTATTGTATTGTTCCATAGCTTTATAAACTAAACAGGTTCCTAAACATGTGGTTTTCGTAAGTAGAGTCGAACAAAAAAGTTATTGGATGCCCGGCTGGTTAGATAGCTCTTTGATCGACTCTATGCCTATAGAATCGATGGAGGTAGGTACTGATTCAGTAGTTTTGATTGCAGCTTAAGGTTCAACTAAAGTAGCGTAGTGGTAAAGCCCATTCAGTTTAATTTTTATTTTGTAGCTAACCTGAGATATTTTTGTTTCAACAATTCTTTTCAATATCTAATTTTGACTTGTGCAGGATTTATTCGTAGGTTATAGGATCTGGAATCTAGGTCGTAGGTCGTAAAAATGATTAAACCTAGGGATTATCATCTGACGGCCCGTTTTTAGCAAAAACGCATCCATAACTACTAAATAAAATATAAATTATTAAAATAAACAAAAAACCCGACTGCGTAAAAAAATTAAAACAAAAAATTCCTTTTAATAACAACGAAAACCCAACTGCATTACAGTCTTAGCAGGCGGGACCATTATGTTTGAACCTGGGTCTAATAATAATTGTTGTTAGTCCCGCCTGCTAAGACTGTAATGCAGTTGGGTTTTGTTTGTTATTTAAAGGATTTTTATTTTTATATTTAAACAAATTTATTTATTAAATAATAATAAAAAATAACGGGGGTCCCCATACAACAAAAGTGTTTATACTTTTTGCTCTATCTATCGCAAAAACGGTAAAACATACAAACTTGGTATGATTTATAGGGCTTAATTTAAGGCGCTGTACATAGTGAATAGCCCGCGCGCCAAGAAAAATGCACAAAATCGAGTCCTGTCTCAAATATACGAAAAAAATCTAAAATTTTCACATATCAAACCCTAGAATTAGGTGATACCTATCTAAAACAGCCAGTTTCGTGTTGACATTCATAAACGTTTTGAAGATATTTTTGATGAAAAAAAATAGGCGGCGCACTTTTTTTCAAACAAAATATCTTGCAATCTGTTATGGGTATCAACTCAAAACTGGCTGTTTTAGATAGCTCTCACCTGATTCTAGGGTTTGATATGTGAACATTTTCGATTTTTTTAGTGTACTTGATACAGGAATCGTTTTTGTGCATTTTTTTTGCGCGCGGGCTAATTCACTATGCCCAGCGCCTTAAGTATAACAACAAAATATAATAAAAAGTCGGACTCCGAGGGCCAGTTGGTACAGTCGGCCACACGTTAGGATACACCTTTTTGTTCGATTGGCGCCCTTATGCCGCGCGCGGTAAGAGCTGCTATGGGGTATTTGTGACTGTGGCCGACCGTACGTACAACCTGATTTTTTATTGTATGGCAGTACGGATTTCTCAGTGCGCGAGATCGACTCGCACTCATTGCGGTCTAGAAAGCAAAATGAACTTTCCGATAGTTAGTCCTCTGGTTATGTATGATGTCTTTCAATCAATTTGACCACCATGGCAAAATAACCATGAATCAAATCGTTCTAATTTCAGAAAGTGTTTAGTTTAAATAGCCTGTTTCCAGAAAAACTTTGTAAGGCATTTGGCTAGTCGTTGATGAAATACATTTCAAAGACTCATTGACAAAGTACCAAAATATCCGGCATGATGAGTAACTCTTCTTGAAACTGAAATAAATGAACTCTAGCATTTTTATAGGAACGTGTAGGACCATAATATAAAAGTTCTAAATTGGGTAAAAGGGCGACTAATTGCTAAAAGAAATAGAAATAGATATTATTCAGAGTAAACAAGTAATTTCATGGTCCCACGCTTCAAACCTCTTCGAGACACGTGTAGTTTAGTTTGGGCCTGTGTAGGTATAATTAACGGTATTTTTATGTACCATTTGAAAAAAAAATACCGTCATTTAATAATCGTTTCGCTAGCTCCGCCCAGTGGAAGGTGTTTCGCTAGCTCCTCCTTTTTTCGATTCAAAGCAGATGATTTTAAGCTTAATTAACTACAACTACATAGAAAATGCGACTGTATCTACCTACATTTATTTTCCGCAGAAATAGCAAAAAAATCAAGCAACTCTACAGTTACTGTCCACCTATAAATGATTAGGTCGACTTTTGCATTTCCAAAACAATGCAATTGATGGAGTCAAAATCAAAAGCTTATAAAAAAAAACGCACTTTATTCGATCCTCGTCCTTATGTTGTGGGTGGTAAGAGCTTCCTTGGTGTCTCTATACATGGGCGCTGGCAGCAGGGCGCACCTTGTCAGGAAATAAATACAAAGATATAAAACAAACTGTTTAACAGAAGGCTCTAGGTTGCTGTATAATTTAGACCAACATCAGTAAATTTTTGGCGCTTTGTGCGTTGCCCAAGAGTAAGGACTCTACTTGTGTCATCATCATCATCATCATCAGCCCACCTCTGCCCACTGTTGGGTATAGGCCTTTTCCCCCTCACGCCACCTCTCACGGTCCCTCGCCATCCGCATCCATGGACCCTCCGCCGACACAACGATGTCGTCCGACCATCGGGTTGCTGGTCTGCCCACCGACCGTCGTCCAGTTCTTGGACGCCACTCTGTTGCTGCCCTTGTCCACCGGCCATCTTCCCGCCTCGCCAGATGTCCTGCCCATTTCCACTTAAGACTCGAGATCCTATCACCTATATCGTCTACTGTCGTCCGACATCGGATGACGACATTAGGTACCCGATCCACGAGTCTGAGGCCTAGCATAGCTCGCTCCATAGCCCTTTGCGCTTCTTTCATACGGTGCATGTTGTTTTTAGTGAGCGTCCATGTTTCGGCCCCGTATGTGAGGATAGGCAGAACACACTGGTTGAATGTCTTGGTCTTCAGACATTGTGGGATTCTTGATTTTAAGACATCTGCTAGTTTTCCAAAGGCAGCCCATCCCAACCCAATCCGCCGCTTGATCTCTTTTACCTGGGATTCTTGGCCGAAAGATAAACATTGTCCAAGGTAGACATACTCATCTACCACCTCTATAGGGCAGTTACCAACGATAACGTTTGGTACAGATAGAGTATGGTTCGTCATTATCTTGGTCTTGGACATGTTCATCTTAAGGCCAACCCTCAGGGACGCTTCATGCAGTTCTGCGAGCATGCACTGTACATCTGCGGCGTCTTCAGCCAGAATGATGATGTCATCGGCGAAACGAAGATGTGACATGTAAGTGCCGTCGACGTTGACACCGTTTTCGCTCCAGTCTAGAGTCTTCATTAAGTCTTCCAAGACGTTAGTGAAGAGCTTGGGCGAAATGGTGTCACCCTGACGGACTCCCCTGTTGATGTTCACAGGGATTGTCAACTCTACTTGTGTACCCAAAGTTTATAGTTGAGCAATGTGCTCAGAGCATAGGTACTTGTGCGTAACTATCAAGTGAGTCGCTACAGACTACTGAAAGGACTTTAAGTTCCTAATGCGGAAACAGGCGACAAGAGTGATAAAGGAGCGGAAAAGGATCATGGAACCAGTTTGCCCTGCAGCATATTAATTGATACCTGCACATAATCATGGAGGCAACGTATCAAGAATGGCCCGTTTTGCCCGACAGTGGTGAAGCCGATAGGGGTTTTTCTCAAAGTGACTGGAGTTTTGTTGTAGGTACCCCATATTATATTAGCCCTTTGACCAGTATAGATAGATAGATAGAGAACACACTTGAATTTTTTCATTGGTTTTATGATAAGGTAGTAAGGTACAATTTATGATGGCTGCTATTCGCACTACTAGACAACCAAACTTTGGTAGGAGACGGTACCATAAGAAGAAAAGGGGCCATGCATGGCATAAGTGTGTCCATCGAACAACAACGGTTAGACTAGCGTTTAGCTGACTGTACTGCTGGCTTCTCCGCTGCTTCCCACCCAGTAAACCTACGCGTTGAACCCAGAATACGTTTACGGTAGGTACACACGACAGCACGTCAGAGTGTACACTTTTGTTGTAAAGTCGCCCGTAACGTAACCGAGTAGAGTGCTAGCGTGTAAGGGTCGACAAGCTGATGTCGTGTATACAAGGACTGTTGTGCCACTACCTACTTGATAGTGCTTGTTTAATTCTTTTAGTAGTTGGGTAGAGGATACTGCGCGCGTCGTAGCTCTATTATCAAAAGTTTAACTTTAGACGACTTCGATCAAAAATAAAGAGTATTAGCGATTTTCCGAATTTACAATCCGTATTTTCGGTGGATTAATTTTCCTTGTTTTCCAATTTCTGTGGATTAATTTTCCTGTTTTATTTTTCTTTCCAAGGTAAGATAAAAATACTAATGCTTTGGTTTATTTAATCAGCCTCTCAGGAAAAAATACTCGCAATAGTGGAATTTTATAGGTTCTCCAGTACCTACTTTGTAGTGTTGTTCTCATCCTATCTTACGATTCAATCGTGCAAAATGATAAATATAATGTAAAATAATATACAACGTGTTACAAAATAGCCTAATGCTTTTTTCAGGGTGTAACTGGTCTACAGAATGCCATTTCTGTAAAAAAAAATTTTTTTTTTTTTAAGTTTTTAAAATTTTCATGATTTTGTTCAATTGTGTGCGTAGGTGCAATTGCATACAACATTGTGAGAATCAATGAAAACCATACTAAAAAATACCTTTCTCGTCACAGCAGCGCTTATAATGCGCGCGAGATGAGAATGAGATGCGACCTTTTGGAACTGAGACGCGCGCGGTAAGCAAACTCGCGTCGAAGGAACCTTGTCAAAGTAAAAATAAAGTATGTTTTCGATTGACTATGACAAGGTTCCATCCCATTCTCATCCCGCGCGGATTATAGACATGATTAATTTATAAATCAACTGAACGTCATAGCGCAAAAAAAAATGTGATAATTACCATGTATAAAAAGAGTTAGGTACTTTTGTAATACTTTGTATTAGGGTTTATATTTCTACGGTAGGCGGCCCTTTTTAGCCCTCACTGCATGCGACATAAGAGCGAGTACTCAAAAATAAACGCTATAGTTTCAGCCTGATGTAAGTGACCGTATGTGCCTGTGTCTGTAAAGTTGGGTCCGCGACAATGTTACTCAGACGGTCGATTAGCCGCGTCCGGTTCAGATAACGATGTGCGGAAAGCTGATCTCAGCATTTGCATTCGCACCAGGAACGTACAGTCGACAGCTCATCGACTTTTACATGCTTTTACGGGCCACTTTACAACAAAACTGTACAGTCTGAAGTGAGTCGACTGTCCCGCAGCTATTTGACAACGAAGGCCTACTCAGCGCTTTAAGCTGATGAAGACGAGTTGTCGCACCGATTGCATCAGCCAATGACGCGTATGACTTTTGTATCTTATCGCGCTTTTATTACGGACCAATTGAAGTATTCGATTATCGCAGTGATTAGCTTCTATGTATAACTTTTTTTTTTTTACAAAATGCTATAAACTTAATAAATTATAATGTCATCGTGAGGAAATCCTCGTGTTAGTTGCTTCCGAAATTATGGATTATATCTTTCGAGGTGCGGTTTTCGGGGAGGACGATAAAGGAAGGCGTTGGCACTCTACTCCTTAACAAACATAACCCAGCAGTTACTACAGCGTCTGCAAGTGGAGGTCATATTGGACACTGTAAATGCCCAAATACTTTTGTTGACGAGTTGACTAACGATTAGTAACGTGCGAAGCGTTGTGTTAAGTCAACAGGACAGCGCTATAAAACGTATTCATACCAAATAGTGGCTCACCATGTTGTGAGGTAGGTGTGAAGTATAGCGCGAAGAGGTCGTCGACAGTGTTGGTCGGCGGCGGGTGCGCGTAGGGTTGCGGCTGCGCTAGCGGCGGCGGCGGGCCCCCGTAGTGCAGCGCGCTGGGGCCCGCGCCACCCCCCCCGCCTGTCCCCTCCGCCAGCAGATGCATCTGCGAGATGTCCACGTACTCGTCGGCGTCGGCGCGCGCGCACAGCTCCTCGTCCTCCGGCCGGCGCATCGCGATCACGGAGAGCATGGCACTCGCGCATCACCGCTGCGCGCTCGAGCCCGCCACTTGCTCGTGCGCATCAGCACACACACTGCACTTGCACTGCACCACAGCTGACCGCTGCACACGTGGCACACAACAACAACTGTGCCGACTTAAGTCCTACTTGAATTGACGTGATCACAGAACATTACGTTAAGGAAACTAAGAAATATACGGCACGTTAATCACACCGCGAGCAGACGCGGCGCGCGTTTAATTCTACTGTAAAATGAACACAGATTTTGCACGCGCTGAAAGTGTCGCCGCGCGGAGAGCGTCACATCCTCGACTGACTGAGTGACTGAGGCGTGCTCTCGCGCGGAGCGAGGGCGTGCGGCCGCCCCCGTGCGCGCTCGGTCGTCGCCCGCCACGCGCCCTATCAATGGGCGGCAGCCACCCGGTCGAGGTCAGCGTTCATTCACGACAGCTGAGTTAATGGCGTTCAGCCGGTGAGCGCCCTCGTTCGGTAGTCGCCCACGTGCGCGGGAAAATGGCGCGTTCGCCGGCGATGGTAAAGGGAGGCGCGCGAAAAGCGCGGGGCGCACAAGTGTAGTGACGGCGGCGGCGGCGGCGCGCTCCGCCGGCACGAGCGGCGTGGGCGCGCGTGGGCGCGGAGGCTCGTCGTCGCGGTGACGTCGCGTGCACCCTGCCCGCACCCGCAGCCAGCAAGCATCGCCGCGCTCGCCCGACGCCCGCCACAGTGAATCACGCGCCGCTTTCGTACGCTACGCGGCCAGCGTCCCGGGGCGACGGTTTTGGTCATGCCGCAATTAGAAACGGCACGCGCAGTCCCGTGACGTCGACGCACCCGCTCCAGATAGCTGCGCCGTTACGTTGCTCCGATAAACCATATGCGTTAATTTACTAAAAATACCCGCCTTGGTCATTGCTACGTAGAGCGTTACAGCACTGCTCTATATTTTAATTTTGGAGAGAGATACGCTCATTCTATTTGTGGAGCAATTAATTATTTTGTGAAGCAAACTTACATATTGCTTTACTGATGATTCCTACTAAGACACGTATTAATTCGGCAAGGCGAAGGCGTTGTTCGAAGTGGAATATTGTGTTGTATTTTCGGGAGGTAGAGGGAGGCAGAGGTCACAGGAGCGGGCATCACCATGGCAACCACCTGTTGATCCTCCACGCTCGGTAAATGTCAAAGTGCACGAAGCCGCCCGCGGGAGGCCCACTTGCGCCTCAACGATTCCCATTGGAGCCTGGGAAAATTTCGGAAGCACCTACCTTTCAGACACGTGGCTGATTAATGATTATACAAGGTGTTATTGAATTATTAATAACTTATTGACGACACTTTTTTTTCGCACGAATTTTTTTCGTAATTTTATTGAGAAAATTTATCTTTAAAAAAAAAACATGAAATGTTTATTGTGTTAGAACGTGGGTAACATTTTGCGATTTGAGTTGCTTAGGTCGCCAGGTTCTACCTTTTCAGGTATGTACACACATGCTATTTCACCACCTTATAGGTAGTTACTATCCTCGAGTAGGCTAAGAATTCTTCTTATCTCTCCACTGATGGAATTTGGCAGCTAGCTCTCCATTTCTTTTTCTTCTCTTCTTGTTCTCAATTTCTTACCAAACAATGGGTTTCAACGTTCTGGCTACCTAAATCAGTGTATAGACCAAAACTATAGACTTAGCTTTTGTCTACACTTGGCGTAGATATCCTTAGAACGTGAAGATAAAATCGGAGACGAAAACAGCCGTAGTAGCCTCGCTGTTCATTCGCAATTAAAATTTACAAGCCGTGCTGTTGAATATCCTGCTAACGCGAAGACAGAAGTGTCGACATACAGCTACTTTGTAAATCCAGCGAACGTTCGCTGGTAACATCCCACCCCGGATTCGCAATGAAAATGTCAAGTCGAATGTTTCCGCGGGCGGAAAGGGCTTTCTATTTCTGTGCGGCGGGCGAGCCTACGCGCATCCGGCACCCACGCCCCGAAATTACGAAACCTGTTGCTTGCGATCTGTCAATGGACCAGAGCCTTCTCTGTAGGCCTACACAAACGAAAGCCTTCGAAAGTACCGCAAATATTTGTTAATAGGTACAAATTCTTCAGGACTTCAGCAGTGGACATATCAGGGGGCGGGGAGATTGGCGTGACAAAGAAGAGAACTATGCCCAACTGTCAAGAGGGCGACATTCATGGACTGGATAGATGGATAGTTAGAAAAATTCTCGCTGTTTGAAGGAAAACATCGTGAGGAACCCGCGGATTTCCTATGGGCTAGGCCAGGGGTCGGCAACCTTTCGAGCCTAAAGAGCACCGAACTAAATCCCATAGAATCCGCATTACGTATAAAATCACAATAAAAACTTGTCCCCACAGAAACAAAAGATATCAGCAATACAGCAAATATCAGCAATACGAAACATCATTTCGACCATAGGTCTAATATTCGAATGTCAACCTTATTGCATTAGTGTACAGTTTTACTTTAATTGCATGGACTACGAGCAAATAAGCTCCCAAAGGCAATTGGGCATCTATTTTTCCAGACACATTTCAGAGTTCTATGTTGTATCTAGTTTTATCCTTGATCGAAGCTAAAGAGCCAAAAATTACAATTTGCAACACTTCCAGATTTTAAAGAGCCCCAAAATAAATCGTTGCAATTTTTTATATGTATTTATATGTACAAAAATACGTAAATGGGAACATTTACCGCATAAGTATGATGAATTTGATAGTTCTTTAACAAAAGGTATTTATGAATCTCAGTGTCAGGAGTAAATTGACACCATTCACATTTCAGTAGGTATGTTTGGAGGCTTAATTTTTTTTTCTACTTCTGCATGGGATCTTGCCTCTCCCTGACTCTTCGTACTCCGTAACACACCCATTATTTGTAAGGTTATAAAGCCTTTGATGGCAAATGTCTCTGAATGTATTCCTTGGTTCTAATTATTTTATTTTCGTCTCTACAACCTAAAGAAAATAACTGTACCAACTTCCAAAACATACATTTTGCAGTGCATAATCAAATAAGAGATGCGTAACAACAGGTATCTACTTAGGTAATATTTACTGGACGTCTAGACGAAATCAACCCCCGCTCGGCTCTCCATGTAATGACGTCAAAGCCTTCCGTTACACCCTATTTACATAATAGAGACTGATAAAATAAGCACCGAAACGTTTGTAAAAATATACAATTTTCCATGGACGAATTCGAACGTCATTCGCTGTTTATGATGTGGCCCGGTCGATAGGCGCACGCAGCATGTAATTACGATTTATAAATAAGCTGTCTCGACAACAATGGGAGAGAGACTTTTCCTCAAAAATTACCGGGAAGAGAGTTATTTGAGACGCAAATAGATGCCATCAATGTGCCCGTGGATATTATACGATTAATTAGGCACTTCTGTCACGAAGACAAACAAAGACCAAATAACCTAAGTATTAGCAACGCATATGTACGCATGACTCTATGATTTTATCAAGCAGTCTTTTTTTACAGCTTTGGCATTAACACTAATAATATAATTTATATGCCTTACTTTGCTAGTTACAAACTATTAGTTGAATAAAATACGCTGCTAAAATCATAACCCTCCTTTTTGCTTCGCGTAGTCGGGTAAAAATAACGTACACACACTGCCAGATACACATCACAGCTGCGTAAATCCTGATCTGAAATGTCCCTAACCAGTAGAACAAACCGTTCTGTATATGTTACGTGGGTATTCTTTTCACCCTTGGACCTATACCTACGGTTTTACCTCGGTATATTTTATTTTTCAGTACAAGTTTAGATATCTATATGGATATTGATAAACAGACATACAGTCTATACGGGAATAGAATTCACGACCTCCGTGTCACTAAACAAGTGACTTAGGTACCAACGAAGCAGTCGTAACTAAAATGTCTTGTCCGCGTGTCATTTAAGAAATATTGTATCGAGTATCGAGGTCTTTGTCGGGCAATCCAATAGACTGCGATTAGCGGCAAACAGTGCGGGGGCGACTAGGAAGATAATGTGTGTAATATACACGTTACATAAAAGGCAACGGAGCGCGAGCGAGCGTCACCTACCGATTGGCCTGACCACTTGTTGTTCATGCTCTTTCGATTTTGGACAAAAAATACCAACTCGGATACCTGCACTTATAAGGACATAATGTTGAGTTAGAGAAGCCTACGCCCACGCTCGGTCTTAGGCGGTTATTGCAAATTGACTGCTCAACTTTTTATCTCTAAAGACAGCCTGTAGAGCAATTTTTGTTAAGAGAACAAAGTTCTATAACAGGGCCCTTAGCCTGTAACACAATGGCGAACCAATGGCGTCCTAGGTAGGAGGACAAAACCGGGATTTTTTCGTTGTTCTCCTACAACCAGCGAACTAATCCTTTAGAATTAGACTCATAATGTTCTTTGCTGTACTACAATAACATTAAAAGGACCGACACTGGACTGACAGCATCAATAAATCGTAATTAAAATCGTCAACCGGAAGCCCATTTTGGCACCATTGTGTTACAGGCTAAGGGCCCTGGCTTGCATTGCAGCAAAGCTATTGCGGGCTTGTAAGGTAGATGCAGACTAATTAACAACGAGCCAGATTATGATCACTCACCCGCGTTGTTGCAAATCCGACTATCAATTACTGTGACGGCAACACGCTTTTAGGTTCTGTATTCTTGTCCGCGGTATTTCATTTTCATTACGCTAGCGGTTCTCATCTCAGAGCTTTCCAAGCTTTTATGCTAAACAAGAGAGCAACATCTTGTTCTTGATTAAGGACAAACTCCATAGACATACCATGAATATGTAGAAAACGCCTTAAGAATAAAACAATGATAGAACAATCTACATTCCCAGCCGTTTGCAGAAGCAATTTGGTCTTGCGGAGCAGGAAACGCGGCTGCTTGCAACGCAAGGCTGCTGGGGTGCGATTCTCAGCTGATAAATTGCTCGGGCTTCGATACGTCGCGCGCTCCGTATTGCCGCGTGCGTTCTGCATACAAATGGGACGCACGACTCGAGCCTTCGTGTGCGTGAGAACAGGAGAATACTAGATTTTTTTTAAATCATTGATCTTCTTGTTCATCGACTCTCCGTTGATGGGTATTGTGGTCATGTCGTACCTACTCGCTTCAATTGGGACGGTCTTTTGCCATATGTCCATATGGCTTTATGCTCTGTAAATGCTACCTTCAGACACGTCCACCATTCACTCGACTCAAGTTTCTCTTGTTTTTTTTTAAATCACGAACCCGTGCTAGGGACACATTGAAAGATTCGAGACTAACCTTGGAGATCTCATTTGATATGTATCCAGAGGTATCCAAAGAAGCTGAAGACATTTTCTTGGCAAATCGCAGATAAACGTTTTATTGATGTAGAGATTCTCAAATATGGTTTAATCAAAAATTGTTTAATCTATAATTCAGGGTGATTCGCAATTTATGGGGGCGCCGGCGCTGACTCTGGGTATATGATTGTTCTGCTTATTGAAGTTGAACGAAAATATAACGTAGGTATAATCGTATAAGGTAGGCCATCGTTATCCGCGTGATAGCTGCCGGTGGCTCTACCTTGTGTGTTATAAATACATAACTACCATGTTATTAAGTCCTACCATTTAAAAAATACGGTAAAAGTAATAAATAGTTATAATAAAACATTCGGATGCAGGCTACCGAGTGTAGCTCGCGTCGGTGATGGACGACATTGATTTATTGCCTTAAATTGTGTATTTTTCATCGTCAATAATTTCTCGCCGTTTCGGCGTCGATAAGTGCCCGTTTAGCACTTGATATAGTGTCGGTAATTTGTGACTGTGTTCCGCTTTTTCCTTTTTCAATTAGTCCGAAATTGGTGTTTATGATGTAATAACTGCTGGCTGGTTAACGGCGCAAGAGGCGAAGCCGTTGATAGCGTTCGATTAGACCAAACCTTTTAATTTTTTTTATTCCTTTTGGCTTCAAGGGAAGACCGTTACCCCGGGCGGTTTATTAAAATTTAGCGGCAACAATTCAGAATGAGTGATGGCTAATAAAAATATTTTGATGGCAAAGAGTTGATCTACAATGGTTGGCCATAACAATAAGTCTTGGAGAGTAATGGAATGATAAATCTTGGTCTCGATGTTTGTGGACAAAAGCTCATAGGTGAGGTCAGTGTGGTGAGGGCGGCAGGCGGCGGGCGGCTCGGGCGCCATACTTGACGTGCGGCGTCGAGCGCGGCGCGCGCGCGTAATGAGCGCCCGCGGCCACGTTATAATTGCGCCCGGGGAGCCTGAGCCTGCGCCGACCTTTATTGTTCCTCCCCGGGCCCTACTACAAACTACAAACATTCAACTTACGAGTATGCGTTTGAATATGTAAGATATAGGTACACTGTTTGTTGGTGCTCGATAGGATCGTAAGTTAATACAAATCCCCGAGATTATGTAGAGTCAACAAGCTGTTATGATGTGAATGCAATGTGGATAGTATGGGTCTACGACGGCTTACGAATTCCTATATGTATTTAGTCAATTCAAATGTAAATGATATTTAGAAGGTGTCACAAATGTGTCGCCTCACTCCAGGCGATGTCACTAAATATATTCACATCTGGTATTAGATGACTGGCGCAGTCTCTTTTTATTTGTTTATCCATATTAATTTCATATTATAACGCCTTGAGAGCTATTTAAAATAAATTATACAGTTTTATTATGAGAATTTAATAAAATGTGTAAACATATTATGGCGATCATAAAATTAGATTATTCCTGAATATATTTTAGCCTTTTTAATAGCGATAAAAAACTTAAAATAAAAACTTTCCCACAATTTAGTGCGCATAAAACTAAACTGTTTGTCGCATCGTTGGGAGAAAACTATCACCAGCATGTGGCGACACATTTCTTTCACATGTTTTTCTCACAACCGCTTCGATAATAAACATGTAGGTAACTAACGAACAAGTAGCACGATCTCTTCAATAAATGCAGAAAATGGCCGGGGCACCTCGAGCGTGGATGTAACACAACAAGGTTTTCGCTGAGCTGGACTCTGGGGCGGACTGCGGATTGCGAGTGTTGTGGTGCTCTTTATGGCCTGCGAGTCTGTCCGCGCAGCTGGACTTTGTTTTTACGACACCATAATGCCTAGTATTTATGGCGCGTATTTAGCATTCGCCAGGTTCATAGTCCCTTCGGGAGTTGGCGAGAGGCATATTCGTAAATGGCAGGAGGTGGTGACGCCCGCGACAGCCCCGCGGCTTCAGGCTGCGTGGGATGTGCCTACTGACTATCGTACGTGGTGTAACAATAAATTGCACTCCCCGTCGCATTGTGCAAACAAAAGAACCTGAATCCCGCATGTTATCAACGAACGCGGCAAATAAATTCGAGTGTACACTTATTTGTTGCTTTCCTTACGTTGATATCATCATTCGATTCGAGCCGGGACAGGTTTTTCAATCTGCTGCTAACGACCCAGTCCCTTTATGCCTCGCTCGTAGCCGTACCTACTAGCCGTATGAATATGCAGTGGACATTAAAGCACACACTCATTTGTTATAAAATAATAACAGTACAAATACGTTTGTTGTCTCGGTTGAATCGTTTGTCAGGGATGCTTTAAAAATTCTTCTCACGGCGAGCACTCTCTCGGTGGTTTGTTTTATTTTTATAATCAAGAAACAATCGCGAATCGAGGCTTAACGAGCAATTACGTTTTGTCCATACGAGTACGTGCGGCCGTCCACGTCCGGATGGCGGCATGATATCAATTAAATCACGGGTCGGATCGAACCTTCGCCGTGTTATGAATATTCACATGCGTTGGGACGAGGCTCACGCCCTTCGCGAGCTCGCGGAAAATAAAAGAGCTGCAAGTGGCAGATTCAATAGCCTTCCATTAGAGACCATTATACGCCAATAAATATTGTGAGGGAGACAGTCGGCCGGTCGTCTGCAAGGCTTAGTGCGCGCCGTAACTCTCGTCCGCTGTAATGATCCCTAATAGAAACGAACGGCGCGAGCTGTAATGTAACGCACGGAGAAAGCAGACAGGGCTTGACAACCGACGTTGCTAGCCGCCCAGCGCAAACAACCCCCGAGGCCAAGGATTAATCAGAAGTAATTTGATAAAAGTACATTTCTCTAAACAAAAATATATTTTGTTTCAATAAATTGGAAGGAAATAATCTTACAAGGAAGTTATGTTAAATTTCATCATCGTAGAATTAATTATGGCCACTTAGGTGTCGACAGACGAAAGGCATCTTGGCGTATATGATGCTCGCGGCGTTAATATTATGTTTCCGTATGCGTCGTCAATGGCTGGGCTCTCCCACGAGAGAGCTGATCTGGCTCGGTGTCAATTTCCATTAATATGGTCATTACCCTGGCCGGTGCATAAATCGCTGGCAGCGCGGTGAACAGTGACCAGCGGGCAACACTGAGGAGCGACGTCTCCGGACAATTTGCCCGCTAACACACTCCCTCATATTAATATCCCTTTTATACATTTTAATGGACTCTTTAATCGAAACGGCACAATTATATCGAACATTGTTTGTCGGCGATCGCCACCGGTAGCTTTATGGGAGCAATTAAAGGGTGTTATCGGAACAGGTCTTGGCCGACGGTAGCCGTGTGAAATAATGTGTTGTATTAGACTGTAATTTTGACAAAAAAATGCTTGCTTTTTTCTTTTGTTATTTAACTAGCTGTCATAACATTAGGACGTGTGATTTTTTTGTGGAAAAACGTCGCGAAGGTGGTTAATGTTTGTTGGGAGTCAAAAATCTTTTGAAACAGTTTAAATACAAATATAATTAGTAAGTGTTGTATAATACGTATTTGAACCTGGATCGCCGCCAAGATTCCGGGATTGTTGTTGTTTGAGTATTTTTAGTTAATCGCCGCTTAAATTGTTACCGCAACAATGTTTTCAGACAGACAATTAAGTATGTTTTCATCTCCCACGCTCGGAAAGTTTGCTGTTACTAGTAACTTACGATCGTGTAAAGGCCGGATTTAAACTATCTGAATTTTTATGCGCTTCGAAATTTGAACGCGACGCCGGGACAGTCTTTCCCGCGCCCTATGGTGTTGAAAAAGAAAAAAACACTGGCCGTTTAAGTAGATGCCAGATCCCGATGGAAAATAAAACCTCATTCATAGTTCGTTTACACGCGTACTTCAGCGAAAGCGATTGTTCGTGCCCATTCTCTATACAAAACTGTGAATGTAAATGGTGCATAAGCATCTTTTAAAAAGGTAAAGTCACGGAATAGAACATTCAGAAACGCGGTTTCTTCTTATAGTCTTTTCAATATTTTGTACACATATTTATTTTATAATACCTGTAAATAAAAAAAATGCTTCGCTTCTGTGTTATCAAATAGATAATTATGTTTTGGTTTGTTAAATACATTTTTTCAAACGATATTACTAATTTCATTTTTTATCTCCTAGAAATTTTTAATTTATATGGTTAAAGTTCAGAATGCACCCGGAAAAAAAAACATTCTTTTATTTACATTATTTTTGTGTCTGGATAAATAAACTTCAGGAAATTATTAATAAAACGAATGGTTTTAATACCAACGAAGCTCAAAACTTTAGTGTGGCAGCCGTAACTACAGTAACATATGCTTTTAAAAGGAACTTATTTGACTCACCTGTTTTGCCTGTAAGTAGTTGTCTATAGAGTTTTTCCCGCTTGGCTAACAAAGTCATTTCCTCGCTTCTGTGAGATGAAAAGTTTTGTGTTTCGCACGAATGCAATATTATTTGCGTCTCGTGCTTCTGAATACCTCGCTACGCTCAGGTTTCTTTTTTTGAACCACTCGCTACGCTCGTGGCTCAATTTTAGAAACCTTCGCTAGCTCGGTTTTCAATACAAGCACTCGCCGCAAACAATAATTTTGCATTCTTGCATAACAAATAACTATTATTCGCGCGATATAATCTTCTCGAGTTATGTAACTAACAAAACACGCAAATGACCGTCATAATATACAGGGCAATTTTTAAATAGCTTTGGTTCTACGACTTTTCGCATAGCGCGATGCTTTTTATTGATTGAACGTTTCTTATTCTTTAAAAGTTTGCATTTGTAACGTAACATTTCAGCGCTGCCTGCGCGGCGCACTTTCGTTCCCTCCACTTTCTACCACCTTTCCAGATTCTTCTGCTCCTATTTGTTACTCCGCGCCACAAATTTTGCAAAAAAAAACTTGATATATATATTTATTTGGTTGGTATGGAAAAAGAAAATTGCGTTTTCAGTAGAACAAAAGTTGTTGGAATTCACATTTAGAAGTTGACGTGTTTCAGGAATAAAGCTATTTATAAATTATCCTGTATATCGCAGTATATGAACGTTTTATCCAACGTAAATAAAAAATAAAATACGTGAATAAATTATGAAAATAAACAACTGTGTGCCGCCTGAGCCTGATCTATTTTCTTAAACGTACTGTTACAGAATGTTACAGAAAGTAATAATGTCAATGATGCTACAGAAAGGTTCATAATCAATTAACCCATCGATACAAACAAGTCGAAGTTTGAAAATCTGGCATCATCTCACCTCGCATTATGTCATTCAGTGCAATAAATAGGTGAATTATTATTATTTAGTTTGAAACAGTGATATATTTTCCGATGATTACAGTGTGTGATTTCCTGTGATTGTACTCTTAGTTAAAAATCTCCCTTAAGCACCTTTCTGTAACTCACCGCCGTAGAGACGAAAAACTGCATCAAAAACAATACTTTCTCGGCGAGTTTTCCTATAAAGATGTCACAAAGGCTATGTTTATAGTTGTGTCAAGCGGACTGACATTGGTCCATCGGCGCTGCGGTGATGGATGGGCCCTGGCGGGAGTGTCGCCTGTATGTGGCAACACAAAGCTAGCCGTGTCTACGTCTTCTTTTAGATTGATTGCTTTGCGGTCGACACCTGCACACGAGCGTTTGAGACGCTGCGTTTTACATAGAACTACTACAAAGCATTGTCGGCAGGAACGTCCTTTTTCATCTTGTACAGTTTTCTTCAAAATACCATAGAGTTTGTAGAGTAGCGGTGGCCTAACCGCATGTTTGTGAGCAGTATTGGACCGCCAGATCCCAATTAAACCGTAGTAACATATGAAACCCGTTCCGGAGTGAGGCCGCTGCCGCTGATGTACGCAGATGCGCGCTGGCCCGGGCTAATCGCGCGCATTCATTTGAATCTATTTAGGTAAATGAACGCGACACGTTCGCGCTGGAATGTGATGCCGCGACAATTAGAGCCACGTATCTTTGACGAGGCACCTAAGATTATTCGCCGCAGACAAAGATGCATTACCTTCTCCAATAATAGCCTTACTGAACCAAACCTCTGACCAACTGAATATTCAATTCTTTATCAATATTCACTAGTGTGAAAACCCTTCGACATGGCAAATATTTTCACATTGACAGAGAATAATGTAAGATTATATGGGGCTTATATCTATCGGTGTTGGAGGTGAGCGTCGCGTATAAATTATTGAGAGGGCCGATATTGTGTTTCATGTCCGGCGGTTTAGACACGGCCGGGCCGGGATATCTGCGTGAAAAGGGCGAAATATTGCACAAATTCCAAAAGCGACAGGGCAGCGTTCGATTCGTCCCGGTGTCGGATTTCATTGCGCTACATCGCGCCCGTCGCGTGTGCAATACAAGTGCCATGCGCCACAACCCTTTCTATCTACGACGTTTATTGATAGCCACCTCTCCATATAAATTACAATTATTAATAGAGCCAATTCTGCTCAGATTTTAACGACACCAAATTTATACGACACCCAGTACGGGCAGCATGGTAAGCCCGAGATAGGCCCTTCTCTATGCAAAACTGTCAACTTGTCGGTCGGGCTCGAGTTGGCTCTACGCCAACATGGCGATGGAGACAAAAATACAACATTTTTATTAAAATGGAAATAACTACTTTTTGCTCGACATGACCCTAATCTATTGCCGTCTCGAGTCCCGCCTGCCATGCTCGCACAATAGACATGGCACGTCTGTCACTCGAGTTCGAGAGAGTGTCAAAACGACCATGCTAAGCATACTGATATTAATGTGTGTTTATTTCAAATTACGTCAAATTGTATAAGGTAATTTGCGTAGCCGGTGGCGGAACGCAAAGGGGATAGTTTGTGTTTGATCGCCTCTATCGGGTCGAAAGTATCGGGCCTTGAGATGGTATCCGTACTATTGTTAATCCGGTAATTTGAATTTATTGCACCATGAATAAATGGTGTTCCCGGTGGAGCGCGGGCTATCTGGTAGCACATCGACACAGTTGCCTTGTACACTTGTAGAGTTTAGAGTCGCCGCCGTCCGGGCCAACATGCGCGCGACAAGCGTGCTCATTCAAACGCTCTCGCCAGAACACACCAGTATACAGGGTGTTAAAAGACCGCCAACAGACCCGAAAGCTACGCATACTAGACACCAAAACAAAGTACTTTTTCGATAAATTGTTGCTGGGAAATGATTTTGGTTTTTTAGGTTATAATTTTGAAAAATATTTTATCACGCAATGGACGTGTAACGCACAGAAGTCATATCGCGCAAGCGTAGGTATAAGTTTATGTTACTTAAGCTTGAGGTGCCGATGTTTAGAATACATTGCGGGTTGCAATTTTAACGTCATTTTTTGAAGGAAATATTCATAATTTTGATAAGGCTTCTTGAGAAGGTATGTTAAGAACTAGATACTGAATGCATTTCTGCAAAAAAAGAGTTTTGAAAAGTCCGACTTTGAACCTCATTATCTCGGAAACCGTTGATTTCCCAGGCATAGTTCCTTGGGCAAAAATGTTCGTTATGATGAGGACAATACGTGGTTTCCCGCTTTGTTGGCAGTCTTTTAACACCCTGTATTAACGAAAATAAGCGTTACACGCCTTTAACACACGTTAGGACTTAAATTGGTTCATTCAGCATTCGAAAAGTGACAACAGGTGCTAGAGATTATGATCCGGAAGCCTAAGTAAAGCTAAAGGAGTGTTTAGTTGGTAATGGTTACTCGTTTGTATGTCAGATGGTGGAGCGATAGTGTCCGCTTGTAGTGTATGCTTGAAGGCGTGTAGCGCTTCTGCATTTGTATAACAGTCTGCGGTAGTGTAATCGTGCCCATTCCTTGTTTGAGATGTGATTGTTTCTCCTTAACGGGCCCGCGTTCTAATCGAAACATCCTCGAAGACTGCCGGCCATGTCGGAGCCTGGCGTTAATTAGACTCCGATTGCATTCTGTACCAGCCAAAGACACGGGCGAAACTTGAGGTCAGATCCGAGCCGCTATAACAAACAACTCGTTTGTTCTCCGGGAATACAATTCAGGAAGATATTCAGCTATTTTAATGCTGTAATGCTGTCCGCTCGTCGTCGACGTAAATTAACGATAAGAGCCTTTTTGTAAGTTCATAGCCGTACCTCTAAGTGGTATTATGTTTCCGCGATGCCCGATGAGGTGTGGACCGGCAATCAGGCATCATTATTTACGAATGGCTATTATCACCTCATGGCTATTCTGGTTTATTATCGGCACGGCTCGTTATGTTGTCCTGGTGCGGATAAATTATGCTATTAAGTTAGCAGATTGACAAAGTTATTTATGACATTAAGTGAGAGCGCGCTGAGTGGTGAGCGCTGGGCCCTGTCCGAACACAGCCTAGCAGGCAGGACTAGTTCTGCCCTGACGGCGGCTGATAACACTGCACTGCAATGAAGCGATACCAACAAACACCTTGCTAACAAAATGCTAACGCTTGTTTCAACAACTTTCGATGAGTCAATACTACGTTTTGTTTCTTATCTCCGCGCTAACGTGATCAGCATGGGACGTCGGTTGCACAATGACTATTTGCATTGGTATTAGGAAACGTTGCAGAAACAGTTAACTTCAATTAAACTGTTGAGCAAGTACTTAAATACGAGACATAAATCAGTGGCAATTTGTGTAGGATTTCAAACTTATCAAATGACATTTGGTTCAGTAAAGTGCTGTTGGTGAAGATTAGGGCAATAATGAGCTGCATGATTGCTCTGTTAACTATCACATCAATAGGCAATAAATTATTTGTTTCTAAACTTAAGTGCATTTATTGCGTTCAGAATATAAACTGAGGTGGTTTCGCGTAAGTACCAAGATAGGTAAGTAGTGAAGTCGTAGGTAACCCTACCGATATGAACAAAAATAATTACATAGATATAGTTAATAAAATACAGTGGGTAATTTCAATTAGTATTTTTTTAATTATACGTAATTTTATACCACTTTGAGATAGTTCTTTAGAGAGAGACCCAGGTTCGATTCCCGGCGCAGGCATGAACCTATGACTTTGTTTCTTTTAAAAACTACGTACATTTGTGAATTTGAAGTAGCAAAACCACTCGCTAATGGTCAAGGAAAACATCGTGATGAAACCCGCGGTTTGTTGGCTCTACACGTCTTTCCTGTCAGGATGGTATAGGTGCTGGGCACGCCTACTCCATCTAAAACAATGTCCCAGGCACAGCAGCGCAGCACAGAGTGGTCTCTCCACCCATCCATTGTGAATGAAGGTACCACTGGACGCTGTATTAATCATCTCATTACGTAGATGCAAAGGCCTTAGTTTGTTTGAGATAGGTCTTTAAAGATAGCGTTTTCCAAGCGGTTCTTAGCGACACACGTATGCGCCACAAATAGCATTTCTTGGTTCATCTCCAATTTTTTTTAGATGTTTGAATAGTATTATTAGCTTCTGGCACAGGTGTTATTAATATTTCCAGAAACCTTCATTTTGACGCGAGTATAGTTTTTGTAGCTAATGACCTAAAAGCAGTGTATATTTAGCGTTACCCGACGTATAAGATTTTTTATACATATAATCTAGAATTGGTTATAAACAACAACAAAAAATATCGAAAGAGGGCCAGTTATACTTGGCAGTTTTAAGTAGGTATAGCATTAATTAAATGTTTTAATTTACTTGTTAGCATAGCAGACAATTTCGACATTGTTCAGAGGGTCTTTTTATTACGTAGGTAGCCTGTTGGATGTCCCGCTGCTGGGCAAAGGCCTCCCCCCTTTTAGACCAAGTCTTTCGGTCCTGGGCAACCTTTAACCACTCCGGCAGATATTGGTCGAGATATTGGTCTTTTAGAGGGTCACTGGTACTGGTATATTCTCTAAAAATTCCATTCACAAGTTGACCGTCAAAATCCTCGAAAATAGTCCTTATTAAAATGAACAATCTTTGTTTTGACATTTAAAAACGGGATTATTTACGGTGATTATTGTAGAGAATGCTGGGGCAGAAGTCTTATTCATGGAGGTGAGACAGAGCTACCGCCACTGGTCATCCTTCACGCGAGGTCCGTAAACGTAACCCTAAAAGTATAGAAATTAATGAAATTTTGCAGTGATTTGCCTACAGTTTATACTAGGGAGATATGCAAGTGGGTATTCATGGAAGTAGCCGTAAAAGCCGTTGAAGTCAACAGACTGCGCACAATAGTAGAGTAACTGGGAAAATACCCATTCTAGAGATTTCCATTCCATCTAAGGAGTACAGAATGTGTGTATCTCGATTGTTCAAAGTAAAACGGTGCGAATAATGCGTACGCATGCACATATACGATGTAATGAGGCGGTAAATGGTTAACTAGACATGAGGAGAATTGCACTTTATCTAAGTAGATGCCTTCCCATACTAAGTCGGCGCGTTTGTATATATATCTTCTTTAGATTGCAGCTTTCATAAAAATGTGACACTAGAATGTGATAAAACTGTTCTAAAACTATCAGCTCTAATTGCCGAATACAGAAAAACTCCTATTAAATTAAATCAAATCGCCTTCTACATAGTAAACTTTGATTTAATTTTAATAAGATAGAAATAGTTACCCTCTTCTGCCACTAGTTAATAGTGCCTTTGGTGTCGTATTGCGTGATCTCTTGTAATTTAATCCATTGATGGTGGTGTTTATATGACAGTGTGGCTTAAAGGCCAATCTCCGTGACCCTGATGAAATTAGAAGTTATTAGTAAGAGCCACATTAAAAAATCTTCTCGTTACGAAATATTTTATCTTCTTTTGATTTCGGTTAAGTATACCTCCAACCTCCATCTCTGAAAGGATCAGTAAATATGGTTTTGTGTGTGTGTGTGTGTGTGTGTATGTGTGTGTATGTGATGCAAATGAATAACTATTTCAACTGGGTAGTTACTTACCAACATGAAGAAATATTAAATAGCTCTTATAAAAAAAAACTACCGATATTTGCTAATTGACCTTTTATTTTTTTTGTTTCCACTAATCCCGGTATCGGTAGAGACAACTCGGCGGGATCCGTGGATACATCCATCTGATCCCAGGATCGCTGGATACAACCCCTTAGAACGGGTAAAATGTGAAGTGAGAGATTAACACTATACCGAGACCTTAAGGGGAAACGCGGGTAACCTCAACTCCATACACAAGGGGAGACGTTTCCTCCCTGGATAATTGTTTTAGAAAAAATATGTTTATGCCATTCAATCTATATTTACCTCTGCCATGTCCCGATGTTTTTATTTTTTTTCTTATTTTAATTATTTAAATAAATTTGATTAATTTCGTCTTAATGTGCAAGAAGTTCTTTCAGTCAAATTAGTGAACAAGTGATTCTCAGATAACTCTCAGGTAGGTGAAGATTATCTTGGAAGAGCATTACGAAAACGTTTCTCCAGTAGACTGTGTATAAATATGAGTTGACCACACGCTAAAATAAATCAGATTTAAAACCGACATCAGGTCGTATGGTACCAGGCACGCGTCTCATCAGATAGGGATATTTGTGTATTCGTTGATAATTATAAAATTCTATGCCGCTGTAGATACAACCGTTTACATGTCCGTTAGGTGTTATCTGCGTTATTTGTCGTTCGTGGCCCAACTTCGCTCGGGGATCGTGCTATCGTTTTGAGTTATAGTTAGGTGCGGTGGACGGCGAGATTTCGTTTACCGATTCCGTTTTGGACTTGAATGACGACATACACATGTTGTCTGGCTAGTAGTGATTCGGTGCTAGCAGCAGTAGATTTCGGCTAGAGTTGGACAATCTTTTTATACCTATTACGAATACGAAGAAAATTATCTAGAAATCTAACTAGATACTTACATAATTATGAAAAAGGTTATTTTTAAAAAGCTTTATTCCTGAAACACGTCAACTTCTAAAAGTGATTTTTAACAACTTTTATTCTACGAATTTGGTGAAAACGCAATTTAATTTTTCCATACAAAAAAAAAATATTAAAAAAAAAACTATCTTGAATCTACTATCTTGACTTCTTGAGTTGGGGTGTACTTTTCTTAATAGAGTGCAAGTGAGTTTAAATGCTTACCTTTACATTTCCTGCCTTAAATTGGATTAAACTATTTAAATTGATTTATATGAGCAATGAACTTCATGGTAGAGTCCGCACATAAATCAATCAATTTGTCCAAGAAGAGAGGGTTAGGCGTTCCTACGTAAGAATATAATTTTCTAGAGAGCAAGTTGATATCGAGGTATTACACGATGTTCTCGGAACACCGGTGGATCAATCTTCTTTGCATACAAATGTCCACTTGCTCGCTATCCAATAATGATGACGTCGGATAATGTACAAGCAGCATTTGATTGAAGATAATGACATGATGTTAAAATACTTTCAGACATGAATATAGATAGAATATTGGTACTTAGTTGTTCGTAAGTTGCCCAGAGAGGATGGCCGATAGTCGCCGCGGGATGTCGTCTCGGAACAATTATTTTTAGCAGACTGGTTTCGCTGCCGCCGGTGAGATGAGTGACGTGAAATATAGGCACGCTCCACCGACCTAGTGGCGAGTGCCCACCCAACCTCGGCAAGCTACCGAGGAGGGTTGATTAACGTTCTACAGATTTAACTTAAGTACATAAGTTACAGTTATTAGTTATTTGTCGTACTTACATCGTGAATTGAAGTGAGACCGCCTGTGTCGATTCAGAAATAATACCTGTTGTAATGTTGCTCCTGACCAGAGCTAAGCTAAGTTAAGAAATAGGTACCTATTGAGGAAAGTGTCGGGGAGTTCATCTCCGTTAAAACTTTGGTAGACTTCCGCGAAAGATCGACGGCATACCATTAGGGTCAATGGAAACGCTGTTCAATCCGAAGGCTACAGCAGCGCGGCAGTGCGATTGAAATAAATAGTGAATTAAATAGAGCGCGATACTAGATCCGTTCAATTTGTAACAGCAGTCAATACTAGGGGGGTGTTATTAGCGAGTGGCCGGCCGAGGGCCCGCGGCTCTGCCCGATCTGATTCTGTCTTCTTTTATGAATACCTGCAATAATTGCATCAGCTGCCCGCGCCACCGCCATCGCCACCGCCCGCAATAGACATGCCTCGCGATCGCTATCTGCCGTAATTTAAATAGCCTTTTGCACAATTAGGCTAATTCTGTTAAGGTTTGAAATATTGCAGCTTCAAATAAGCAACTGCTTTACATTTTATCAGCGCGGGCGAGGCTTGCTTGGCGCGGTCTCGTTCCCAGTGTCGCGACCGGCTGTCACTACATACAAAGTTATCATTCCTATAATGTCTCCGATATGGCACTCTTAGCGCAGCAACAAATGAAGCGGTTGCATTAAAACTTGTCCGGTGCATATCTGGCCGTAATTAATAGTGGACGATAAGTACGGCGGTTGCGTCCGCGATACCACGGGTGAGGCTCTGCCGGGAGCCTGCGCTGCCTGCCACGGAGCCAGACCCGTATTAATAACATTCACTCGATATCGGAGGTGGCCGCACCAAATGGGAAATTAAAAGGCTTTCATGGGATCCGCTCATTAGACAGATTTGTACCGATGCTGCCCGCGGCGCCGCACAAGGAGATATTAATGAGCATTGTAATAGCGTGTCCCCTACACGGGAATCATTTGTGCCTCCATTTTGTACGATTACCTTCCGTTAGTTTTACGATTTCACCTCGACTCGCGATAGGTTTCATTCGATTTTCTGTAAACTGGTGTAATTAGTGACATGTGTCGCGTCTCGTCCGATTAAGACGTTGATATAGCAAGTATGTCGGCGTAGCTCTCGGCGATGATTCCATCGTCAGTTAAGTGGTTATGCAAGTCAATCGGAGCGGGCTCATTTGTCGATTAGCGATAGAAGAATGCGGCCCGGGTCGCGGCCGGTAATCGCGCAATTGTTCTAAAGTAGCGTCTGCCGTATATCAGCGAGGCAGACGAGTCCAATTGATACAAACGAGCGCGTGTCACGTCTAAATATAATATTAGGAATCACGGCAATAGCCAGGATATACTAATCTGGAGTGAGGCGGGATGACGCCGCTAATGCTCAGGCACGCGAGATCGCAGCAGGCTAGGGTCAGATAGCTCAACGAAGAGATCATGCGCGATTATCGCATCGGCCAACCACAGTTGAGCTGGACTATGGAATTTGAGAGTTGGTCTTAATAAAACGTCCGGCATGATCCTTTTTTTCAACTGTTAGTAAGTTGTAAGGGTGGTATTCTAGAAAGATACTTAAACTCAGTTCAAACTAGAACGCTACTTAAACTCTGTTTAAACTCAGTTTAAGTAGAGTTTAGTAGAGTTTAGTCGACTGTCGATAAAACAGGGCATGTTTTGATTTGAATATCCCTCCCTTCATATCAAAACATGCACTGTTTTATCGACAGTCCGAACTCTGTTTAAACTCAGTTTACCCTTAGGGTGGTATTCTAGAACGCTACTTAAACTCTGTTTAAACTCAGTCCAAACTAGAACGCTCCTTGAACTCTGTTTAAACTCAGTTTTAGTAGAGTTTAGTAGTGTCGACTGTCGGTAAAACAGTGCATGTTTTGATTTGAATATCCCTCCCTTCATATCAAAACATGCACTGTTTTATCGACAGTCTGAACTCTGTTTAAACTGAGTTTAAGTAGCGTTCTAGAATACCACCCTTAGTCTCTACTCGTATATAGGAATAACATACCATAAGCCAATCATTGTGTCACTGTTATCTTAATTCAGTCCGGACAAATATAAAACCACATTATTCGTGATTTATTGTAAAGTTTCATTATGGCTAAGTAAAGTCATTAGAGGTTGTCATAAATTTGATAGGAGTGTTCTTTTAGCGGAGTGTAGACCCTTGCACTTTGGTACAACTTTTAAATGACGATTTATGGATGAGGTCAGCGTGGCGAGTGGGGTCGCTACTACCTCTAATTCGATATGACTGCTACAGTCACGAAGTGCAACATGGCAATTCGAGAAATGAGCAGTTACACTAGACATTCGTACGTATACAGAATTATTGGGGAATCTTCTGTAATGTATTTAGAATAGAATAGAATATTTTAGGTTTATGATCGTCTCTACAATTTCTTATAAAACATGCCGGAAGGATGTCGATGGCAATGTTTTTACTCGCTCTAGGTACCTATCAAGCTAGCCTATGAATGACGTCCACTCGTAATGGGCATAGACCGCTCCAGCTTCCCCTGTGCTGTCTCTTGCTAACCTAACACTACATGCACTAGTTCTGACAAATATTGGCATCCAATTGCCACTTTTGCCAATAATTATGGCAAAAGTAGTGATGGCAGCTATTTAACCTGGACACTTCACAGATTGTCAAGTCACACTGCGTTGCTGCAGCGGCGTATCTGGTTGTTCAGTGTGGCACGAGCGCGGCACACGATCGCTTACCGCACCGCACCCAGCCTCGTACGCTCAACATTGCACCGTAAGACCTACGCAGACGAACGAATTTCGTAGCGTCCAATTTTGTATAGAATAAAAAAAATGGGGCTTCATGTAATGTCTTAAAGTTATATTTTCTTCGTTTGGTAGGACCCTAAGATGCGTTCTACCTTTTCGCAAAATTTTAAAGTATACCGTGAGGAAAGGAAATTGGAAAATCTGATGCGACTTACCAGTAGAGATCTTAGTTAGACCGGCAAAATGATGGCTCAATTTTTCGGTGAGTGCCTCTCATTACCTTTTTAGGGTAAATATCCCAGGTTTTTAGGGGAAAAGTGTAAATGAACACACTTTTTGTCAAAACGAGCAATATTTTATTTATTTATTTTTACAATATACGTATATAATATCTTTACAGGTTTTTCCCTAATGCGGTATTATACTAAACTTAAAAATTAACAAAGGTATCCTCTAAAACAAAAACACTTACTAAGTAACAATTTACAAATAACAGTGCCTAACTACAAATAGTATAGTATAGGCTAATCAATTAGACATTTAAGTATAAAATTAACAAAGTACTATTTGTGAAATCACCCGAAGAACAAGTAAAAATGTCCGTGCTGTCAGCTACCGTGTTGATTAATCTAATGGCTCATACGAGCAGCGAATGTCTCTACTTCTAAGAAAATATTACTTGTTTTCCGAAATTGCAACGGCATAGGAACGAAAAAATCTACGTCACAAGAGACTTTATATTTTCGGTACATTTCTTCTAACTTTTGGAGGCACAGACATTGATATATTGTCATACGTACTCGGTTATTAAGTTGCGTTTATGTAGTGACACCGATTGATTAAAGCATTGTTCCAAACTTGATAAACCACTGTAACAATGGGACAACTCTAAACAACATTGATCATAACCTAATGGCAACTCACAATAAATCAGAAAAGCAGGTTCAACACAACACCTTGTAATAACAACTTGTTCCAACTTCATAGCTTTTGTAAAGTAACTCCCATAAATATGCAAGACCATTTAGCATTATGCCACTTATATTTCAAACTGTTCAGCGAAATCTCAATTATTGAGGTCATATCTACTTATCTCGCACTTATGGCGAGGGTATACATTTTCTCTTCTTCTTTTGCAATCTTAAAAATACTCTAAGGCTGGTATTAATAGTCCTCTGAGATCACCTACTTGAGATCGGTCTCAAGTAGGTGAACTCAGAAAACAAAAATCACCGACTTGAGACATTGGCTTATTAATAAACCTATCTTAGGCGCGATCTTGAGTCCTCGATTTGAGTAAAGAATGAACTATTTGAACGATACCATTTAAAGTTCAAAATGTGGTCAAAAAGCTTAAACCCAACTCAAAAGTACTAGGCGCCCATACATTATAAAGAGACTATTCGAAAAGGCACAACCTGAGTTTGGCCTCCTTTTGGTCCATAAAATTGTCCATGGTCCGGTGTTATTCAGTTGTCAACTTGTCATTTCTATAATAGTCCAGGATTCCACAAACATAAAAGTGATGTTACAAGATATAACACGAACTCTACTCCAAATAGGTACTCGATTATAATAACTAGTGGTTCACCCCGAACTGTGAACTCAGGATGACTAACTTTTTGCTAACCCCATATCCACTCTTCGTCCGATTTGGATTTGGATGTTAGAATTTTAAAATTCTTTTAATTCCATTAAGCCGCCTTTATATTTTTATGACGACACAATCATTCATACATACAAACATACAAACATACTTCGATCGCTCGTTCAATATGACGACACAATTTTGTAGCGGCACCCTGGTCTAGACAAAAAGGAGCAGATCTGACTCGCTTCAGCCATTTTTATTCAGCATTGTTATTCGTTACTTTGGCAACAGAGAGCTTGATCTTGAGTGAGTAACTCAGCATATTAATAAAGCAGCGCTTACTTGAGACCGATCTCAAGTCCTCGACTTGAGTCAAGAATGAACTATTTCAACGACTTGAGTAAAGAATGTACTAGGCTACCATACATTAGAAAGAGGCTAGCCACTACCTCAGTTTGACCTTCAAAGAGGTTCGTAAGGTGAACAACTTATTTCACTGTTTTCAGAACTGTCGAATAAAAGAAAAAACTTTTTCTATTGTCAAACATCAGTCAAACTACGAAAATAATTATTATAAAAATGTCTCGTAAATTCTTGTGATTTTCAGTATATTGAACGTTTTAGTCGGTTATGGATAATAAGTGGCGCCAGAGAGGTTATTTTCAATATTTTGGCCGAAAAATATCATGCCGGAAACTTCCAACAGAGAGCTTCAGTTCATTCGAGCTTCCGTTATTCGAGCTTCCGTTTTTCGAGCTTCAGTACCTAGCGGACCCAGTTGGATGACCTCTACAAACGAGTTGCTGACAAGACAGGTATTTATTCACTATAATTGTATAAAATATACATAGTTCACGATACAAGTTACAGATATCGTCAGTTAGGTCTTTAAAATACCCCATCATCAACGTTTTTTGCGCATTTAATATAACTTTAGAGGTTATGTTTACGTAGAGAAAGTAGTAATTAGCCAAGCGAATTTATAATAAATTATAGAGCGACTGCAAACCTAACGTTTGATCGCTGCGCACATCATTCTACTACATTAATGTTTTATTTTGATTACAGGAAAATCAGAAAGTACCTACCTACTGTCCGACGCATAATCGACGAAGTTAGGGCGTTATGATAGGAGGGATAAAAACCAAGGCAATTTTAAAACACCAGCTTTGGTCCCGAAACCTGGAATAATGTGTGGAGAATGAACACATAAAATGAGGGGAAGAATACGCGACTCAGCGCAAATTCATGTCAGGTGTAGAAATTTTAGATGATGATTAGGAAACAATATTGTATTAATAAATATGTTACAACTCTCCCAGGCTTGTTTATTTTCCAATTAGAAAAAAAAAATGATAATTATGTAACATTAATTAAGGTCTTCCCTATTCAGATTTATCTTCAAGTATCAACTTAATTTACTAAATACCTACTACTCCTCTGAATAATACCACACCCTCTAGTCCGCACCCTACTAATATCCGCTTTATATTTTATGCATGCCTAGTAACCTCTATGGTCCAACTGGGCTTTGAAAAAAACTAGGTACGAGTAAAGAGGTTTGAATTGTATGTTGTGCTGCCATCTACATGATATGTATCATACTACATGAAGCTTTCTGTCACCAATCGCCATATAAGAGATTCCGGATGTTTATGCACGCCTAATACCTTCAGACCATTGACATGACGTCATTCACGTTACAGCACTCAAATTCTATTGTACACACGACAGCACGTCAAAGTGTACACTTTTGTTCCAAAGTCGCCCGTAACGTAAGCGAGTAGAGTGCTAGCGTGTAAAGGTCGACGTGTTGTCGTGTGTACGTGCGTTTCACGAAATAATTCCCTTGGATTGTACAAAAATAGTCCCTATTGCATCGTAATAAGAGTTTCGTCAAGGGAACTCTTTCGTGAAACTCAATAGAGCCCGGATTTTCAGTAAGGAAAGAGTTGAAATATACTTTCTGCCTTTTTATTAGTGTGTGGTGTAGTTTCTTACAAGATTATGGGAGCCTGCAAATAGTAGTTTTTCTTTGAAATTAAAACTTAATTTTGACAACACTTCAGTATTTGGCCAAGTACAAGCTCGTAGCTTCTGATTCTACCATGCCTTTATAGGTAGTATTTGAGTTTTAGATGGTGACGCGGTGGTGGCTTAATGGGTAGAACAATGGACTCGGAATCGACGGATCCTGGTTCGAGTCCCGATGAGGGCATGTACCCTACCCATGACATTAATTTATTTCAAAGTCGCATACATACCACTCCCTGACTGTGAAGGAAAACATCGTGAGGAAACCGGAGCGTCTGAGGCTATATACCAAACTAAACTCAAACTTAGTACCAGCTTATTTTTTTAAACCTCAGCTCTTCGGAGTTCTTTCTTGGTAATATGACTGAACTGCTGGAGTTTTGCAGCTCGAAGAACTCGGGCTGGTAGAAACACTTTTCTGGCTAGTCATAGCGATGTGGTAGAGGTGCCGGTCGAATGACGACGAAAAATTATTTCACACCACAAGGTCCCTTTCCACGTAACTTCCGATGTCGACTATGGTCCTAAGTATATTGTTAAGCTGCAACTTCTTGCGTTAGGTTCGCTTTGGATGCGCGCTGACTAAACATCATTTTTGTATATTAATTATCAAAGAAAATAACTCCCCTTCTTGCTTTGCGTAGTCGGGTAATGAAAAACACGAACTTGAGTCGGCTATCGCCTGCACTTGGAAATGACAGTCGCAAGTCTGGTCTCAAGTAGGTGAACTCACGTAAGATTGTGACTATTAATAAGCCAGCGACTCCGGTCTCAAGTAAGTGATCTTACAGCTTCTTAACATTTTATGCATGCCTAGTACTCTAAACCACGTTGTATTGAAATTGAGACGTCACGGACTGTCAAAAGATGAATGACTCACTCAATTCCGATCTCAAGTCGGCTCTATTAATATGGCGTCGACTCAAGTAAGTCGACTCACTCAAGCAAGTCGGCTAATGTCAATGTCAATCTCAAGATCGTGTCTATTAATAAGCAGACAGCTACTCAAGTTTGACATTACCCAAGGCTTGACATTTACCTCCTTGAGATCGATCTCAAGTAGGTGAACTCAGACGACTATTAATACCACCCTTAATAATGTTTTGGTTCAATTAACGTTGTTTACGTGCTGTAATTTGATTGAAAGTTACATCAATATTTCTCTCCGTAAATTATAGGCACATCACGTTGTTTGTTATTAAAAATGAGATCGATCGATTTGCGCAACAGCGTGAACTATGAAACGCACTGCAATTATTTTAAATTGGAGCTGAGGTGATTTAAATAATCGGCACCTTGACAGATGGTTCAAACGATGATCCGTGAATAAGCTCCATGAAACAGTTCAGCAGCAAACAATTTCGGTTCCTGCCTCTTTAATGCTTATGACTCGCGCATAACTTCATTACGAGCTCAATTGAATAAACCGTGATAGGAGCGAGCGCTGCAAGTTGATTGCTCAAATTTCCTCTTCAACTATCACAAAGATATGGTGAATTTCTAATTGGATAAACGTGTCGTTTCCTATTTAAAGGCGACGCCGGGTGTGACGTGGCAATTTGTGTCAGCACTCTGTTGTTTGACCGGGTTACTCTTCCGTGGCCTGTGCTAGTAAGATGCGAGAGGGGAGAGGTAGAGGTCTGAAGCAGAGGCAGTGTATCAGTGCGCACGCGCCGTCATCCCGGGTAATGGGCCGGCAGGGACCGACCGCCGCGCGTGCACCGCACTCAATGACCGACTAATGAATTATGATAAATTTTCATATCAACTGTTTCCTGGGTGATTTTCAGATTTCACACTCCAACCCCAGACGACGCTTCACTGTGATTTATGACGCCCAATCTGTTAGAGCAATATCACAATTTGTCAACCCGATAAGAGTGCGTCGAAATTCTGGAAATCGTACTGCAAGTGAACGACCTCCGTGAATAAATAATATTTTATACGTCGTAAAGTGACAGTATTTTTATTAATCTTTACGGAATCGTAGAAGTGTGTTGTGAGACGGTGCGTCGTAAATCAGCGTGCGATGGGCGGGCTGATAGCGCTCCCGTGCGCACGCGCAGTCGGTAGTGCGGCGGCCGGGCCGGCTCATCGACACACATCCACACAACCAACCAACGTAATATAGACCCCAACTACGACTTCTGCCACTGCTACCACTATTAATCACCCGAGCTTAACTTATCCGACGTTATTTACAAAGCAAATATTGACTAAATCTGACGTTTGATTAAGAGCCTTCCCGGTTATGGGCTTTCTTAATTATGTGTATGTTTATTTTTGGTAATAAATGGACACAAATTACATAGCTCTGGCTGGCTTCTAATAAACACTCGTGTTTTTTCTCGATTACTATATGCTAACTGAGTCGAGTGGTTTCATCAGGTATCTAACGGTGCACCTGCTATAATGAGTCGATATAGAGTCTAATGTACGAAGAGTTTATTTAAATTGATTCGCCAGTAAATTTTAAGTCAGTAAGTAATGAATAAGGGATTTAAAATTAATTTGGGCCATCACTTTTCGGTTAAGTCGCGATCGATCCATCTTTAATGTGCTCGAATCCGGATCAAGTTCTAATAGATGCGCATATTTAACCATTGACTATTAAAATCAATTTGTCTTGCATCTCAATGATAGGTGAGAATTTAAATAGTGTTGCAGCTTTTAGCTCTACCTACAATCTTGGGAATTGATCTGGAAATTTCCAATGACAGTACCTATGTAAACAAGTATTACGATACGATGCGATTGCCATTCAGCCATCCAGGTTTCCATGACACGACATCAAACTGAGTCAGTTGGTTTTCAGCCGCTTTAATCTTGGCGGAAAAGCCCAAAATTTCACTTTTTAAAATGTTTTTTTTGTAGCTAAACTGAGATATTTTTGTTCAGCAATTTTATAGTATATACAGGGTGTTAAAAGACCGCCAACAAAGCGGGAAACCACGTATTGTCCTCATCATAAGGAACATTTTTGCCCAAGGAACTATGCCTGGGAAATCAACGGTTTCCGAGATAATGAGGTTCAAAGTCTGACTTTTCAAAACTTTTTTTTTGCAGAAATGTATTAAGTATCTAGTTCTTAACATATCTTTTCAAGAAGCCATATCAAAATAATGAATATTTCTTACAAAAAACGACGTTAAAATTTCAACCCGCAATGTATTCTAAACATCGGCACTTCAAGCTTAAGTATCATAAACTTATACCTACGCTTGCGCAATATGACATCTGTTCGTTACGCGTCCATTGAGTTATAAAATATTTTTCAAAATTATAACCTAAAAAACCAAAATCATTTCCCAGCAATAATTTATCAAAAAAGTACTTTGTTTTGGTGTCTAGTATGCGTAGCTTTCGGGTCTGTTGGCGGTCTTTTAACACCCTGTATAGTAATTATAAGACAATAAATTAGTATTCCCAAGTGTTTTATCGCCGAAATAGCGCTCAAGTAATATCGGCACGACTGAAGTTATCGCGGCTATCTCGTGACGTATGTGACTGCGCAAGCGATCGCCGCCGCTTCAGTAATTAAAAGGCAAATTGAAACGCTGTGTCAAACACTATTAATTTTTACGATCCCTATCGAAACAGTCTGTTTACGCCCCTTGCAGTCGTCGCATTTATCTTTATGTACGCGACCAGTAGATCGTATCTGCCACTCGATAAGTAATAAATATATTATTGAAAAGCCCTCGCTCCCTTATCTCCGTGCATGGTGTCTCGCGCTGTAAATAAAAACTGAAGGTCGCGCTCATAAAATTGTAACGAAGCCTTGAAGCATCTCGGACGGCTGCATTTACGTGTCACCTTATCGATTAATTTATTAACATTACATTGTTAATACCGCCCGTCATTGTTAAAGCACGCTATGATACTAAATACTTTCCTCAAGTCTCTACATTAACAATTAAAAGGGTCACGAAAATAAACGAGGGAGAGCGAGGATTAATTGCAAATTGTGCGCATAAAGATGTTGGGCTTAAGTCAGCCACACATCAAGAGGTCGTCGGACCACCGGCGAGGGCGGTGCTTTACTTGCAACGATTTATTGTTATAAAAATAATGTATCATCGGCGGTTGGAGCGGCTGACGGAGAGCACAATGCTCTTAACAAGGTCGGACCTTGTACTGCATTAACGGGACGAACCGACAAGGAAAGTCTCCTCCTAAACCTGGCCCTACACATCATGCTATAATACGACACAGCAAAAAAGTACAAAAAAAACCGCGAAATAACAATTGGTTTAAAATTGTTGTTGTTGTTGTTTAGAGTATAAACTCTGCGTAGTCAAAGTAACATAGCAATTTCGTTCTGTGCTTGAACGTTATTGCTCGCGTAGATCTAAAGCGCATGATGTAGAGATAGCTTTAAATGAAGCATTACTATTTGGACTTATTCACAGTGATCGATGTTCTAACTCAGCAGTTTTTGATCTGGTTTTAAGTGCGGTAGCCTCGACAAACATAATAAAGACGGTTCGATCCAGCTGATGGCATCGCGTCGATCAATCCGCTTCCACGTATGGAGTTTTAATAACTTGCGCAATCGAATCATACTTGTTTTATCTCTGCTTTACATTCAATGCGAAACGAGTTCTGAATGCGATAGGACTAAATATCAGGCTGTACAATTAAATTCTATTAACGTGACAACGGCAACGTGTAATTAAGTGACAACGCGCTAAGGCCTTTGAGAAATATCTTTCATTCTTATTCGACGCGGCCCTTGGAAGAGTTATGAAAGTTTGCTTGCAATAATTATATGGTTCAAGTGGTTGAGTAGTTGCGCGGCGACTCGCGCCTAGCGGATCAGATAGGGCGCTGTGACACTATTAAATGTGGTCCCGACAAGCGTCTGATTACCGGTGCTGGCCGATGGTCGCCCTGTCCTGCCCAGCAACCTTATTATTAAGGGTGGATGATAGCAACGTGGCGGGAAATTCAAAATTTTCACAGTTTTTTACATTTTGTAGGTAAAGTGAGCTATTTTTGATCAGCGATTTTTCGTTCGCGGCAATAAAACGGTATTCATTTCATTATTGTAAACAACAGAACAACAATAATTCAGCCGATTATGTGTTCTGGTCTACGAAGCAGTGGCACTGCCCAAAAAACTTGTCGTAGAACAGAACACATAATCGGCTGAATTATTGTTGTTCCATTGTTTACAATAATGAAAAGAATACTATGTTATTGCCGCGAACGAAAAATCTCTGAACAAAAATAGCTCAGTTTAGCTACAAAATGTAAACAACTGTGAAAATTTTGAATTTCCCGCCACGTTGCTATCGTCGACCCTTAACGCAGCTTTTTAACGGCTATTAGACGGATGGGACGCGTCACACACACAAGAGATACCTACTATGAGTTGATTGCTAGGACCATTCGACGTCTCTTGGGTGATATTCATTCTTCTTCTGGTGCCATCTCCTATCGGTGATCGGCCAGTCACATTGTGGCTCAGAAAAGTTCTGTGTTAGGTACTGGAGCGTGTAGAACCATTCACCGAGACTTGGAAGCTATGATGTTTTTCGGCATTTACGTTTTTGATATTCACATTAAGTTTATTTGTTGGGCAATTTTCACTCTACCAAAACACAAGAGGTCATTTAGATAGGGATAGGTATTTGCCAAGTGACAATAGTCAATACGTGTGGAGCCAACTAAGCCGCGGCACAGTGGTCGATTTGTACGATTTAGGCGGCCAAAACTATTTTATGCTTTATTTCAGTAATAAATACGACAACAAATGCTAATCTGGTATTTTAGAGTGAATATATATGTTTATCCCTATTCGTTTCATTGAAAGCGTATTTTTCTATACAAAAAAACATTTCTGTGAAAATATTTTTGTAAATAGCGCCAATGTTTTTAAATTTTCTTTAAATCTCCCTTTGGTGTAAAATATATATTTTGAGTTCATTTGAATTATCGAAATCGGCTTAGTAGTTTTTGATATTTGGGTTAAGAATTATCACAATTTGTTAAGTAAAAGACGGCCGTACATAAAAAAAAATGTTTATTTTCTACAGTCTGCATGCCTATTTAAATTGAAAATAAAATATGGATGACAAAAAAATACAGTATACACTAAAATTAAATGGTCAACAGTTATTACCACATTATTATACTAAATGTTACTTACAATGTTAGGTACCGAATCATAAACAATAAGACAATATTTTATGAAAGTTTAACATACAAATTGTTATGTTACTCTTTAAAAGATAATTCTTCCTCACCGTCACTTTCCATGCATTTATCACAAGTGCCTTTTGTATTTGGCTCTGCAGGAAGCAAAAGCTCCAAAGTTTCCTGCAAAAATGGTTTTGATCGGATCTTCTTTTTTTTCTCATTGAACTGATGAGTGGATCTGATGTCAAGAGTAACCTGTGATAAATATCAAGGTTACAGTCTTCGCGTGAAAACTTTCGAGCAAAGTTTAGACGGTATGAGCGAAAGTGCTTATTACGAGCTTCTGCAGCTTCCTCCGAAAGTTGACCAATAGGCACTAGAGAATTTTCTATAACTTTTCCACCATGTACCAAAATTGTATGCATGGTAGGAGTCATAGAATGCCAACCATATAACTCTACATACAGTTTTGCTGTCTCCATGGCGTATTCATCAAATTTCGGGACATCTATTTTGTGACCGCTTGATATGGCTTCCAAAATAACTTTAATTCTATAAATAAAATTAAAGTCTATTCCCGTTATTTCAGCAGCCAGATGTGGGTTTTCAAAAAATCTTCTACTAGTATTGCCGTCATTTGTGTTACCAAAATTACATTTTGGCATATCTACCAAGATACCTACTTCTTCTCTGAATCTTTGCTGAATCTCTTTTTTTTTTTGTTGTTCTAGCATCTTTTCTGCTTTGGTTCTTTTTTCACGGTATTTCCCAACGGGCAATTTATAAGCTAAATGTAAAATACTCTCGAATAACCGAATTCTGGCATGTAAAGTTGATAGGCCAAATTCAAGCGATTCTGGGTGAATTTCGTTTTTTTTACTTAAGTCATTAAAGTTTTTTGAAGTGGCTCCGCATATGTAGCATCTACTCGTTGATTTGGTGTCAGTCGCCGCATTGCAAACTTTGCCGTCCACCATGGTCATTTTAAGACTGTGGCTAACCGAGAATTTTTGCCCATTCAGTTCCAATTCCGTGGCTTTTAGGGACTTCACACTGTCCCGAACGTAATTTATTTCATCTTTTGTAATGTCTGTAGACTCTTTTATAAATCTGAATCGTATCGGGCGGCAATATCGTGGTGAAGAAGGAGTCGGGTTTTGCCAAACCATTTTTGTTTTGTCGTCGCCGCAAACAATTTGTAGAGGCACGAATGAGCTCAAAAATATATTTGCATCCGAGTCGGCGTCATTCATTAACTTTTGTTTGTATTGAGCTTGTTGTGAACCATCACAACCCCATTTGCAGATAATCTGCAAGGAATTTCTCTCAGTTTCTGTAAGAGTCATTAGTACTTCTTCGAGGAAAATTGATAATCGCGTGACGGTGTGATCTAACAAAGATTGTAGATCACTTTCAGCACAGGAAGCGGTCACTCGTAGCGTCTCTTTGGGTGGGTAACATTCCTGTTTAGCCTTCAACACTAATTCGTAGCACGGGTAAAAGCTTCTGTTGGTTGCTCGCACAATTTCATATTGACTTCGTGTCAAATCAGCGTCCACGCACATTCGCAGTGCCTCCCGAGGCGTAAGGGGATCTTGTGCCTTTGATTTGGAATGTCTTTTTTTACATTCGTTTGCGGCTGCAGGCGAATTTGTAATATCTTTTAGGACTTGCGAGGCGTTTCTTTTTCCTTCTTTTTGTAAAATTACTTGCGCTGCGTGAACTATCACTTCTTTGCCCACAGAGGAGCGAACTTCTTCTGTTTTCCTCCTTTTAGTTCTTTCACTACATTCACTGAATGTTTTGCTAGGTCGTCCTGACTTATTATGCGTTTTTATGGGCATCTCGAACGTTCCTGCTAACCATGCATCATTGCTTATAAGAAAATTTTCTAGCGTGTTGCGTGCTTTGGACCATCTCTTTTTTATTTCTGTTTTAAAATATGAAAATTTATGATTTATATACTTTTTGTCTTCGTCGGAGTCCCCGTAAGACACTAACAAATAATTTTGTAAGTATTCCAATTTGTCGTTTATTGATGGAGAGTTTTCCTCAATCATCTTATCAAAAAGATATCTGCGAGTTACTACCTCCATGCCCGAGTAACTTGATGAACCTAGAACAACGAAAAGGAATTTTAACGCAAAAGAAACAAAAAAGGAATTTTTCTCACTTTCTGCCTAAGTTAATGAATTATTATTTTTCTCGCGAAGTGGTCAAAGGTGGTGGCTATTTTTTTTGTGGTTATCTGCTCAAAGAGCTATACTATTAGAAACCATAAGGAATTTAACTCGGACGGTCTCGGAAGTACAACATTTTTACTATTGAAAATAAAAAAATGATAATATTTTCTATGAAAAAGGGCGATCTTTGATACGTTGTAACTGCACTAAATATTGATATTCCTTATCTTAATTTAAATTATATTTGAAGGAGCTTACCTGAATTTTCGACTTCCATCACTTTCACTTGTAACTGAATAATATCCAATGAAATATTCACTTTAGAATATCGGTTGCGCTAAGAGTGTCGAGAACGAACGCGTACAGCTTGCGCGACGATCAAGTTCCGACTACCTGTGGGGGCGCGCACGCAGTTCTAGGAACTGGGGAGGGGTGGGGTTTGGGCAGTCGGGGTGTCTATTTTTCCGGGAATCAATTAGTTTTGTTATAAGTTAACTTTGAGAAATGGACTTTTGGCCGCCTAAATCGTACAAATCGACCACTGTGCGCGGGTTATCTATGCCGACTAAGCTTTCAGGATGGTTTAGATGCTAGCCTACTCCATCTAAAACAATGTCCCAGGCACTGCAGCGCCGTGTGGTCTCTTCGCCCATCTAGTGTGAGAGAAGGTGCCACTGGACGCTGTATAAATCATCTCATTACGTAGATGCAAAGGCAATAGTTTAGGGTGGTATTCTAGAACGCTACTTAAACTCAGTTCAAACTAGAACGCTACTTAAACTCTGTTTAAACTCAGTTCAAACTAGAAAGCTCCTTGAACTCTGTTTAAACTCAGTTTAAGTAGAGTTTAGTAGTGTCGACTGTCGATAAAACAGTGCATGTTTTGATTTGAATATCCCTCCCTTCATATCAAAACATGCACTGCTTTATCGACTGTCTGAACTCTGTTTAAACTGAGTTTAAGTAGCGTTCTAGAATACCACCCTTACCACCTGTAGCTCATACACTGCATTATGTAAGTTTCGTATCTCGTCTTTCCAGTCTTGTCAGGCTTGCAAGTAAAGTAAAGTTCTCGTAACACACGAGGCGCATGATTAGCGACACGGTTGCCCGTCTGGCACGATAAGACAAACGCTTAATCACCGAGGTCCCGGGTTTGATTGCGAATGATAAATTGTCGCCAATGAGGTGGTTGGTCCTGCCAGCTGAGCACTTTACTTTGCATGTAACAGTTGCTTCTTAGCTTGAGTGTTAGGGATACGCCAAGATGCCACATAGGTAGCTCTTGTCGAGTACGGCATAAGCGTGTCAATCGAACAAAAAGGGGTATTCTAGCTTGTCGCATTGGGCATCGTCAAATCCTATTTTTTATTCTATAAATCGAAAATATAGACAAATGTAAGAAACTAATTTGAATATTTTCTTAATTTTTTATGTAAATATTTTTTTATTAATTATTTAATATTTTTAAAAGTTTTGTGTATGACGTCACCACTAGCATTATGTACTGAGTTCATTGCATTCATTCATGCTTTTAAAAAATAAAAATATGTTGACGTTTGACAAATGTCAGTGTCAAGTCAACAAGAAGGTTATTTTCTCAGTTATTTGACACTTTTGACAGTTGTTGTAGACGAATGTATTTTTTTAAAATATTGGTAGGTAATGGAACTACCGCATTAGAGGCTATGATGACGTCATCGAAAGAAAAATGAAGTAAACATTTTTGGCGATAAATATTAATAATCCGTTTTAATTTTACTTCCCTATTCCTCGAAATGGTTTTCAATTTACGACAATCGATGCCTCACTGATCAATGCCCAACTGCGATCCTTCATCATCCTTGCACGTGAGAAATGCAACTACTTAGTATTACCTTCTAGACAACGGTACAAAAACACAGGTCATGCTAGTCGGCAGCAAAGCTCTCGTGGCCAGATATAAGGCGAGCGACCTCCCACCTGTGCTTTTTAACGGAACGCCACTTACCTATTGCACAAGTGTTAAGAACCTTGGTCTTCATATCCAGAACAACTTATCGTGGGATATGCACGTTTCTGAGATTAGCAGAAAAGTGTTTGCCTCAATGCACTCTCTTAGGCGCCTCCAGAACTTCCTTCCTCTCTCTGCCAAGCTAACTCTTGTCAACTCACTACTCCTCCCCATTATAGACTATGCCGACGTCTGCTACCCTGACATCAGTGAGGAGTTACTTAACAAACTCGACAGGCTCATTAACCTATGCATTCGCTATATTTTTGGACTGCGTAAGTATGATCACATCTCGCAATTTCGTCTGGAGCACAAATGGCTAAACATTAGATTCCGCAGGAATGCCCATATACTCTCGCTTCTCTACGGCGTCCTGAACAATTCTTGCTCCCCTCTCTATCTAAGGGAACGATTTCAAATTTTAAAAAAAGACGATCGCCAGCTGCGTCTGTCCCGGACCCTTCATCTCTGCATCCCCGAGCATAATATGGCAGGATACACAGGTTCTTTTACCCTGACGGCAATTCGCTTGTGGAACGACCTCCCTCTGCATATTCGGCAGGCACCATCGATAAACACATTTAAGGACAAAGTCTATAACCATTATCTTAATATCCAAAATATGTAAGCAATATTCTCAGTGTAGTTTATCATAAATACCTATCCTATGTACGTACTATGTAACTATATTATTTATATATAAATATAAAGTAGGTAGTTTATGTACTTATTGTTCATGTAGTATATTATATTTTTCACTCCCCCCCCCCCCCCTTCCTCTTGTAGTGTTAGGTTTTTGTATTTAGTTATGTAGATAAAAGTAGTTTATGTATTGTTGTGTACTTTCTTGCGCGCTACCCAAAACACTATCTGCAGTACCAAAGGTTGACTGGTAGAAAATGCTACTTAGCATTAAGTACGCCTTTGTACAAACGTTTTAATGTGCAATAAAGAATTAAATAATAACGGTAGAGTCTACGGATGTTAGGGCCTCATGTATCAGTTTCATTGTATCACATCACAAGCGTTACGTATGATTCAGCTAATTAAATTAAGCCACGTTAGTTACGGGACTTTAATTCCGATAAGTAATTAGTCATGGCATTGGCATTGAGGAATTCGGAAGGCAAAGTTTTTTGTTCGAAAGTCCGTTATTGGCTTAATCTTATCTTTAGACAATATTGAGAAACTAATTTCAATATTTTTTATTTTGCTTCAGTAGTTTTGTTTTTATGCGCTAAAATGTTTTGTTCCTATGACCGCCAAACAGCGCCAACAGTATGCAGACCGTCGCGTGAAGGTCATAAAACCGTATCTTTGAAACGTTGTAAAATCCAAACTACTGAACCAAAATAAAAAATATTGAAATTAGTTTCTCAATATTGTCTAAATATAAGATTAAGCCAATAACGGACTTTCGAACAAAAAACTTTGCGTACCGAATTGGGCTGACATTCTGATTTAGCTGCGATACAATATTTAATTTTGACGGAACTATCGATCGATTCTTTATTATTATTTGTGGCGCCAGTAACTAATACTTCCACGTCATAATAAATGGGTAGTTAGGTACTGCTTATGAAAAATATCGCGTGGTGGTGGCCTAGGGGTAAAACAATGGACTCAGAAGCGAGAGACCCAGGCTCGATTCCCGGTACGGGCGTGTACCTATGACTTTAATTTATTTCCGAGTTACGTACATTTGTTTTATTAATAGTAGCAATACCACTCGCTAACTGTGAAGGAAACCTGGGCCCTTAGCCTGTAACGCAATGGCTGGTCAATGGCGTCCCGGCAGAAGGACAAAACCGGGCTCTCCTCGTTTTTCTCCTACAACCAGAGAACTAATCCTCTAGAATTACAATCAAAATATTCTTTGCTGTACTACAAAAACATTAAAAGGACAGACAGCGTTAGCAAATCGTAATTGAAGTCGTCACCTGACAGCCCATTTTGGCACCATTGTGTTACAGGCTAAGGGCCCTAAGCGTATGAGGCTTATACCCTCAAACGCGGGCTACTTTTTTACACTTTGAGCCATTGAAACAGCGACGGCAAAATATTCCATTAGCGTTTCATTATAACTTTTCTTCTTAAGTTTTATCCGGCTCGTGATATCGGCTTCATTGATGTATCTAATTAATTGGGAACGGTAGAGCTCTGCCAACGAGCGTGATTTATGGTCGACGAATTCGTGGAGCAATGTAGAGCGAAGCGATTTCTATTAATTCCATTTTATTGAAACCAATTCGCCCAGAAGCCTGTTCTGCACCGGGGAATTTATGTAAGTTAATTCGAGAAAATACGAGGCCCCTCGATCGAGATATCATGACAATTTAATTATATACTGCCGCAACGTGTCGCCAAAAACCACATTGCATGAAAATGCGGGATATCATACACAATCAACCAGCATCTCAATGATTTCCAACGTCACAGATCACAGAACCAAATAAAAAATCATAAATAAGTAATTAACCTACACGATGTACTCACCTATTTGGTCAGTAACATACTCAATGACTGGCCAATTTTCATGAAAATAAAACTATGAAACGCCATTACAAAAAAATATACGTTTTTTCTTCTATCATATAATATGGCTGTCATTATGGCTGGTTTGTAGTGATTTCATTGTACAACATTTTATTATTTTTGCTCTTGGGGTTTCAATAATACCAACTTAAAAATATAGTGCAAAATAACAGACAAGAATCCTCTCGACAAAACCTCAGGAAAAGGAAATATTCTTAAGGGTAGACGATAGCAAGGTGGCGGGAAATTCAAAATTTTCACAGACTTTTAAATTTTGTAGCTAAACTGAACTATTTTTGTTCAGCGATTTTTCGTTCGCGAGAATAAAATCGTATTCTTTTCATTATTGTAAACAACAGAACAACAATAATTCAGCCGATTATGTGTTCTGGTCTACGAAGCAGTGGTACTGCCCAAAAAACTTGTCGTAGACCAGAACACATAATCAATAATGAAAAGAATACGGTTTTATTCTCGCGAGCGAAAAATCGCTGAACAAAAATAGCTCAGTTTAGCTACAAAATGTAAAAAACTGTGAAAATTTTGAATTTCCCGCCACAATACTATCTTCCAGCCTTAAATTACGTCGACGCAGATCTTTCTTTCTCTCTCTCTTTCTGAAAGAAGGTCTAGCTGTCACAGATCAATCTGTGAGTACTGTAGACGCACATAAGAGTTAGAGACAAAGAGCTGTAATATTTCGTAGCAGACTCTATCTAAATTCTAAAGCGACGTAAGTATTTGTATGTTTTACCAATAAAAGGAGCTATAAAGAAGTCATAGAACTGATAAAAGATGTGCGGGACCGCAGCGACGGACGGCGGGCGGTGGACTGTAGACGGTATCGGTGAATCGGACGGACGATGGTTGCCCGCCGCTACGGTGGCACACTGATTTGCGCTGGGGTTGACAGAAGCCACGGAAACGCTCGTTGAGATCTTGCTAGTGGTGGTGAGCTGCTGGCCAGGGATGGAGACTTTTTCTGGTTTTCTACTGTTCATTACTTGCTGACTGCTTGAGGTGTTTTTCGGTCTTCTTCGGTGAATTGTTGAATCGACGGTGAATATTTTGCCTCGCAAAATGTCTATTAATAAGCCCGTTTTCGGGTGGGCGTTACGTGCGGTGTAGCGCCAGTAAATGCGGGCAGCCAATCAGAGCGCTCGGCGCGGAAACGGTCGGTTACGGTCTGCCTGTCTGCCACCCCCCGCGGGGGAGGCCTGTATTTACTGTTAGCGTACTCTATCTATGATTGCGCTCTGATTGCCTGCCCATCTACCTATTTGTTATCTGACTGACCTACCTATCTCCCTACCTATCTTCCTACCTATCTGTCTCCATCCCTACCAGTAAAACACCGTTCAAAACCACATTTATTTACATAAAAACACGAGATAAAATATACAAACGAAACAAATAGAAATACAAAAGAGCTTACGAACTATTAGAATTACAAAACAAAACACTATAACTAGGTACGTAAAATAATGACTATAAACTATCTATCTATTCGGTGCAGTCGTCGCGCACATTTCTCCCGCCGTGCACCGTCGTTGGGTCGGTGCATCTGTCTTCCGTCGGGTGTGCGAGGGCTGGCTCCGTTGGCAGGACGATCACCTTCTTCACTGCTCTGCGACGTGTAGTGCCTCGGGTGAAGACATCGATGGTGCGGACCACTCCGTCGGCGCCTGGGTAGACAGCGGTGACCAGTCCCATCGGCCATGTGTTGCGGGGCTGGGTGTTGTCCACGACGAGAACGACGTCTCCCGTCTTCACCGCTGGGCCTTGTCCGTAGGGCTCCCGCCGGTCTTGCAGTGTCGGCAGGTACTCTCGTAGCCATCGGTCCCAGTAGATGTCGGCGAGGCGTTGTGAGGCGCGCCAGTGTGTGCGCCCGATGAGGTCTTCGTCGCTGAACTCGCCCCCGGTCGGGATGCGGGCGGGTCCCAGCAGCAGGAAGTGATTGGGAGTCAGCGCCTCAGGATCGGTGGGGTCCACTGAGACGTGGGTGAGCGGACGGCTGTTGACGGTGAACTCCACTTCGGTCAGCAGGGTGGCGAGGACTTCTTCTGTGGGCCGGCGCTCGTGCATGACGGTGGCCAGCGCGGTTTTCACGCTGCGCACCAGTCTCTCCCAGGCGCCGCCCATGAACGGCGCGCCGGGCGGTATGTAGCGCCATCGGATGGTCCTCTTCGACGCCTCCTCTTCTGTGGCCGCGTCCAGTGTGCGGCGCAGCTCCTTGTCGGCGCCCCGGAGGTTGGTGCCGTTGTCCGACCAGATCTCGGTCGGGCAGCCGCGGCGCGCCATCATGCGGCGCAGCGCCATGATCGCTGAGTCGACGTTGAGGGAGGCGGCCACCTCCAGGTGGACGGCGCGCGTGGTGAGGCAGGTGAAGAGCGCCACGTACCTCTTCTGCGTCGATCGGTTGACCGCGACCGTGTAGGGCCCGAAGTAGTCCACCCCGACATGGGTGAACGCGCGGTGATGATGGGCGAGGCGGGCGTGCGGATGGTCGCCTGTGGCTGGCGAGGGCGGCGACGTCCGCAGTCTGCGGCACTGGAGGCATCGGCGTAGTACCATCCGAGTCACGGTGCGGAGGCGCAGCACCCAGTAGTGTTGTCGGCACTCGTTCATTGTAGCTTCGACCCCGGCGTGGTGCGATTTTCTGTGTGTGTGCTCTATGTAGAGCTTCGCTAGGGGTCCGTTGCCGTCGAGTATCGGAGGCCTTTTCAGCGCCGCTGGGATGCCTTCGGTGGCGCCGATGCGTGTCTTGACGACGAGCACGCCGTTGAGAGTCTCGGTGGCTATGTTGTGAAGGCGGCTCGACTTCTCTGGCGTCTTCCCCTTTGCCAGGTCATCTATTTCCTTGGCGAAGGCTGTTCGTTGGCTGTGGCGAACCAGGAGATCTTCGGCGCGGCGTAGGAGGTCCGCGTCGATGGCGAGACGTCGGTGAGTGACGGGGGCTCGCGCGGCGCTGTTCTGTGCGGTCGCCGCGCGCGGTGGCCTTCCATCTTCTCGCCAGTCTGGATCGGTCGTCTTGTTTTTCTTCGTTCGCTTGTAGTGCACTCTGTCGCGCGGTCCTTTGCGACAGAGGTCGATGAACTGCAGTACGCGCGCTGTAGTTCTCAGAAGGCGCTCCCACTTAGAGAAGCGCTCGATGTCGGGCAGGGCGTGTCGTAGGTCGGGCGCATCTTCCGTTAGACGCACGTGGTGGACCTTTTCTTCACCGGTTGGCTCTGTAGTTTTCGGTGTCTCGGCTGGCCATGTTGATGGGTCGCTTCTCAGGAACTCTGGCCCGTTGAACCAACTGTGCTCGCTGTTGAAGTCGGCTGGCACGTCGCGGGTCGCGTCGTCGGCCACGTTCATCTTGGTAGGTACCCACCGCCACTCGGCCACCGAGGTGAGTTCCTCGATGGTGGCGATGCGGTGAGCGACGAAGGGGCGGTAGGAGCGCGCGCCGGTCTTGAGCCAGGTGAGCACTGTTCTGCTGTCTGTCCAGTAGGTTTTGGACTCGGGCTTGATGTCGTGTTCTTCGACGACCCAGTTCGCCATGCGACTTCCAAGTACGGCGGCCTGTAGCTCGAGGCGTGGTATCGATGTCAGCTTCAGTGGGGCGACCTTCGCCTTTGCTGTGATGAGTGAGACGTGTACTGCGCCGTCTTCGGTCTGCGTTCTCCAGTAGAGTGCGGCGCTGTAGGTAGTCTCGCTGGCGTCCACGAACACGTGAAGTTGCGGCGCCCGTGTTTGGCTGTAGTGTAGGTAGCATCTCGGTATAGCGATGCTGCGGAGGTTCTTCATGTGTGCGACCCATTCTTGCCACTGGAGTGCGAGGTCGCTGTCGATCTTCTCATCCCAGCCAGTGCCGCGGTGCCAGACTTCTTGAATGAGTCTCTTCGGTGCGATGGTCACGGGCGACACGAAGCCGAGCGGGTCGAAGACGGACATCATGATCTGTAGGACTTCGCGCTTCGTTGGTTCGGTGTTCTCGAGCGCGTCTGGCGGCAGTCTTGACAGGTCCATGTTGAAGGTGAGCTCGTCGGTGTCCGGCTTCCATATGAGTCCGAGTACGCGTTCTTTCTTCGCTTCGCCGCCCAAGTCGACCGTAGAGTTGGCCGAGGCGTCGGGCTCGAGAGACTGTAGGACCTCTCGTGCGTTTGAGGTCCAGTGGCGAAGCTCGTACTGGGCGTGACGGTGGATGTCTCGGACTTCTATGGCTGTGCGCGTCGCCTCTTCCACGGAGTCGTAGCTGGCCAGGTAGTCGTCCACGTAGTGGTTGCGTTCGATGGCGAGGGCAGCGTCTGGGTGTTGCTGCGCGTGGGCTCGTGCGTTGCTGTCCTTCACGTAGATCGCGATCGATGGAGAGCACGTCGCACCGAAGATCAGCGAAGTCATGCGGTACTCTTGCGGTGCGCCTTCTCGTCGGTCGCCTCGCCAGAGGTAGCGGAGCGAGTCTCTGTCTTCCGGTCGGATCTTCACTTGCATGAACATCTCTTTGATGTCTCCGCCGACCGCGACTCTTCTCTGTCGGAACCTCATCAGGACCCCCGGTAGAGACTGTAGGAGGTCGGGGCCCGTGAGGAGGAAGTCGTTGAGTGACGACCCTTGTGTCTTCGCGGCAGCATCATGGACGATGCGCACCTTCTCTGACTTCATCGGGTTCAGGACTGGGAAGTGTGGTAGGTACCACGTCTTGCCGGGAGTCTTCTGTGCTGGGGCGACTTCGGCGTATCCCTTGGCGATCAGCGCGTCCATTTCTTCGGTGTAACGCCTCTTCAGTGCGGCGTCTTTATCCAGCTTCTTCTCGGTGCTGTGTAGCCGGCGGAGCGTGTTGTCGTAGTTCTCCGGCATCTGACGATCTTCGTTCTTCCACAGCAGCGGGACTTGATAGTGGCCGGACGTCGTTCTGGTCGTGCCCTCCTGTAGAGTGTTGAGGGCGCGCTCTTCGGGGTCGGACTTCGGTCTGCGTGGCTCTACCATCATGGACTCGATGGCGAAGAAGTTCTGTAGCTCGCTGTCCATGCGGTCTTCTTGTAGTGATGTCACGATGGCCGCTGTAGTCTGCTGGCGGCCCACGTTCGTGCCATGTAGCACCCACCCGAGCGGAGTGAGTGAGGCTACGGGTTGGTGGCAGGGCCCGCGGCGGACTTCGCTGGCGATGAGGAGGCCGCAGTTGTCTTGCCCGATGAGTATCTTCGGTCGTTTTGCTTCGCATCGTAGTTGATCGGCGATGTCTTCGAGGTGTTGGCAGTCCCACAGGTCCCGGTCTTGCACTTCTTGCGCGGAGAGACGGACCTTATCGATGGTGTGCGCTTCTACGTTGTGGGACTCGGAGGTAGCGCCTTGCAGCGTCAGTGTGACCCGCCGAGACTCGGAGGCGTCGATGGTGGCGTCGCTGAAGGCTTCTATCTGTAGCGGATCGGGCGTGCCTCCAGCGCCCACTTCTCGGGCTAGGCTCTCTTCTACGAGCGTGATGGTGGAGCCGTCGTCGAGCATCGCGTAGGTATCGACGGCTCCCGCCGGTCCGGTCACGCGCACGGGCATGATCTTGAGATAAGCGCGTGTTCCGGCGGCGCGGCCTGTTGAGGCCACTGTTTCGTTCTGTGTCGATGGCGGCCTGTCTGTTTCTCTGCGCACGAAGTGAAGAAGCCGATGGTGTGATCGTTGGCAGTCTTCTTCGCCGCAGACGGTGCGTTTGCATTTGTGCGTCTTGTCCCGGTGGCGCAGACAGCGGTAGCACATCTGCAGCTTCTTTGCGGTGTCCCAGCGTGCGTCGTTGCTCAGTTGTTTGAAGTCTGCGCACTGAGTGATGTTGTGTCCGTCGCTGTGGCAGACGGGGCACTGCCGAGGCTTGGCGACCGTTGTTGCGAAGGTCTTCTGTCTCGGCTTCTGTGGCGCTGGGCTTCTGTTCTCCGTGACGGTCTCGGGTCGTGCGTATGGGGCGCACTGCTTTGCTTGAGCGTTGAGGAAGTTCGACATCGTGACGAGGTTGGGCTGTTCTGGCGGCGCCCCCGGAACGTAAGCGAACCACTGGATTTGTAGTGCCAGTGGGAAGCGCTCGACGGTGTTTCGGACGATCTCCGGGTTGTGAAGAAAGCTGTGTGTCTTCAGTGTTCGGAGGCTGGCCACTGTGTTGGCGAAGCGGCTGGCGAGGATGCAAATGTCGCGCGCTGAGCCGATGGGTTGCTTCAGGGCGCGCAGTCTGTCGATCTCCACTTGCGCGATGCTGTCCGGGCAGCCGAAGCGCGACTCGAGGTGGAGCATGATCTCGCTGGACTCGGAGTTGTATAGCAGCATGCTCTCGACTGTTTCTCTTGCTATTCCACGAAGGCTTCGGCGCAGTCTCGCTATCCTCTCTGTTTCTGTGTAGGCGGCCGCGGACTCGTAGTAGGCCGCTCTAAAGGAGAGCCATTCTTGATGGAGACCGGAGTAGGCTGGCAGTTCCCCGTAGCGTGGATGGTTCGGCGATCTTGATGCTAGTGCGATGGCTGACATCAAATCCGAGATTTCCATCTTCACCTCGGTCGGAGCTGGGGCTTGCGGTGCGAGCGGTGGGGGTGCCATCGTAGTCGGCGCCATCGGTTGGGGCGCCATCGGTGTCGGTGCCCACGGAGTCGGCGCCATCTGTGGGGGCGCCGTCGGTAGGGGCGCCATCGGTTGGGGCGCCATCGGTTGGGGCGCCATCGGTGTCGGTGCCCACGGAGTCGGCGCCATCGGTGGGGGCGCCATCGGTAGGGGCGCCATCGGTGCCGGCGCCCACGGAGTGTGTGCTAGCGGTTGAGGTGCTAGCGGCGGTGGCGGCGCGGTAGGTACAACCGGCCTCTGTGTGACGTCGGCGGGTTCGGTCTTCTGTTGCGGCGCCCTGGGTGTGGTCGCGATCTGGTGATCCACCCAATCGCTGACTCGTCGTCTGGAGACCTCGGAGATCTGAACGGAGCTGCAGTCGTCGGCCTCTTCTTCCTCTTCTTCGACCTCGGCGTGTTTCTCCAACTGTGCGACGTCTGCTTTGGCGATCTCCAGTTCGAGGAGGCGGACTTTCTGTCTGGCTTCCTCCAGGCGGGCCTTGACGCTTTTCCTTGATGAGACCGACGTCTTCTTACTTCTTGGTGCAGGCGCGGGCTTGTGATGGCTGGCGCTGCCCATATGTTGCGGTGCGGGCTCGTACTGTGCCCCGGTGGGTGCAGGCGGGTTCGCGCTGCCGATGTGATGCGGTGTGGGCCCGTACTGGGCCCCGGTGGGTGCAGGCGGGTTCGCGCTGCCGGTGCGGTGCAGGGTGGGCTCGGTGAGAGCCCCGGTCGGTGCAGGCGGGTTCGCGCTGCCGGTGCGGTGCAGGGTGGGCTCGTACTGGGCCCCGGTCGGTGCAGGCGGGTTCGCGCTGCCGGTGCGGTGCGGGGTGGGCTCGGTGAGAGCCCCGGTCGGTGCAGGCGGGTTCGCGCTGCCGGTGCGGTGCGGGGTGGGCTCGGTGAGAGCCCCGGTCGGTGCAGGCGAGTTCGCGCTGCCGGTGTGGTGCGAGGTGGACTCGGTGAGAGCCCCGGTGGACGCTTCCGCCGATGTGAGGGTAGCGTCGCTCGATGTGCTGTTTGATTCTACCGTCGACGTCTGCGTAGCAGTAGCTTGCCTCTCCCTGCGGCTCGACGTAGATCTTGTGACGGGCATGTTGGGTTCTGTAGATCCGGCTCGAAGGACCAGCTCAATGTGCGGGACCGCAGCGACGGACGGCGGGCGGTGGACTGTAGACGGTATCGGTGAATCGGACGGACGATGGTTGCCCGCCGCTACGGTGGCACACTGATTTGCGCTGGGGTTGACAGAAGCCACGGAAACGCTCGTTGAGATCTTGCTAGTGGTGGTGAGCTGCTGGCCAGGGATGGAGACTTTTTCTGGTTTTCTACTGTTCATTACTTGCTGACTGCTTGAGGTGTTTTTCGGTCTTCTTCGGTGAATTGTTGAATCGACGGTGAATATTTTGCCTCGCAAAATGTCTATTAATAAGCCCGTTTTCGGGTGGGCGTTACGTGCGGTGTAGCGCCAGTAAATGCGGGCAGCCAATCAGAGCGCTCGGCGCGGAAACGGTCGGTTACGGTCTGCCTGTCCGCCACCCCCCGCGGGGGAGGCCTGTATTTACTGTTAGCGTACTCTATCTATGATTGCGCTCTGATTGCCTGCCCATCTACCTATTTGTTATCTAACTGACCTACCTATCTCCCTACCTATCTTCCTACCTATCTGTCTCCATCCCTACCAGTAAAACACCGTTCAAAACCACATTTATTTACATAAAAACACGAGATAAAATATACAAACGAAACAAATAGAAATACAAAAGAGCTTACGAACTATTAGAATTACAAAACAAAACACTATAACTAGGTACGTAAAATAATGACTATAAACTATCTATCTATTCGGTGCAGTCGTCGCGCACAAAAGATTTTCTGTCCATTGAGTGGTCGTGCCACACGCATGCAGCCTTTAGTTAGTAGGTCTGGCAACCCGTAACATAAACTACAATATCTCTAGATAGACTATAGAGCGTCGTTCGAAGTGTGTGTAGTCTACTTTACAATCTGCCGTTACGTAATGGCGGCTGCGTTTTTATTGTAAATTTTGGAGAATAAATATTTTCTTTATATCAGTGGACTATTGTTGTGTGACATGTATGGCGGCCACACGCGAGGCAGTGTCCGGTCCACTTACATTGTAGCACGTGCATTTATCGCAGTAATCCTTTTACACCATGTGACTTTTACAAAGATGTATGGGTAGGTCTCGGGTAAACGCTAAAGGATAAACAAAAAGATAACTTTTGTTAAATATAAACCTTTGGGACCAGCCTATGATACAAACCACAAGAACAGTGGCCACAGAGAATACAAAAATGTAGGTAGGTATCCGGTCGTGATAATAGTAAAGGTGATGACAGTTTTGATTTCGTACAAATGGCATGCGCGTAACTCTGTTATTGAATAGGTAAGTTTATAGTAAGGGGTGCCTATGCCCAGGAGTGGGACATCCAACAGGCTACGTAAAAAAAATAGTAAAGGGAAGGAAAAATAGAAGATTTGACTAATATCTATCTTGGGAGTGAGGTCGCGTCCAAATTGTCGAGTGTAAAACGCCCCAACTGAGATGACCGACCACAGACAGCGATACACCACATCATTGTTCTTTCGAATGTGTTTTGATAAGAGCTACTTCAACTACCAAATGTATAAATCGGAATGTAGCTGGCAATTGTTTCTTTTTGGAGTTACTCTACGCCTCCGCTTAGTTACCGCTACCAACCTCAATGGCTGTCCCCCAAATCGGTTTGGCAAAATATATCACTAGGCAAGTAAGTACACTATTTTAAGTGTCTGTTGGTAGTTAATAAGTACCTGAGTTTAAGGAGGCGATAGTATTCCAAGCAATTTGATGCTGGTAAGCTAGGAAGGCTATTTCAACTTACCTAACACTAAGTACTACATTAGAACCTCATTAAATCCTTAACCGATCGCTCCATTGTTAATATGGCTAAAAATGTTTCGTGCCTGCCTAGCCCATGTCCAAGTGAGACAATCGACTAAAATGGAAGCGTCATTATCTCTCCGGACCAAGAGCTGACGTAAGGAACACTCTGGTAGCTGTAAGAATAGAAGGTCTACGTTTTTGAGAAATTAAGATGGTGTTGTTTGTTATAAGCGGTGGTGGTCTAGTGGGTAGAACAATTGACTCGGAAGCGAGAGACCCAGGTTCGAATCCCGGTGCGGGCATATACCTATGACTTTAATTTATTTAAAAGTTACGTATATTTGTGAATTTGTAGTAGCAATACCACTCGCTGACGGTGAAGGAAAACGTCGTGAGGAAACCTGAGCGTATGAGGCATTATACCCTCAACGCAAAAATCGCCAACCCGCATTGAGCACGCGTGGTGATTAAGCTCGAACTCTCTCTCTGAGAGAAGGCCTTTGCCCAGCTAGTGGGACATGTAGGGTGGTATTAATAGTCGTCTGAGTTCACCTACTTGAGATCGATCTCAAGGAGGTAAATGTCAAGCCTTGGGTAATGTCAAACTTGAGTAGCTGTCTGCTTATTAATAGTCACGATCTTGAGATTGACATTGACATTAGCCGACTTACTTGAGTGAGTCGACTTACTTGAGTCGACGCCATATTAATAGAGCCGACTTGAGCTCTGAATTGAGTGAGTCATTCATCTTTTGACAGTCCGTGACGTCTCAATTTCAATACAACGTGGTTTAGAGTACTAGGCATGCATAAAATGTTAAGAAGCTGTAAGATCACTTACTTGAGACCGGAGTCGCTGGCATATTAATAGACACAATCTTACGTGAGTTCACCTACTTGAGACCAGACTTGCGACTGTCATTTCCAAGTGCAGGCGATAGCCGACTCAAGTTCGTGTTTTTCATCACCCGACTACGCAAAGCAAGAAGGGGAGTTATTTTCTTTGATAATTAATATACAAAAATGATGTTTAGTCAGCGCGCATCCAAAGCGAACCTACCGCAAGAAGTTGCAGCTTAACAATATACTTAGGACCATCGTCGACATCGGAAGTTACGTGGAAAGGGACCTTGTGGTGTGAAATAATTTGTCGTCGTCATTCGACCGGCACCTCTACCACATCGCTATGACTAGCCAGAAAAGTGTTTCTACCAGCCCGAGTTCTTCGAGCTGCAAAACTCCAGCAGTTCAGAGCCCCACAGTCATATTACCAAGAAAGAACTCCGAAGAGCTGAGGTTTAAAAAAATAAGCTGGTACTAAGTTTGAGTTTAGTTTGGTATATAGCCTCAGACGCTCCGGTTTCCTCACGATGTTTTCCTTCACAGTCAGGGAGTGTTATGTATGCGACTTTGAAATAAATCAATGTCATGGGTAGGGTACATGCCCTCATCGGGACTCGAACCAGGATCCCTCGATTCCGAGTCCATTGTTCTACCCATTATGCCACCACCGCGTCACCATCTAAAACTCAAATACTACCTATAAAGGCATGGTAGAATCAGAAGCTACGAGCTTGTACTTGGTCAAATACAGAAGTGTTGTCAAAATTAAGTTTTAATTTCAAAGAAAAACTACTATTTGCAGGCTCCCATAATCTTGTAAGAAACTACACCACACACTAATAAAAAGGCAGAAAGTATATTTCAACTCTTTCCTTACTTACGATGTAATAGGGACTATTTTTGTACAATCCAAGGGAATTATTTCGTGAAACGCACGTACACACGACAACACGTCGACCTTTACCCGCTAGTACTCTACTCGGTTCCGTTACGGGCGACTTTACAACAAAAGTGTACACTTTGACGTGCTGTCGTGTGTACGATAGAATTTGAGTGCTGTAACGTGAATGACGTCATGTCAATGGTCTGAAGGTATTAGGCGTGCATAAACATCCGGAATCTCTTCTAAGGCGATTGGTGACAGAAAGTTTCATGTAGTATGATACATATCATGTAGATGGCAGCACAACATACAATTCAAACCTCTTTACTCGTACCTAGTTTTTTTAAGACAATTTGCCGGCCTTCAAAGCCCAGTTGGACCATAGAGGTTACTAGGCATGCATAAAATATAAAGCGGATATAGTAGGGAAAACTTGAGGGTGTCGTATCATTCATACGAGTAGTAGGTATTCAGTAAATTAAGTTGATACTTGAAGATAAATCTGAATAGGGAAGACCTTCATTAATGTTACATAATTATCTAATTTTTTTTCTAATTGGAAAATAAACAAGCCTGGGAGAGTTGTAACATATTTATTAATACAATATTGTTTCCTAATCATCATCTAAAATTTCTACACCTGACATGAATTTGCGCTGAGTCGAGTATTCTTCCCCTCATTTTATATGTTCATTCTCCACACATTATTCCAGGTTTCGGGACCAATGCTAGTGTTTTAAAATTGCCTTGGTTTTTATCCCTCCTATCATGACGCCCTAACTTCGTCGATTATGCGTCGGACAGTAGGTACTTTCTGATTTTCCTGGAATCAAAATAAAACATTAATGTAGTAGAATGATGTGCGCAACGATCAAACGTTAGGTTTGCAGTCGCTCTATAATTTATTATAAATTCGCTTGGCAAATTACTACTTTCTCTACGTAAACATAACCTCTAAAGTTATATTAAATGCGCAAAAAACGTTGATGATGGGGTATTTTAAAGACCTAACTGACGATATCTGTAACTTGTATCGTGAACTATGTATATTTTATACAATTATAGTGAATAAATACCTGTCTTGTCAGCAATTCGTTTGTAGAGGTCATCCAACTGGGTCCGCTAGGTACTGAAGCTCGAAAAACGGAAGCTCGAATGAACTGAAGCTCTCTGTTGGAAGTTTCCGGCATGATAGTTTTCGGCCAAAATATTGAAAATAACCTCTCTGGCGCCACTTATTATCCATAACCGACTAAAACGTTCAATATACTGAAAATCACAAGAATTTATGAGACATTTTTATAATAATTATTTTCGTAGTTTGACTGATGTTTGACAGTAGAAAAAGTTTTTTCTTTTATTCGACAGTTCTGAAAACCGTGAAAAAAGTTGTTCACCTTACGAACCTCTTTGAAGGTCAAACTGAGGTTGTGGCTAGCCTCTTTCTAATGTATGGTAGCCTAGTACATTCTTTACTCAAGCGTTGAAATAGTTCATTCTTGACTCAAGTCGAGGACTTGAGATCGGTCTCAAGTAAGCGCTGCTTTATTAATATGCTGAGTTACTCACTCAAGATCAAGCTATCTGTTGCCAAAGTAACGAATAACACTGCTGAATAAAAATGGCTGAAGCGAGTCAGATCTGTTCCTTTTTGTCTAGACCAGGGTGCCGCTACAAAATTGTGTTTTCATATTGAACGAGCGATCGAAGTATGTTTGTATGTTTGTATGTATGAATGATTGTGTCGTCATAAAAATATAAAGGCGGCTTAATGGAATTAAAAGATTTTTAAAATTCTAACATCCAAATCCAAATCGGAAGAAGAGTGGATATGGGGTTAGCAAAAAGTTAGTTATCCTGAGTTCACAGTTCGGGGTGAACCACTAGTTATTATAATCGAGTACCTATTTGGAGTAGAGTTCGTGTTATATCTTGTAACATCACTTTTATGTTTGTGGAATCCTGGACTATTATAGAAATGACAAGTTGAAAACTGAATAACACCGGACCATGGACAATTTTATGGACCAAAAGGAGGCCAAACTCAGGTTGTGCCTTTTCGAATAGTCTCTTTATAATGTATGGGCGCCTAGTACTTTTGAGTTGGGTTTAAGCTTTTTGACCACATTTTGAACTTTAAATGGTATCATTCGTTCAAATAGTTCATTCTTTACTCAAATCGAGGACTCAAGTTCGCGCCTAAGATAGGTTTATTAATAAGCCAATGTCTCAAGTAGGTGATTTTTGTTTTCTGAGTTCACCTACTTGAGACCGATCTCAAGTAGGTGATCTCAGAGGACTATTAATACCAGCCGTAAAATTGTACAGGCTACATCTTACTTTTTTTTAAGGTGGTGTTAAAGTCCCCAACCTCTCTGAGATTCAATGATAAACTAGCTGTGCGTTTACATATACTACTCGGATTCATCTGATATTTTGCAATGTCGCTATTGATGGTGAAAACACAAAACATTTGAGATGATAAGGAAAACAACAGAATTTACGACAAAATCTAAAGTAAGTTGCTGTCAACATCCCCAGATTGTTTGCTTCTACGTGTAGGTGTAGGATGCGAGTGGCTAGGGACCGTGAGAGTTGACGCGAGGGGAAAAATGCCTATACCCAACAACAGTGGGCAGAGGTGGGCTGATGATGATGATGATGATGACGTGAAGGTATCACACAAATCACGAGATCATAAAACGTTAGGAATGTATCTTGATCTCTACCAAATGAACCTTCTATAGCGTTCTGTTTTCTTTAAAGACCCAACAGACTGGGTAAATTGCCTCTCTTTATCCATCGTTTATTATTATAAAGTAGGTTGCGCAGCCGCTGACGAAACTGTTTGGCAAGATATCGAGGAAATTATCAATTAACCCATTGACACCTAGCGTAGGTACCCTACGTGTCTAGCATTGATTGGCAGTCAGTTAGGAGCAGGAATACCTCAGATCAATTTGAGATGAGAATGGTACCCTACGTGGTGATTTGTTTCTGATATCCTCGGACAAATAAACCACCAGACATTTGGGTGAAGACATGGTTGCCCTTTTAACTGTGGCATTTCATTTTCTCAGTTTCATGATTGATAGCAACATGGTGAACTGTCCTAGAACTTGCTATGCCTCAGAAACTTTGTCAGATACGTACTATGATTTGCAGGCATGTCCCTATTCGATGAATATTTAATCGTCTGTCGATGATCGATTGTTCCTCTACTTAAGTACCTACTTATAGGTAAAGGTGTGTACGTACGTCCATCTGTATACAGCAAATTTATGATTAAACAGCCTTATAACATGAAGCATCCCGGCGATCGTGTTCGGTCACGGAGCTCGCAGCTACTAATACGGCGGTTGCGCGCGCGCCGTCACGATCCGCCCGATTAGCCAATAAAATTAATTTCACTTAATGGTAATCGATTATTGAAAATAATGTCTATTATCCGTACTAATAAAACGACTATAAGTTTATCCGTTTGGTTTGTTGTCCAATTGCTTGTAGAGGGAAGAATTAATTAATTTTAACATGCCACCCAGCTTTTGGGAATTGGTTTTGACTGCAAACCATGTTTTTGTTCAAATTCCATTAGCCCTCAGCACAGTAGGTAAAATTAAGGAAGCGAAGCCGGAGCAGTACTAGTCGTGCTACAACAGCTTTGTGTGGCACAATTTGGCGGCATTTCGGCTTCTCGTGACGGGTCCCAGCTGAGACCCCCCGTGCGCTTAACTGCTGTTAACAGCACGAGTTACGCTCTTGCAACTTGTACCATTATTGACAGACTAATGAGAAAATTCAAGCAAAGATCCTGTTCATACATAGGTAGAGTTCACTCACGTCATCTATATAGTAGTGGATATCGCGATTAATCGGCAATCCGCAGCTGTTGCTCAAAGAGGTAGTCTCTGTTGTAATGGCCTGCGGGAAGACCTTATAAAGCCGATGATCGATACATACCAAAACTGTACAAGAAGCTTCAACGAGCGCCCATAGCTGGAGACATCACGTAACAAATCGTAAAGCATTTTTCATACGATAACTAACACTTGGCGCACGTGCTTGTAAACAAACGTGATGAATAATGAACGTTACCTACTCGAACACATAAACAGGGACTGATAAAACGTAAATCGACAGGAGGCAATGGTAGCCATCCAACAGGCGCAGGCAGCGGCCGCTCGCCGCTGTAATGGCCAGCCTTGTACCTCATCCATAACGAATTTCTTATTCATCGATATTAATGCGTCTACATGACAACCGCCGGCCGCTCTACAAATGAGAGGAGCGGATTATATTTATGTGTACATCTTCTGATCCGCAATTAGTACAGCGGTCGCTGGTTATAGACAAGAGCAGTGACAGCCGCGCGGCGAGGCCCTTGTGAGCTTCTGCCCGTATTCAATGTCATCTTGCTATCTCTTTGATGTACCTACTAGGATTATCATTAACAACTGACACCCTTGTTTGTAGATAGGTAGAACCAGTTGAAAAATAACTCGTTTTAGTCAGCTTCTTAGATCAAAGATAAGCGACAGTTTAAAATTAAACTGTTGAATCTGAGATCAGTCCAGGGAAGTTAACCGAAACTGATTTCCTATCGGCATCAGTTCTTAGAAGAATAATAATCAGGCATATGCTACTGATACATGCGTCCCGTAACCTGGGTGTCCGACTTTAATGCCGTTTAATTGACTATGCTTGTAAATTAATTATTCAATGATTTTGACCCTACGTTTGATCTCATAATGCTCACCGGGAAGACTTATCACTCTCATTAAGACCCGAGACACGGCTTTTTAATCGGCATTCGGCAATTTAAATTTCTTCTGTGTACATTACGCGCTCTACCAAAAATATTTTTATAAAATTGCTCTGTAAATCTGGCCTAATTTTACAGTCCAATCGAGAGATAACTCTTTTACAAACATATGATTGTGGTAGCTAGAACTATTAAATTAACAGAAGATTAAGATGTAACAAGACAGTGCGTCGCTGTGTGGAAATGTTATCAAGAAACCCAAGGGCCGTGAGATGTAAGGTGCCCTCCCAAAAAGGTATTCGATTTCACGACACACGCTTTCTGGTAATGAACCGAATTTCATACGACTTTCTCTAGATTAATATCAAATATTTAAAATGCTATAAAACATACTCTTAATGGTTCACCTAAATGTAGTTTATTCGATACTGCGTCGCCGAGAACGACTAGATCGCTCTCCATTTGATACAGAAACGAAAAATTACTTACACATACATTTTCTTTTATTGCCTCTTAATATTTTTTATTCTGTGATCAAATTAATTGAACTCAAACAAGGCAGACTTTATGACTTACAAAATAAGTTTCCATAACCCAAATAGACGCGGTTAGGGCAGTTAAATGTCAGCAGAAGTATTCATACTCAATTGTTATTATTTAAGTGCTCGTAAAATTATAATTTATTCATATGCAGTATGCAGCACTCCTTGCCGAGAACCTGTCGTACCTAACCTTGTGAAACATGCCTTAGAGATGGTATTCAAATAAAAATGCCGTTCCCAACGACATTTTTAAGTAATCTTCCTAAGTAGGTATTGCATTGATAAGTTATTCCTCGCCTGCGGAGCGACATACATTTCAAACCGTACCGAGGCCGTTAACAGCATCCCTAATGTGCTTATTAGACTGCCCCTTCTCATTTGATATACCAAAAGTAAAATAATAACACATGTAATGTCCGAAGTTAATGTCGCTGGTGAAATATTTATTGCTTCGGAGCACGCTGATGTGCCCGCGCGGTATCGACGAGGCGATACTTGAGCGTATATATATTTTTGATAAATATTCATGAGTGATAGAGGCATTGCGATACGTTACAATGGACATAAGTCAACGAAATGCGCGGAGAGTGCGCTGGCGCCGGCCGAGCTCACCCAGAGGTGCGGGTCATCACTCATTGTGCGCGCGTGTTCGCCCTTGTCTAGAAACATGTCGGCGCGGTTTGACTTCATCGTTTTATGGCCCATCGTCATTTTAATAGTCAATACTGCCATCGGGGAAGCCTCTAAAAATATTGGTTTATGTTTAGGACGCACTAGCGAGCAGAAACATTCTCGATTTCAAGATAGGTATTGCATCTGTTAAGTTGATCAACGAACAGCCCAGTGAGGCTCCTGATAATGATAAGTTACTGTTGTTTGACGCTCTTTTTATAGCTCGCGCACTAAAACAGGCCACGTAAATATATCAACGCGAGTGTTAAACGCGCCAAGTTGTACCTGTTCCAATCAAGTTTATGCTCGCTACTGAAAATCATCAATGGGCATCTGAGTAGACAGCGACTGGCATACTTTTCCTACCAGCATTTAACGCACCCGCCACGGCTGTAGTCAACTAATGACGTTTTTTTTGTTTTCTTGCGAATTTTTCAACCTTTATAAAATGTTTTATATTCCTCTCATCATTTTTTTTCCAGTGTGGGCTACTGAAAGGCCTTAAAGGGTACACGCGTCGGCGCGTAATAGTCCTATATGTAATAGTGAGTGATATTGCAGCTATTTGTAAAAGATGATGTGGAGTGTTAAACGCGCCAAGTTGTACCTATTCCAATCAAGTTTATGCTCGCTACTGAAAATCATCAATGGGCACCTGAGTAGACAGAGACTGGCATACTTTTCCTACCAGCATTTAACGCACACGCCACGGCTGTAGTCAACTCATGACGTTTTTTTTGTTTTCTTGCGAATTTTTCAACCTTTATAAAACGTTTTATATTCCTCTCATGATTTTTTTTCCAGTGTGGGCTACTGAAAGGCCTCAAAGGGCACACGCGTCGGCGCGTGCCCTGCCCACGCGTATCACATTAGTTAGCGCGCGCCCACGGCCCACCTCCGCCCTGCTACCGAAATCCAGGGTGCGCGAACGGACGACCGGTGTGGTGCGGCCTTTACGACTTGTTTTCTTTTTGATCTGATACACGTGCCCTCGTGATTATTTCCTCGATTTCCTTACGATGTTGTTCTTCACGTTAGCGAGATAGCCGAGACAATTATCTCTCTGAAATAAGGCTCAAAGTAGTGGGACATATAGGTATAAGCGACATACAACTTCTTGTGGTTTCCACACAATGTTTAACTTCATACGAGTATCTAATAGTCCTATATGTAATAGTGAGTGATATTGCAGCTATTTGTGAAAATTGATGTACTTATGCTCTCCATCTACCTAATACAGTGATTTTCGACAGGGCAGATGGGTTCATCAGGGGTGACACATTTTGTTGACCTTTTAATTTCAAATTAGAATATCTCAATAACGGCTGAACCGATTTTGATAAAACATGTCTAAGAACCATCGCTAAAAACCTGCTTTCAAGTTAAAAATCCACATCCAAATTGGTTCATTCGTTTCAGAGTTACGGTGCCTGAGACAGACAGACACACACATAACGGTCAAACTTTATTTTTTCGCGGGTTAAAAGTAGGATTTGTGTGATTCTTTGCTTTTCGTTCGAAGCCACCTCCCTTTGTTAATTAATTTGAGTCTGCATCGAGATTAAAAATTTAATGTTAATTGTTTGTCGAATATGAATTAACAAAATTAAATTTGCAAGTTTGAACATCAAATTATGCTCATTAAATTATTTATGAATTGTTATTGTGTTTTGCTCAGCATTCAATGGAGCTGAAATAAGATAGTGAGACGTTATTTTATACCATGGAATTCTCGTCGACACAAAATATTAATTTAATCGAGTCTCGGGTTTTATTTTGTCTTTCAATCAAGAAACTAATATCGAAATTCTACTTATTTCACAGCTCGCCAATATGCGTAAAGACATTGTTTTTCAATGTTTTTGAACCCCAAGGTTTATAAAGGTTTCTTATAATCTGTTTAAAAAAATGACGATGAATCCATATTATCAAGAGCAAATGATTTTGAAAATAATTGTTCATTATAAAGTCACCATGCGTTAATCAACTTAAAAGACGTTTCTATCCCAAGTCCATTAGCCGAATCGTACGGTTAAGGCGGTTATGATAATTACGTATATCTTCCTCTGTTGGCAACCGACACCGCCTCTTTTCTCTTTGGCTTTAATTTAAATTTGAAATATTGGTAAAATTCTAGTGTTCCAAACAATTGTAATAATTCAGTCAGTAAACGAGGATCACCAGAGCTGGGTTTCATTTTTGGTCGTCTTTTTCATTCCTTCACATAACTCGGCATAGCCCTTACTAATCATACCTTGTATGTTTTGTCTGTAAGCGTCTGCATAAGAGCTATCTTTAGCCATCTTGCGCTCGAGACTAGTAAAGCGGGCTGAAGCTAGCTCACGGCTCTCAGGAACAAAAGAAATATTATCTTTAGCCATCTTGCGCTCGAGACTAGTAAAGCGGGCTGAAGCTAGCTCACGGCTCGAATGAAAAGATCGTGTGGCACTTCACGCCGCCGTCCGCGCCCTTTATGGGTGGATGCTGGGAGCGTATGGTACGATCCGTCAAGAACGCTCTTTCAGTAACACTCAAAGACCGAACACTAAAAGAGGAGGTCCTACACACCCTCCTTCTAGAGGCCGAGTGCGTCGTTAACTCTAGACCACTCACGCATGTACCAGTCGACGAGGACTCGGACCACGCAATTACTCCTTTTTCCTTCCTCATTGGGAGCTCCAGTGGTGGCCCTCAGACGAAACTCTTTGATGACGCAGACTTGTATAAACGTGCACATTGGAGAAAGGCGCAGAGGCTTGCCGATCACTTCTGGCAGCGTTTTGTTAAGGAGTACCTGCCGCAGCTCGTCCCACGCAAAGAGATACCGAAATCAAGGCAGCTGAAAACTGGCGACCTGGTGTTTATAGCGGATGGAACTCTGCCTAGAAGCAGTTGGCCTCGTGGCCGAATAGCTGCGACCTATCCGGGCAAGGATGGGATTGTCAGGGTCGTAGATGTCGCTACGACGGGAGGAGGTGTGCTGCGACGTCCGTCGCGCAAGGTGGCGTTGCTGGTTGCCGGCCAATAGGTATTTGGTGCATCACACCGTCGGGGGCCATGTTGGCAACCGACACCGCCTCTTTTCTCTTTGGCTTTAATTTAAATTTGAAATATTGGTAAAATTCTAGTGTTCCAAACAATTGTAATAATTCAGTTAGTAAACGAGGATCACCAGAGCTGGGTTTCATTTTTGGTCGTCTTTTTCATCCTCCTTAATAAAATATGAGTACACAGATACACTTAGCGACAACCTAAAAACGTAAATTGTTAATGGTCACTGTTATCATATTGTAGAGAGTCTACAATCGAGCCAAAAGACGAGTTGGTGGAGTATACTCTAGATGTTATAAAAATGAACGTTTGACCCGTGCTCGGGCGCTCATGAATATTTAATATTTACAGATTATTAATCCCTACACTTATCCCGCGGCTGTGGCTTGTGTAATAAGTACCACTGTACCTACTCTCGTGACGTTAACATGCATTCCTACGATTCTGGAATGCACAAGCTAATAAATATGGCTGCTGATGCTGGTTAGTATTGGTGATAACATAAGTTGGTATTATCACCAGATTCTTTGAAAATTTGTACGTGAATTTGTAGAGCAATACCACTCGCCAATAGTGTATGAAAACATCGCAAGGAAACCTGAGACTTTGAGGCATTTTATCCTCAACTACAACACGCAAATCGACCGAGGTTATGCCTAGTTTCGTACCGAAAAGAAAAAAAAAACGGAAAAATATAGGATTACCCATTGCTGAGCATTTTTAGTTTGATATAAAATACAGGGCAATTTCCTGAAACACGTCAACTTTAAAATGTGATTTCCAACAACTTTTGTTCTACGACTTTGATGAAAGCGCAATTTTATTTTACCATACTAAAAAAATATTCCAAAAACTTTTTTTTATATAAATTGCGGCGCGTAGTAAGAAATAATAGTAGAGATGCTGGAAGGGTGGTAGAGAGTAGAGGGCCACGAAAGCTCGCCGCGCAGGCAGCGCTGAAATACAAGGTGTTATAATCCGTGCGGGATGAGAATGGGATGGAACCTTGTCAAAGTCAATCGAAAACATACCTAATTTTACTTTGACAAGGTTGCACCGACGCGAGTTTGCTTACCGCGCGCGTCTCAGTTCCAAAAGGTCGCATCCCATTCTGATCCCGCACGCATTATACAAAAGATGCTAACTCTTTTTACAGGGAAATAGCACCCGGTGATAGGGAGCACAAATATTTTTTTTTTTTGGACTATGACGTTCTGTTGATTTTAAATTAATAAAATGTGAACGCTGTGGCGGGAGAAAAGTTTTTTAAATATTGTTTTCATTGACTTTCACAATGTTTTAACAAATCAAACCTATGCAAATGCACCTACACCTAAAAACATATTTTTAAATTTGAGCTAATACCAAGAACAAAAAAGTGATGAAAAATTTTCAATTTTGAGGTTATAAAATAAAATTGTTTTTTTCAACTTTTTTTTACAGAATTGACATCCGGTTCTTCTTCTTAGCGTATCGATGGCAAAACCGATACTTAAATCTAAACTGTTTTAGCCCAGAATTTGGCAACCTGAATTGCGTCGTCACTAGCCGTCATGAGGTCCTCCTGTGTGCAGTTGTTGGGGCACGCAGGGCATGATGCAAGATGGATCATGGTTTGGGGGGTACCACACAAACAGTCCAAATCGCCGCCATCCGCAAATCCCCACCTGGCCATATTCTCCTTACTACGGCCGACTTGGGTCCTCAGACGATTTAGGGACTTCCACATAGCCCATGGTAGTTTATGTCCAGGCGGAAGACTCTCAGAAGGCGACACAAATGGGACTGGCAGAGAGGCACTCTCACGCCAAAGGTTGCACCTTGCTTGGTGTGGCTCCGTAGACATCCGGTTGACCAGTAGGTTACTGTTGGCTGTAAAAAGAGTTAGGATGTTTTGTGACACGTTGTATAAAAAAGCAAAATATGAAAGAAATAGGAAATGTTTAATAAATAAAAAGTATCGAGATATTCCAAAAGTCGTAGAACAAAAGTTGTTGGAAATCACGTTTAGAATTTGACGTGTTTCAGGAATAAAGCGATTGAAAAATTACCCTCTATTGATCAATGCCCTCATTTGGGTTGGAATACTTAAAGCTAATTGTGGTTTTATTTCTACAGGGTGCACTCTAAGTCGATAGCGAAACTTTAAGTAGGCTGTCTACTGATCAATACAAACAACTTGTACTAGGTGGCGAAAAAAATGGAGTGAAAAAAATATCAGCTGTTCCATACAAAAGGTCGACTCAGTACTGCGCCAAATGTATGAAACAGCTGATATTTTTTTCGCTCCATTTTTGTCGCCACCTAGTACAAGTTGTTTGTATTGATCAGTAGACAGCCTACTTAAAGTTCCGCTATCGACTTAGAGTGCACCCTGTAGTTACGTCTCTTATCAGGTCTTAACAAAAGCTCCTGATATGTTCTCGCAGTGTGATCAGTCAATATTATTAAGCCGCAGTCTCGTAGTTATAGTTCATCATTAGCATGCCAACGAGAATATTTCTTTAATGAACTCAGTCACGCGTTCATAAAATTTGAATATGTGAGCGGCTACTGTTTAAAATAATAATATTGATAAGGAATATTTCGAGATGCCTTTTAATTGCTACTAATAATTCAATCCTATGCGTTTCAGATAAGCTAAGTCGATCGGAGGGCACTTACGAGTGGAATGACTTAATTGGCGGGTTTTCATCGCGGTGCAGTGACTATAAATATAAATCCACGGCGGAATGTTTACGAGCGCGTCGACGCGTGCGCCACTCTTGTTAATTATGTCCGAACGGGTAGCACTTGTCCATGAAATCCGATATCAACGAATGTGCATTTTTTAATACTAGCCTTCCCCCGCGACTTCATCTCTCAGACTCAGACTTTCAGAGCAAGTTTCACTCCCAATAGATGATGATTTTCACGTAATACTTTCTTCGTGCACCTCTACAATCCAAAGAAAAAAAAACATAACTTTCCAAATTTTCCGTTTTTATCTCCAATGGTATGGCACCTGCGTTGTCTGAACTTGTCTGTCATTCAGTCAGTCTGTCACGGTACTGTTTTTTGTATATATTTGTATGGGTTGGTATTGGTATGATCAAGATGTTTTAACTGAGATATTTCAATCGGAAAAGGCAGGTGCACTGTGTCATCCATCCAGCGTAGTAGATATCTCAATGTGGTGTAGTCAATTATTCGTTACAACTGTCTACTATGTGTTGTCGATTGGTTTCTTCAGTACGTTAAATTCTTGGAGTTGAACAAATCTTCTTTTCACTAACAAGCTGTTAGGTGATCGTATCCTTACAAAGGTAATTTCTAGTGTCAATAAATGATGACGTGGTAGGTTAGAGGAGCGCGTCTGTTAATGCGCAGCTTACATCAAGCGATTCGTCGGACGGCTTTAACTTTTCAATGGCTCGCGTCCGCCGTCACATCACACCCGCCGACCCATCTGCCCAGCCCGATTGTTCTACCGCCTTAACATAACATGCGAGTATCAATTATGTCGAACACAAAGCCAGATAAGCTCTTGAGCGACGTGAATAAAATAATTAACCTGTGTTTTTATAATTCATAGAGTGGACGGATGCCGTGAGTGACCAGTCACTTAGTGCAGCTTTATCAGATAGGTAGTTTCACTAGGCTCTAGTTACTATCGCGCAAGTGCAGCAGTCGACAATGGAGCTGTAAATGTACGTCTCTCTATTGTATTTGGCTTTCGAGAGCGGTTATCTCGGGGGCTAAGATACGCTTAGAGGATTATGATGGCTTCTGTTGTTTGAGCTGCCAAGACAAACTGTTTAATGATTGTGCGCTCATGTAATCTAACTTTGATAGCTTGAGAATGCCATCATTAGCTACCCAAGATGAAAGAAATAGAATGATCGAGTACGATTGCTGCATCGAACTAAAATAAAGAGGTCCTAAACTTTCATTAGCACTATATCACGCGCCTATGGCATTACAGCAATTATAACGACGAATTCATTGCCAGAAACCGTCCATAAATAACACGACGAGTCGATGAGGCTATTATTATTCATATTTTATGAGAGCCGAAAGTTTCTCGATCGCGGCTAAATTGTAATTATTTAATGAGTCCCCGGTACATTAAGAGCTATACGCCAATCACGGAGACGGCAACAACGTTATTAATAAAACATACGGAGTGACCCGTGACCGCGGCACCGGCGGCGGCGCGGCGGCGCGGCGGCGCGGCGGCGGCGGCGGAGCGTCCCCGCGGCGGGCAGCGGTACCTACTCCGCCATCATTTATGTCCTCTGACGGAAATTAAAGAGAAACGAATAAAACTCTCCCAACTGATGACCTCTCGCCATGAATGTGTAATAATTCGCCTCGGGGACAACGCGCGCGCGGCTCGGTCTAAATAATTTTAATTACACGTTATCGATATATTCTTCTCTCCCCGGGCGCTTCGATCTGACGATATCAGCGCGCAATTAGCCTGTGAACTTTGACTTTTGTGATTTGTTGTGGGAAACGGCGAAATTAGGTCCCCGAGGCGAAGTTGGAGCTCCGGCAAACGCCGCTCGTGTGTGCACGTGATACCGAGTGAAATACTGCCACTTGCAACAATCCACGCCCTTATAGGACCACCATTGAATTTACGACCAATTCAAATTTATACGGCCCTATATTAAGTGCACATTTAGGTAAAACAAAACATTAGGGAAAAGAAATCGTGAGCACCTATATAAGCCGCAATAAAAGTTATATTGCTGTACAACTAAATTAACTTAAGCAGAGCCATGAATATTGGAGGGACGCAGCCGTCGCTGGGCCGACGCCGTCGCATAATAATCGTGATCCGCCCAGCACGACGCTGTAAGTTACTACGCAAAAGACTGGACAAAAATTAGCTGTCTCTCGGATCAAGCTTTAAAATTGGAGTCGAAACGGCGTCCGGCGCAATAGGTTGCAATTAAAAGGTTGGCGTGGCGGCGGGACGATGTTTACGGATGCTAGGCCCTCAGCCAGGGGATATATGGAGGCGCGTCACCTCCGGAACTGTTCGCTATAACTCGCGCGTCGGGTGGCCGCGCTTGCGCCGATGAAAAGCGTTTTGTCGCCAGCTGCGGCTATGAATATTTACGAGTTCTGCCCAGAAAACACGCCCCGACCCGTCCGGGGCGCAGCCGGCGCTGAATCCACAATCAAATGCCACATTTAGATTAGTTACCCGCTTACTTGGAATTTGTTATGCTGTATATCACAGAGGTGAGGTGCCTGTACCTTCCTTGCGTGAAATATGATTGGTTCTCAAATATAGGTACTGTGTGATATACAGAATGTTATTTTGTCCCCGAAAAGCGGAAAAGGGCAGCCTCGATGGATCTGAACAACTTCTATACCATTCTCCAAACAAAGCATTTCTTTGTCTTTTGAAAACCTTGCGTACCTCGCATCAGGAGAGTAAAGTCTGCCATTTCCTAGCTTCAATAGATGTTTGCTTTGGGTATAATGTGAAGTTCATTGTATCGAGTGCCTTCATAGAGCTTAAATGTCACGGGCATCTCAGATGCTATTATAAAAGTTTATCACAACGCTCTCATAATGGAACGTAATAAAGACGTAGATGACTATATCATTCTTGCAAGACGGTTTCCATTTCACTGCGACAAAAATAGCTCGGACATCGTTGAGTGCAGCCTTCAGGATAATAAAAATATTTTCTAGCTTATATATTTTCGTACGTATCCGGAGTAAGGTGTACTGATCGCGGTTAATTGTGGTGGTAAACCTTTATTACCTTCCACCTAAAAATATGATACTTTTTGCTTACTATAATGGGCTCTAAATGCGCACGGGTTCGTCCTCGGTGGCGCCTTGATATTTCTATGTATTATTATGTTTGATACATATGAAATACGTACCACATCTCACATAGTTTTTCAGAACTTGTATGTTATTTATTCTAAAATGTCACATCTATTCTGAATCTGTGCACACCCACCTCAAGCTCGCCATTTTTCACCTTTACCTAGTAAAAAGTTAAGGCCAAACCAAAGTTGAATTCCATTCACTACGAGATAATCTCTACAATGGAAACGCGCAGCGTCTGCTTACGAGTGTCCAATCAAAACGTTATTTGTCATATATCCGAGTCATTGTAAAGAGTTTAGCGGTGGCATGCACAGAATTAAAAAGCCACATTGGCTTCTCAATGTCGATTTAATTGCCAGATAAGTCGAGCGCTCTCGCAACACTGAACGACAATTGTAACATAATGGGTTAAGATGTTACAGAGCAGGTATTGGTAGATTTGAGATAGAAGTGTATCGAATCTCTCGAGGAAAACCAACACTGTCTGTCTGGCTGCATGATGCAGGGTTTATGTTTCATTACAAAACAATACAAACGAGTTAGCATGCTCGCGTATTGTTCAATGTTCAGTGGCCGTTATCTTTGCATATCTAGGAGAGACGCTGTTACCAGGGCAATAATCCACAGGAGTGAAGTGATAAATAAATGGTAACACAAGTGTTGCTCGAGTGGGCGCCTAAACACTACAAGGGCTCATAAAGAGACGGGTATGCTAATGCGAGAGGCGTACTATCCGCTCTCAGTATATTTACTGGCTTGGAGGTGAATTGACAGATATTACGGGCTGACTGAAAGCTGGTTCGCTGAAGGATTGCTATTGCAAGGGAGACTGACAATAATCGCGACGGATACTTTATGCGCGATTTTGAATTGCATAGCTTATTGATGATTTTACGATGTCTAGATTATCCGATCAACATTATTGACATGATTATTGGGCAGCAGTGCGTACTAAATTGTAGAGTTCAGTGCTCTCAAGCCATATAGAACTTAGACCAGTCTTGATGCAACAACACTTAATAACAATGCCCTGATTGTGCAGTAGGTATGTTCATTCAAACGCAAAGCCAATGTGTGGCCGATACCTAGCTAATGAGTGACACCCTGCCGGTGATAAGGCTTGCCTTCCCTCATCTCATGGATCTACCTCCATGCTGAATCAATATCCATGGATCATCTCATGAGAAAGGCTGGATTTATCCAGCTTGTGTACATCTACACCTTAGCAGAGTAATAGAGTAGTTTCATATTGCATTTTTAATTTATGCTGGAAAAGAAAATTCTGTACCAGATGATTCTGTAAGATTCCCTGCGTCGGATCTGTCGAAGGAGCCGAGTGGTTATGAGCCTTTCTCACCAGTTGTCACCAGCTGTGCTGGTAGGCAGCATGGACCACATCCAGCGAGAGAGAACAGACGTCCGTTTCGTCACGCTCTGTCGGGCGTTTCAACAGGCCCGTAAATTCATCGGCGCAATGACAGGCCAGAGCAGCGCGGATAAATCACGCGCCTGCGCCGGTGGGCGGCCACTGGCTCCTTCCGCCAGCTAACCGCTACCGTTTACTCCATCTGATCATCTGATACCTGATTTACTGCGCCGTTTCGTATTAAGAAACAGAAAACATACAGGCTGTAAGTAAACGGGTTTGGCGAGACGCGGCGTGACAGAACGATCGGCTGGCGATTCTGCGTGGATCTATAAGGCAGCCCAAAAGCAAAGAAATTACACAGAATTATTTTTAGTCCCTGAAATGATAAATTATTTCTGAATACCAGTCAATTGATATGACATTGAATGGGTACCACCTTTTTTCGCGCATTTTTAAGGGTCAGAACAAAAGTTGTTCAGAATGCTCGCTTTTCAGAGACAAAATACCGGTTGTTATAATTTGGTATAGACGCAGGTGTCTTACCACCTTTCTTACCCTTTTGGGAATATGGGTGTGAGTATGTGATGAATAACACGGTGGGGAAATATGGAGTAATCGTTTGATTGCTTAACGTTCCCCGGCCGAACAATCCTGGCGTTGGACCAGTTGGAATGTCAAGTCAGGTCTCGCTCCACGGTAGCGGAAGCCGTTGTCGAGCGAACACATCAGGGCCCTTAGCCTGTAACACAATGGTGCCAAAATGGGCTGTCAGGTGACGACTTCAATTACGATTTGCTAACGCTGTCTGTCCTTTTAATGTTTTTGTAGTACAGCAAAGAATATTTTGATTGTAATTCTAGAGGATTAGTTCTCTGGTTGTAGGAGAAAAACGAGGAGAGCCCGGTTTTGTCCTTCTGCCGGGATGCCATTGACCCGCCATTGCGTTACAGGCTAAGGGCCCAGTGTGACACGCAACCCCTAACTTGTAGTGGTGTAGATGTAATCGGGAACAGTAAGTAAGTAATGTTCCCGGGCCGCGGCGCACGCTCACGCAGGATCCAAGCCGCGGCTGGCTCGCGCCCGCGATAAATCAGCGGCGCCGCACACTCGCCGATTAATCGCGCCGCAACTCTACACAAATCAAAATGTAAATGGATATAGTATGTTAGTGCACGCCGAGTAATAATGATGTTAGCATTAGGCATATTAATTGGCCAGATAGCCGCTATCTCTTCCAGACGTTGCGCTACTCGTAATGTGGACGTTTTTAGAAATAGCTCGCGCGCTAAGTAGATAATCTTTACTTGCTAGAGGTGCGCGAAACGCTTCAGTGAAAAGAAAAGAATGATATAGTTAATTTCCTTCACTGAACTAGTTCACTCGTTTAGTTCATAGTTCACTTATAGTTCATTCATAGTTCACAGCTCATTCATAGTTCATTCATAGTTCATTCACAGTTCATTCATAGTTCATAGCTCATTCATAGTTCATAGCTCAGTAGTTCGTTCACGTATCTTTTGACTCACGGTAGTCCGCGAATGTCAAAGGTGACAAAGGCGAGACACATGAGTTACAGAATTTTGGTTCATAGTGTGGTAGATTTAAGAATGTTTCTTGAAGAATGAACTACGTGGACTAGATTGAATGTGATATATAAAGATTTACAGAATTATGGTTCTTAGTGTGGTAGATTTAAGAATGTTTCTTGAAAAATGAACTACGTGGACTAGAGTGAATGTGATATGTAAAGATTGGTAGGTAATGAATGAATGAATGGTTTCATAAAACGAATGCATTCAATCGAAGCATTCATTTGCGAACTACACACCTCTATTACTTGCACGCAGAACAGATTGTGCACTGCGCAGGTTATTTGTTGCCCACACGTTACAAATTCTCCACGTGTTTGTTACATGATTTTGTCACTCTGTCGATCGAGATTTTAGTGTCTAAAAGCTGTCGCAAATAAAAGTTGCTCCACGGCTACGTAACGCAGGCGGAATTTGCATAAAGAAGCCAATTTACAAAAACAACCTCAAACTTACAACACGATCGGACGACTAACATTGAAGAGAGTTCAAAGGAGGCCGCTACCTAAATACGGCATTAAACAGAATAAGAGCACGAAATCATTAAGGCTCGGAACCTCATTCAAATGGAGAACTGGATCTTTAATGAAGGTAGCAAAATCAAATCGGCATCGATTTCAGTCGATACAACGTTTATATGCATTTAGTGTCATCTGGAGACAGGCGGGGCGGCCCCAATGAGACACTGGCGGTGCGGACTCTCAGCAAATAAAATCACGATACAGTACACAACAACCTACAGGTTAAGCCAACTTTGGGTTCGGTTGGACGGACTCTTGCTAGTTTTTACCCGACTACGCGAAGCAAAAAGGATGGTTATGATTTTAGCAGCTCATGTATGTATGTATGTATGTATGTGGGTATGTATGTTTGTGTGTTCATCTGTTCCCTCGCAGAGCCTAAACTACTCGACCGATTTCAACAAATGAGGTGTCGTTGGATTCGTCTTAATCACCCAGGTAACATAGGATAGTTTAATTTTGAAAAAAACCAAGATGGCGGCTGTGCTCCGCCCTAAAGTGGTGGACCTAAAAATTAAAATTATCGGATACCATCGCCATGGGTATCAAATGAAAGACCTTTTGAAAAATGTATAACACATGTAGCGTCAACATAACAAATAGAACAAAAAATTCCAAAATGTGTTTTTTTTTGCCCTTCTTGGTTCTATTCTGGGTGATAGTCCAAATGACTTACTAAAAAGCTCAAAAAAAAATTGAAGTTAAAAACTAAAACCCGACTTCTAAAAGGCTTAAAACAAGACCTGCTTATCCACCCACACACCACATTCGCATTTGATAAACCGATGGCCTCCGACTACGATTAATTATCTATGAGTCAATTTTAAGGATAAGCAGGTCTTGTTTTAAGCCTTTTAGTAGTCGGGTTTTAGTTTTTAACTTCTATTTTTTCTAGTAGGTTTTTTTATTGTTCAATAATACACCTAGTAATTCAGCAGGGAAAATTTATTTGACATTCCTTAATTAATAGCATCAAGATAAATAATTGAGAAAGTTCAAAGCTTTGGTACGTGAAAAGAGTAAGAACTGAGATATTTCGTCCGCAGCTCTATTAGTTGCTTATGTGAAGTATTTGCTCCACATGGGAAAATTACTTCCCACAATTTGATATAATGAAAGGGCAGCCACATAATCATGCGATGCACTATTATTGAAATAATTAGTTTACCGGATCAAGTTGCTCATTTCCTTAGTAAATAGAGTCTTTATCTCGAAGCTCGTTAAAGTTTTTGTAACTCTATCGGACAGATGTTCGTTTGCTTTGTATGTAACTTGTAGTTTGCATGCAGGCAGTGTTATCCAATGTTTGTTAATAATAAATAGTATACTGCTTATTACTGCTTTTAATATTGTAACAGGTATGCAAACGGTGGGAACTTGTTGGTTTTCTCGTTCGGTAAGTAATAAAACTTTAGTACGTATTTTATGAAATCTAATGGAGAATGCATAAATATAATCGCTTCATAATAAGTCGTCTGTGAGTAAGCACTACTAGAAGTCGAGAAATCATAAACACTTTCGAACAAAACGTAGTTTCTCTACGAGGACTGATTATTAATTTTCTCCGAAAACGTAAAAAAAAAAAACTTTATGTTATCTTCCGCTCGCTGTTTAAAGCGTAGTCACCACTAGGCGTACTACAATGAAGAAATTGACCCCTGGGCTATTAACAACGGGTGAGCCAGCCACAGCCATGTTAAATGGTTACAAGTCTTCGTGTTTTTGAGGACACGGTCCCGCCGCCAGCCTGCAGTCAGTCCCCAATGGCCCACGATTACACTAATAGCAGTTATCACTCTCCGTCGTGTGTCGACAGTCCACAAGGCCTGTAATTTCAGCCATTTTTTTCTTTAGAAGACCCTGGGTGGCACAGCTTTTGACGACTCTATTTGAAGTGAGATCTTCATTTTAACAACATGTTACGAAATTTATCGACGGCTAATGATATGGTCGCCGTGGTTATAATGAGCGTTTAGATGCGGTTATAAAAACAAAAGAGGTTGAGATCGGAATGTCGCAATTCAATTAACCCGTTTGAGATATCTATTGATTAAAAAGTAATGAAATGACTTGGATGGTCAAATAGATCCTATCTGATACAACTAGCTGGTTGAGTGTCAATTAAATAAATATTTACTGCAAGCAAACAGTCGGACGTTAAATATGCACAAATAAGAATCGACCGCAGACTGTACCGTAAAAGTTTTATTATTCTAAGCGACGGTATTAAACATTTGTTAGGAAATCAGAATATGATAATTACTTCGTCATATTATTTTTTATCAGTTGATACTTGTCTCAACGCAGTTGTAGATGTAAAAGATAAGCTTAACGCTGAATTTAACATCGTTGCGTAGAGTTATAAGCGAGTTAATTGATCACTCAATTATTTTCCTTGTCCACTTAAGAGATTTCAATTAAACCACGCTATTATTTTAAATAGATAATTAAGAAACTGTCGTTTAATTAATTGTTGAAGCAACTATAAAAAATTGGGGACGAAAAACTTTATTCAAATGAGTGGTCCACGTAAGTGACTTTCTGTGTGCGCTATTATTATTTTCCTTGTACCCTATTATTTTTTCCCTGCAGTTACTTGAAACATCAATGACTAAAGTATAAAGTAAAAAATTCACTCAGTTAGATCACAAAAATGTACCTATAGCTACACATTAGTGCTAATTTTCCCCGAAAAAAAAACTAGGTAACCTATCAAAGTTGCTGGAGGAGGTTGCATCGCTATATTTCCCTCCCTGCTATTTATTTTTCTCACCGATTTACATTTTACCGAGGCTTCATTGTTGCGATTTGCAGGCGGCGCAGTCTGTGTTCTATCACAGATTCTGCCTGCGCGTGTGCTTCTCCCCCTCCACTTCCAACGCGGCTCAGGTTCACCTTCCACCTCAGAAATGCGATATTTTAGCGACAGACTACATGATTAATTTATGGCTCTGCAACAATATTCATGAGAGCACAAAGCTCAGTTTAAATCCGATTTAACGTGTAGATAAGATGATTTATGCTTATCAAATAGGAGCTGTATTATCTTCCGAAGACTAGTAGTGGAAGCGGCCATAGCAGACTGGCCTTAGTAGCTAGCTTTCTGGTGTACAATATACAGTTACTTACTTAATAAGTCACGTCACATAACAGTGAAATTAGTGTGTAAAGTGACGTCTTGAGTGATGCTAGATTACTTATTCAACTCAAATGTAGAGTTAATAGTTGTTTGTGTTTTCTGTCACATCATCGCTGATGACGAACATAGGTTGTATCCATCGGATCAACTCCAATATTTACTTATCGTGGAAGTTTTGGGGGCTATTGTGGGAAAATGTGGTCAGCACAAATAACACTCTATTTCAACACGATAACATCTCAGAAACATTTTCTAGTAAAAAAGTAAACGTTAGCATTAAATCTATTTTCCATTTACGAGACGTCAGCCGTTTCGGTGCGGGATGCCATTAGTTTTTTCTTTAATTTGTAATTTTCCCAGTAATTAAGGGCCGCGTCCTCTGTTTAATGCAAATGAACCTATCCCCGATCATTAGTCCGTACACGTCCTATCCGCGTTAGTTTTCGTTAATTAATCCGTGGATCTAACGCCGCGGGTGAACGCTCGGATATTGCGGCGGCCGGTAACTCGTTAGTCGCACGCAATCGGAACCAGCCGACAACCAAGAACTTAATTCATGTACACGGTAGTTTCAAATATACCTACCTAAACGGTAGTCCCCGATATCAACCGTTCTAGGCAACGTTCTAGGCTGAAAAAATTAGGTACGATACCGAAATTAATTATAAAACCCCAATGCAAAAAAATTATGGTACTTTTTTTGCGGCGGTTTAGGTATTGCAAGACTTAGGTTTTTATGTGCAGAATTACTTACTTTATAACATATCAAAAGGGGAACTTTCCTCTTTTAAACTTTCAAAGTTAATGCCACGATAACACTACCTCTAAAGACGACTCTATCACAACAATGCGTTGTTTAATACTTTTAGCGGTGACCTCATATTCAAGTTTCCTTATTTGAACTCTGGAGATTCCAAAATATTATGGAAAGCAGGAAAAGTATAAAATGAATATAGTCTAGGATCCTATGTGTTTAAAATCAAGACATTAAACTGAAGTGATGAGTTGTACAAGAAGTTGGGCTAGTATAAGAGAGCACACGGTGCGGCATCATTGTTATGTATACAGGGGTAATTTTTTTCACTCTCATAATGATCGATGTCTTATAAAGAAAGGTTTGAGATAACATATTCCTAAAATGACATTTAAAGAACTCTCCTGGATTTTTTCAAGTTGGTACTGAGTGAAGCAAACCCGATTGAGCTTTGTTTCCTCTATAGGCCCCTATCTGCCAGTATATACTCGTAGGATCTCAGGCTATGGTAAAGGGTACAGTCTATTGATGTCTAGCGTAGCCACAGCGCCGTCGCAGCATTATCAATTAACTCAATTTATCTTATCATACAGTAGTATCGTGAGTGGTTTCCACAATGAACGACGTGCCGATATCTTTCAATTTCTAATCTGAATGATCCACCTCGTTAATCCAACGCCGCGATGCAGATTGCACCTAAAAACCCACGCTAAAGAGCTGAGTTTAGATTGCGGAGGCAGTGAAATTTATTTTTAATTTAATAACTTAATACGGCGATAGGTATAGGAAGCGGATGGTGAGCGCACTATCGAACGGCTGATAACAGCGTCTGGGCTGTCCGTGCTCGCCCAATCAAAGTACTTCATTAAAATCTTATCGACGCTAGATAAATCACCTAACGACTGCGATCGATTATTTTGGATAATTAATGTTGTTTCTCAAATATGTGGAATTGCCGTCTCGGCGGATGTGCGGCTGAGTCGCTGCGTCGATAACGACTCTTCGATCTGTTATCACGGGTTTGTGATATCACTTTAGTTTTTAATTAGGTAAATGAGGGTGAAATTTATGCTTTATTAAGGGTGTGTCTATTGACTCTTTTTTAACATCCGTGCTATTGATATAGCCATCGATATTGGTATGCTATGATGCTTCATAAGTTTCGTCATTTACCTTAGGCCCTTTTGACCTACCTATAAATAAATATAATTTTTCCAAAATGTAGGTTACCTATTCTAGCATATCGTTTTGAAAGTAGGTAGGTACTTACAACGGGGTCTACATGAGTTCATGAAGTTATTTGCGCAAGCTTTTACTAGGAACTAGACTCAGGTTTTTGTGACCGTTTTAGGGTGGCATTAATAGTCTTCAAGCTCAAGCTGAAGTAGGGGATCTCAGAAAACAAAATCATACCTTGGCTAATGTCAATGTCAAGCTCAAGCTCAAGCCCGAGCTTGAGTAGCAGTCAGCATATTAGTAGATACTAGCTTGAGCTTGACATTCGCATTAGCCAAGGTCTCGAGTCGGTGATTTTGTTTTCTGAGATCACCTACATACTACAGGCCGCACTTTAAGTCGATAGCGGAACTTTAAGTAGACTGTCTACTGGTCAATAGAAACAACTTGTACTAGGTGGCTAAAAAATGGAGCGAAAAAAATGTCTGCCGTTCCGTACAAAAGGTCGACTCAGTACCGCGCCAAATGTAAGAAACAGCTGATAATTTCTTCGCTCCATTTTTTTCGCCACCTCGTACAAGTTGTTTGTATTGATCAGCAGACAGCCTACTTTAAGTTCCGCTATCGACTTAGAGTGCACCCTGTAGAGCTCGAAATTGAGCTGATGACTATTAATGCCACCCTTAGTAAACGGATAAATGCATACCTATTTTGAACTCTACCCAAACTTGACCTCTTTCTCCACTAATCCAATCAAGTCATCTTATATTAATTAGAGCAGTCAATAAAAATACTTTTGCGTCATAAATATCTAAAGGGATAGGTGAGCAGGAATATTCCCTTGGCCAGTCGGAAGGAAACCGGGCAATCCGTCGCGTGCGCATCGCGTCGCAAGACGATGCTATCAGCCGGCGCCCGCGCCACCCCATTCATCTACATCAGCACACGCTAACCACCAGATTAATGAACCAGATAAACCATTAAATACGACTACAGATGTCCGCTCCTCCAACAGCACCCGAACAAACTGTATACGCGCCTCAGAGACAATAATTGATGAATTAAATGAATCGGACGCTATTATGAATGTTAAGGCTGGAACGTGACGTGACGTGGCGGGAAATTCATTTTTTTTACAATTTTTTACATTTTGTAGCTAAACTGAGCTATTTCTAACCACTTTTTGTTTTTTCTAAAGCACTAACCCGTGCTAGGGAATAATTTAAACATTTATAATAAGTTGAAAAAATTCACTCGGGACAGAACTTGAACCCGCAACCTCTCGCATACCGTGCAGGCGCTCTACCAATTGAGCTACCGAGTCAAGTAACTGTCGATGAGAATTTCTTCAACTAGTCTCCGTCTACTGGACGGGGGGCATCGACAGTTACTTGACTCGGTAGCTCAATTGGTAGAGCGCCTGCACGGTATGCGAGAGGTTGTGGGTTCAAGTCCTGTCCCGAGTGAATTTTTTCAACTTATTATAAATGTTTGAGCTATTTTTGTTCAGCGATTTTTCGTTCGCGGCAATAACATAGTATTCTTTTCATTACTGTTAACAACAGAACAACAATAATTCAGCCGATTATGTGTTCTGGTCTACGACAAGTTTTTTGGGCAGTGCCACTGCTTCGTAGACCAGAACACATAATCGGCTGAATTATTGTTGTTTTATTGTTTAAATTAATGAAGAGAATACTATGTCATTGCCGCGAACGAAAAATCGCTGAACAAAAATACCATAGTTTAGTTACAAAACGTAAAAAACTGTGAAAATTTTGAATTTTCCGCCACGTTGCTATCGTCCAACCTTAATGATAACGGTCGATCGCCGTACCAGATAATATCAGATAGTGAGATGGTTTTTTCTATAATTAGAATGAATGGTGGCGGGGTTTTGGTGATATTGATTCTGTGTGCGGTGGAATCCACGTCAGGCGCGGTGCGGATGGTGGGTGGCTAATGTACGCGCTTGTTGGTTGCTCTATCAGTTCAGCTTAGCTTCAGTAATGAATGTCATTACTAAACTTCGAATAGGTTTTCATTTGTTTCTTGTGTAAACCCTGACCATTATCGGAAGATCGCTGCACAGAAGGTGCCCCTCATTTGCATGGTGGCGTATAAATTCATACCAAGGTTAGGCTACTTTACTTAGCTACCTACATGTTATATTGAAGGCTTTAATTTTCTTTTATTTTTAGTCCATTTGCCAATTTTCTTGTTTCTATAATGAACGGTTTTCGCAGTGGGTATAGTTCAATATAAATGAATGGCCTTAATTGTCTCAATTGGAAAATAACGATGTCTTAACTTTACACATTGATGTAAAAGGACGATCGTCAATTGATTTTTAACGGATGCCCCAGTTTTACAATTCAGAAGCTTTCAATTAAGATACGGCAGTTCTTAACGTTTTATTGTCTTTTGAAAATCTTAGAGCAACACGGTCACCTTTCCCTCGTGTTGATGCATAATAATATGCCCAACGTGTCCATCTGATTATAAAAAGTTTTTAGGGTTACATTTTGCGCCAATTTTATTGGGTGGGTCGACAATTATTATCTTAACTGCAAAGATAGTGGGATGACAAAGGAAGAGATTCGCTTTTGACCGATGGGGTTGGCGTGAAAAGGAAGCATACGCTTTACTCTTGGACTTGGGTTATAGGTTCAAGACTTTACTAATGGCCTAGATAGATTTTAAACAAAAATTTAACCAAAATTAAGGTGGTTTGAAAATAGAAACGAAATTGCAAACCGGCGACGATCTCGCATTGTTTTTCAATGGTTTAATTGTTACGATGAAGGGTACTTAATGAATAAAACAATTGCAACTTATATTTTTTATCTTCCTGTCATATTTTTCCACACTTATCAGGGGCTGTTTATAAATATAACATTAAACCCCGATCAGCAAGCGGCAGTAGGTAGCAGAATAAATCCGCTGGCAGATCGATCGATAAGCCTTATGGTGTGAGTAATTAAGGTGATGTCACAATGGCGGCCGTTAATCTTACCGATGGCTATCGAGGCCGATCGCGTGTTGGCCGAGCCCTTACCTCTCGATGTGAACCCCGACTTGCTCCCTCGCAGTTTCGCTGACACGTTTAACCGGGCTAAGATAGCGGCCGTAGACTAGGATTTTGTCTTCACCTTCATTCGTTACATCTACGGTATACTTAGAGAAACAAATGTATGCTCGTGCTATAATCCGTGCGGGATCAGAATGGGATAATACCCTTTGGAACTGAGAAGCTCGCGGTCCTGTAGCGTTAGCATTTCGGCAAACTCTAGTTGTCTATGGCAAACTCGCGTCGAAACTTGCTTGTATTTTCTGTGCGCGTGGGTGTCTGCTAGAGTTTTATCACGTTTTATTCAATTAATGCAATACATTGAATCCTTTTAGATTAAAACCATTAAACATTTTTGTGTACAATGAAGAATGTCCGTGGGTCTATTAAATCACTTGAAACTTCATGAGCATGTAGCCTAAAAATTTAGAAATACACCTGTTTTTGTTTCATTCAAATCGAGCCAGTAGTTTTAAAGTTACGACGGTTTTAGTTTCCGTCCTTTTGGAGTTTTTCGCGCGAGCGCGGCAAACTCGCGTGACGTCACAACTCTACACGCACCCGACACATACACCGTAACACTCATTCAAACGGCTGTATCTTTGGAACCGTACTAGGTAGCCAGTTGAAATTTTCAGAGATTATGTTTTATTATGGTAGATTACCCAAGAACAAATAAAAATAAAAAAATATTAAAAAATAAGAGGGGTCCCCATACAAAAAACGTTGTTTTATACTTTTTGCTCTATAGAAAAAACGGTAAGACATACAAGCATCAAACTTGGTATGATTATAGGGCTTACTCCATAGTATAACAAAAAAATATTAAAAACGGTCAAGCGCAACTCGGACTCACGCGCCGAGGATCCGTATAACCAGTTTTTTTTATTGTATGGTGGTACGGAACTCTCAGTGCGCGAGTTCGACCCGCACTTGGTCAGTTTTTTTTGTGTGTTTAGTTAGTGTTTCAATATAATATTACTTATTTATAACGTTACAAATTCGCGAGGGACAGGTTTTAAAGCCGCAAGCTCTGTTTAAAATATTCCCTAGCACGGGTTTGTACTTTAAATAATATATTCTTTAGAATCTGACAGCTATCGCCAAAATCTTACTTAGCTATGGATGACGGCTTTGAAAAATGAAAAATGACCTGACTAAACACACAAAAAAACAGGCCAAGTGCGAGTAGAACTCACGCACTGAGAGTTTCCTACCGCCGTACAATAAAAGAGACTGGTTATACGGACCCTCGGCGCGTGAGCCCAAGTCGCGCTTGACCGTTTTTAGGGTTTCGTACCCGAAGGGTTCCACAAGGGACCCTATTACTAAGACTCCGCTGTCCGTCCGTCTGTCTGTCCGTATGTCCGCCCGTCTGTCACCAGGCTGTATCTCATGAACCGTGATAGTTAGACAGTTGAAATTTTCACAGATGATGTATTTCTAATGCCGCATAACAACAAATACTAAAAAACTGAATAAAATAAACATTTAAGGGGGCTCCCATACAACAAATGTGATTTTTTTGCCTTTCTTATAGATGGTTAGGAACCCTTCGTGCGCGAGTCCGACTCGCACTTGGCCAGTTTTTATATTATTTTGTTATACTATAGAGTAAGCACTATAATCATACCAAGTTTGTTGCTTGTATGTCTTACCGTTTTTTCTATAGAGCAAAAAGTATAAAACAACGTTTTTTGTATGGGAACCCCTCTTATTTTTTAATATTTTTTAATTTTTATTTTTTCTTTGGTAATCCACTATAATGAAACTAAATCTCTGAAAATTTCAACTAGCTACCTAGTACGGTTCCAAAGATACAGCCCTTTGAATGAATGTTACGGTGTATGTGTCGGGTGCGTGTTGAGTTGTGACGTCACAGCAGCTGACGACCGCGCGCCCGTCGCACTGGTAGTTTAAAATTAAATATCTCGAAAAGTATAAGTCGTATCAAAAAAAAAAATTGCCCCAATGTTTCCATTTTTAATAGAGTGTATGGTAAGATAAAAATCAAAAGTTGATGGTATTCTTCATTTCATAACCCTATGATAGAACGTAGAACTAAAAATTTTTTTACTGACGCTACTCGAGAACTGTCATTTTTGATTCAGTTCCAAAAGGTATTATCCCATTCTGATTCCGCACGGATTATACTTGCTACGTGTTACGGCGCGAATAGCGCGAAATATGTAGCGAACGTAACATGGCTTGCCCTCCGCGACCGATAACTCTTTGTAGACTTCACTATCAGTTCGGTGCTCGCGAATGTTTTTTTTTTCCTAAATTGTTTTTTTTTTTCGATCGCTGGTCCAATGCGATAACGGCGTATCCAGGGTAAGTCTATAAATGACAAGTATTGTAAACTTGAGTAGAGTTTCGCTGGAAGACATAAAACTAATATGACTCCCTGTAGAAAAAATAAGTTGGTATCCGCGGGCAAGCGTAAATAAAAGTCGAGTCATCTGCCGTTTTAACCCAGCTGGAGACAAAACGCGACATTCCGCCGGGGTCAGAAGCTGCTGAGATAGAAGCGTCCCCTTGACCCTGAATCAAGAAAAAGAGAGTCAACAGGACCTCCAATTTACATCCATTTGTTTGGTAGAGCATGCCGCCAGCGACACTAGTGGTCACTGATGTACGATACGACGGTGTTCACAGTCAGGGGCCGGCCTCTAATCCCCTATTAAGGAACCGTGAATTACAGATCATGTCCACATTCAGCCGACCCGGTCCCAGCCCGTGCAAAATGCATCTCCGACCGTTCTTGCCCACTATTTACTTTTCAACCGCGCTCACAGATAAAAGTGTCATAATATTTATACCATAACTTAGCTTTCTTATGGTCCACTGTCGTAAAGTTAAGCGCGCTTTCTAGACACTCCCTTCGTAAAGCGAAGTTAGTCTTGCTGGGCTAGCAATAGGGTTTACTTTGATTTTTCATTCAAATATACGTTATCGAGTGCTCTCGAGTGCTGTTGTCATTCGATAATGTTTCTAGTTAGTTCGCAATAAATATGAGAATTGTAAGTAGGGCTAGTGATGTTCGGGTTGGTGACGCTATGGATGGACTATCTAAGTTTAGTATCAATATATTGTCATTAAGCCGATAGTGATCTTGTTATACGCACAAAGGCATAGGGGCCCGGTCGGAGCTGGCTCGTATACTATTTACATTCAAATGACGTTCGCTCACGGGCTGGGGAAATTTCTCACTCATCGGATTTTCAGGTAATCTTGTGTTTATGGTGTCAAGACTATGAGACCTTCCACCGCGGATTCAGACAAAAGCACTCGTAAGCCTCTTGGCGCCGCCGATACCAAAGCGGCCTTTATAGAAATTAAGTCACCTTTATTGATATTCTGTACCAATTTGTTACATTTTACATATCTAATATCATAGTTTCAAAGGCAATTCTCGTATGGTTCTTGTGCAATCGTTAGGTTTTCTTAAAATTTGTAGGGTTCCGGACCTCGAAAGGAAAAACGGAACCATTAAAGGACCACTTGGTTGTCCGTCTGTCTATCAAGACCCTTATCTCAAGAACGTGTGGAGGTATCAGATTAAAATTAATAACAAAATACTTCGGTCTGTCTGCAGTCCCTTGGAGCCTTAAACAATAAGTTTGCGAAATCAAAAGATGCGGCCGTTTATGCACCATATTTCAGCATGTTTCGACCCTGTGGGGTATCGTATGAAAGGTATTTTTTTGGACAAGCAATATTTTAAAAGATTTTTCGATTTATGAAGAAAATTTAATAAATATATACCATCAACTTGAGCCCGACTCGCATTTAATTTTTCTTCCAAATAAATGCATGCAATGGAGGTACGGAACCCTCGATGCGCGAGTCCCACTCGCACGTGGCCGGTTTTTTATGTTTAGCATTAGTCACATTAAACGGTCGAGTACATTGGTGTGTTAATTGGACATTAGAAGTGATGGATCCAGTTAGTGCAAGTGCATAGTGTCATTCAAGATTACGTCGTCGAGTTGCGCAGCGCTGTCCACACGAGTCGGGAGGCGCGACGCGTCTTCTCACGGGTATTTGGAGCCAGCCTGCTAACTACACAAATAATAAAAAAATCACCGTGTGTACAGTTCACGTGGCTGTTTGCCGGCCACATAAACTGCCCGTATTTACTGTGTTGCCGCTCATCTTCCACTTAACATTGAGCTACTTTGGGAACGTCTAAATAAGTGTAGTGAGAAAAGCTAACGCTCGTAACCGTTTTCGATCGACGGTAAATCGCCTCGATAACATCTTCTTTTCGGATGGTCGTTGACTCACAGACGGCTTATTGTATACTGATATTCGGTTTAGCTATAAACGGGTTCTCTTTTATTGCATCCTAATTTCTTTAGCACCTAGTCCGACTCTACTTGCCGATGATCTCGGCTCAAAAGGTCACGCGGTGTTGCTGCGTTACAATAATATTTTTTGTCGATTAGGTATGTTAGATATTTGTTTATTTTCTCACGTCATTCAACATGTTAACTTATACCGGGCTAAGAAAAATAAATAATCGAATAACACCGTATGTGCTGCGCTGCGTGTATTGTAATAACGTCACCTCATTGGGTTGAGATCACTGAGATGAAGGCATCAAAAATCGATCACCGACCGCCGCCAGTTTCCCACCGCATACGGGCCGCTCTGTCGGGGATTAACCCAACAAGTGATAGTTAATCTCTTCTCACGTGAAATTTTATGAAAAGGCTTGAGCAATTGATGTCAAAATTAATATTCACGTTGATTCGGTCTGGGCCCGTCATTGCGCGGAGGCCGCGCGGTGGTCCACGCCGCGCGATCGATGTCTTCACTCCATCATTTTAATCGCCCTCCGCTAGACTTACTTGGCTTACGCGCACCTAGATTAAGGGCCTCATTATAGTCTATCTTTAGGCGAAATTTTAATAGAGACATTACTACTGTCAGCTGCAACCGATACAAATGGAACAAATGGGAGCAAATCAATTTTCACGTGCGGCGGTTTGGTTCTGAGCGTTCCTTTCACTGTTAAGGAAGTGACCGTCGTTATTCCAATCGAGGACTGAAGAGCCATAAGGATTCGCGCAATCAGTCGGATCACCATTCTTCCTGTTAATCGCATTATAAATTGACGTAGCGGTCGATGCACCGGCCTTTGTCGGCGTCGTAACAGATGACTCGACCGTTTAGTCCTCAAAACTAATGATTTCAAATTTAATTTAAATGTCTATTAGTCGCCCGCTTAAAGGGATAACGTGATCTCAGCGTTTTGTTAATAAATTACTTATTATAATCAATAGCGTTTTGTTCGGCATATTCCATATCAGTTCATTAATATGACTGGTGAATAATGTGTCCACCTCCGCCGAGGCTTAGGTACTTTTACATTTTAATTTCTGAGGTGAATACAAATGAGTTGCGATTAATCACGGGACCTTTCTGTTTACATAGATGTAGAGGCGATTGGGTCGCATTCAGGGAGCAGAGCAGGGGCCTTAGCCTGTAACACAATGGCGTATCAATGGCGTCCCAGGTAGAAGGACAAAACCTGGATTTTTTCGCTGTTCTCCTACAAGCAGTGAACTAATCCTCTAGAATTAGACTTATAATATTCTTTGCTGTACTACAAAAACATTAAAAAGACCGACACTGGACCGACAGCATTAATAAATCGTAATTGAAACCGTCAACCAGGAGCCCATTTTGGCACCATTGCGTTACAGGCTAAGGGCCCTGTTGACAGGGCGTTACGGGCTGACTGCGAATCACAGACCATAATGGTCTGTGCTGCGAATGCTTCCTGGACGAGGCAAACATTAATATGTCCGTGCTAAAATATCTATGAAAAAATTATAATAGAGGACTACATGGTGTTCTATTGGTGTCTTTTACACATTGCCTTTAAAAATCGTTGATTGTTCCGAAACGTTGCCTGAGTAGCAGCTCACGTAATCTAATGCTTAGTTGAAGTTTCATTGAAGAATTAGATGATTCTCGTTTAATATCAGCATCATTTGAACACTTTGGTATTCATATGACTAAACATAAAGCTCGGTCTAACCTCCTCTTCTATAACGGGTATTTTAGGTATTGGAAGCATAATATCAGCGATTCTTACTTCACCAGTCCCATGTTGCGTCGCAGACTTCGTGGCCACCGTATCCAGGGGCATATTACAATTTATTAATCCTGTCGGTCCTTTTAATGTTTTTATAGTACAGCAAAGAATATTTAGATTCTAATTCAAGAGGATTAGCTCGCTAGTTGTAGGAAAAAAACGAGGAAGCCCCAGTTTTGTCCTTCTACTGGGACGCCATCGAAACACCATTGCGTTACAGACTTACGGTGGGACGATAGCAACGTGGCGGGAAATTCAACATTTTCACAGTTTTTACATTTTGTAGCTAAACTGAGCTATTTTTGTTCAGCGATTTTTCGTTCGCGGCAATAACATAGTACAAAAGAACACATAATCGGCTGAATTATTGTTGTTCTGTTGTTTACAATAATGAAAAGAATACTTTGTTATTTCCGCGAACGAAAAATCGCTGAACAAAAATAGCTCAGTTTAGCTACAAAATGTAAAAAACTGTGAAAATTTTTAATTTCCCGCCACGTTGCTATCTTCCAGCTTAAAAGCCCAGGCAGTTACTCAGTAAAATCAGCAAGTGTTGAGGCGTGCGTCCCACCGTAAAATCAGCAAGTGTTGAGGCGTGCGGGACAAACACGACAGTAATGCGGAGACACCACGCGAGCCCTGAGTGTTTGCGTGAACCTGCTGCATTACTCAACCCTCATTTAGCTCTAACCACCTCGCGTTTAACTCAGCAATTTTATTGTCCCTCTATTCTTCTTAGCGTATTGATTGTATTGACAGCCACTCGGGGAACCTAAAACCCGCTTCACCGGACACCCGGTTAATTTAAATCCAGCCCGTGTACTTGTTTCAACTAAAAAATTAAAACACACGAGAGTTGGAGAAGTCGTCACTGTGAAACGAAACTATAAAGATAACCAGAACGGTTCCAAGGTGAAATAAAGTCGTAAAAACTTATAGAGAGATATCGCTAGTGATCATTAAAAATAATAAACAGCGGCAAACTATAACGAGCTTATACCGCTGACTATCTGGACGAGTGCACTGGGGCCTTAGCCTGTAACACAATGGCGTCTCAATGGCGTCCTAGGTAGAAGGACAAAACCGGGATTTTTTCGTTGTTCTCCTACAACCAGCGAACTAATCCTCTAGGATTAGACTCATAATATTCTTTGCTGTACTACAATAACATTAAAAGGACCGACACTGGACCGACAGCATCACTAAATCGTAATTAAAACCGTCAACCGGAAGCCCATTTTGGCACCATTGTGTTACAGGCTAAGGGCCGGAGTAGCTTGTGTATACGCGTTTAGTTGCGCGGGGCTATTCATATCTCATTTGCAACTACCCTCATTCAAACGACATCATTAGGGCGCGTGCTTTGAGCGGTGACAACTGCCTGCCGAGCCCCTGAGCTATGCGCCTCCAGACCACTATATAAACATTTATCTTTGGAGAGATTTCAGATTTATTATTATTGCATTCCGTTCTGTTGGCGGTTACAAGTTATTGTTGGCGTTTTAATATAACGGCTAACTCGGCTCGGTTAATTGAAATAGCTGTAATTGAGATTGTAGAGACATTATTATAATTTTAAACTATCGTTCATTGGACTAATTTTATTTTGCTATTAACATAATATTCATAAGGTGGATAATTTAATGTAAATCACAGTTACTTACGTGCCTATAAACGTGGAGACAACAAACCTGTACTTACCATGAAACCTGAAATCTTAAAAAGAGGACTCTACGTATATTTACGCTAGGCAAGCTATCTGCCTAACGAAGATGACGTAAGGTTTGTTTGGTCTTCTGACACCCAGCAATGCGCAAGAGTGTCGACTAGGCGCATGCGCCGTCACAACATTCGTGTCAACTTCCGGGAACTGACGGGAGAGCCGCGGCGACACGATTCCTTGTACCCGACTTTACAACAACTTGCAAGTAATACGCTATATGCATGTCATTTGCAATGACTAAGTAGATTTTATAGTTTTTGTTTGTATTTTAAGCCGTTGAGCAACTATTTACTCACGACTCAGAAACAGGCAACACGGAAAGCAGTTAACATTCTTTCTAATTCTTATTGTAATGAGCAAAATTTGAAGCGTAACTTATTGAACTTTCTCTGTTACTTATACAAATATCTCGAGAGCGCCATGTTCTTATGATTTGTGAAATACCACGTTTGAAACTGTTGACTGGAATAATTCATTCAAGAAGTTTAAGCGAGTCGAACAGTAAAGTAAATAAGCATTGATAAGTCCATTTTTGTCTCTACGGTAGAGGCGAGCCACTTAAGTCGAGACAATAATGTTAAAGCTCTGAATGCCTTCGACTAGACTCAAAGATTTAGTTATGTGCTCCCCTCGGGAGGAACAAATAAGTTTTATTTTATTTAACTCCGTGTAACAATGCCGTGGCTTGAATGCTCGACACTCTCGTCTGACAGTCGCCCCACGTCCCTTAAACTAATTCTTAATGCCAGCGTTCGATGGTCTGAACTACCAAGAGAGTTTATTCAGTGAGTGCAGCAAGAAAAAGGTGCGCGTTACGGTTTGAGATATTTATAACGTCCAGTTTGTGCAGTGAGCTGAGCACTCTGCTCCATTGGGTTAGGCTCACGAATGATCTTAATTAGAAGTATTGTGAGAGAGGTAAATTATGCCTTCTGCTTTGTTATCCGAGGTGGCGTGGCCGGACTCTCTCCGACTGCCACTGTAAATCAAACACATGGCCCGTCGCAGAGGTGTATGCCCGCAAGCGTTGATTAGGTTATTAATGAGACTCTAATGGAAGCCATTTAAATGAAGTTTAATTTGTACCGCTCGATAGTGATTAGCTACATGAATCTCTAATGCACCTCGATATTGCGGTAATAAAATTTCAGCTGTCCGCACCTCGTACGTCTCAGTAAAAAATATATATTTTATTTTATGGTGATGGTATATTTTATAGCCGTGACGTTATAATTAAGCTTATTTGTATGATTAACACTACGGTATGTGCGTGATAGTAGCATTAAACGCATCCCTACAGTAGTGTGCTGGGCTCAAACGCAGTTGTGTCTCGATAGGTTCCCAGTTGTAGGTTCCGATGACGATTTAATAATACTGTCTGTGTCTGTCCTTTTAATATTTTTCTAGTACGGTCGGCCACAGTCACAGATACCTCATGGCAGCTCTTACCGCGTGCGGCATAAGGGCGCCAATCGAACGAAAAGGGGTATCCTAGCGTGTGGCCGACTGTACGGTCTGCCACAGTCACAGATACCCCATGGCAGCTCTTACCACGCTCGGCATAACGTCGCCAATCGAACAAAAAGGAGCATCCTATCGTGTGGCCGACTGTACAATAGAGAATATTCTGATTATAATTCTTAAGGATCTGTTCGGTGGTTGTAGGAGAAAATCGAGAAAAACCCGCGCTTTGAGGACTAGCAACTGTGCGATTTATGAACGAGCGAGCGAAGCGAGCGAAGTTCTCCGAGTCTACTGGAACAATCCGGCGTTTATATGTATGAATGTATGTATGTATGAATGTTCGTTCGACGATAACTTGAGTAAATTTGGTCGGATCGTTATGAAATTTGGTAGGCGGGTAAAAGAATTTTTAAGTTCGAACATGAGTCAAATCGGTGGAGGGGTTGCCGAGATATGGGGTTGTTAAGTTTAAGGGTCGCGAGTTCACAGTTCGGGGCGAACCACTAGTTTACAGAATAAGCACACTGGAGGCTGCGTGCGCGCAGGCTGTGCCTAGCCGCGATAGCGCGCTCGCGTTCATTACACGGCTAAATTACTTAATGGCGTGCGCCATAGCCACCGCACCGCATTGCTGCTGTAAAACCGCCGCTTATAATGACCAAATAAAACCTGATCAAATTACCATCTTCATTTATTAGCTCTTGGCACTTAATTTTTACTGTTAGCTTCTTGTTTTCCCTGGAAGCGTCGCAGATAATAGAGGTGTGTAGTTCGCGAATGAATGCTTCGATTGAATGCATTCGTTTTGTGAAACCATTCATTCATTCATTCATTCATTCACTACCAATCTTTACATATCAAATTCACTCTAGTCCACGTAGTTCATTCTTCAAGAAACATTCTTAAATCTAGGTCACTAAGAACCTAAATTCTGTAACTCATGTGTCTCGCCTTTGTCACCTTCGCACATTCGCGGACTACCATGAGTGAAAAGATACGTGAAAGAACTACTGACTATGAATGAGCTATGAACTATGAATGAACTGTGAATGAACTGTGAATGATCTGTGAATGAACTGTGAATGAACTGTGAATGAACTGTGAATGAACTATGAATGAACTATGAATGAGCTGTGAACTATGAATGAACTATAAGTTAACTGTGAACTAAAAGAGTGAACTAGTTCAGTGAAAGAAATGAACTATATTATTATTTTCTTTTCACTGAAGCGTTTCGCGCACCTCTAGCAGATAACGTCGCAGCGATTTTTCTTTCCTTGTGCCTAATCATTTTCATTCAAGACGGAATGCGTGTTGAACATCCGAAATTCCCTCTCCAAGCAAGTGTAAGATCAATTAGTGAAGGCGCTGGTGAAAACTAGTCCCGAGGTGGTGATGATGCTACGATAAGCGATGGTCTGTTTGTAAATTATTTTGACATGTTGCTGGTGGAGATTGTGATCGACGTGTAGTGGTTCGATATCTGATCGTAGAGGTGATAGAGACATAGATAAAGTGACGCTAAATAGCGCGCGACGGGCCGTGAGCGCGGCCGATAGAAAAAAAAAATGCACTGACGAGGATTAACGCTGAGGAATGACGGCGACAGGGAGGAGACGCCTCGACTGCATACGATTGAATGTTCACACGCGATGTGAAGGGTTACTCTACAGGGTGTTACAGAGATATTCTCTCAAACCTTAGATGTCGTTCTAAGAAGATCAACATAAACTTAGATAACGTCTCGTTCCCAAAATCTCGGTAAAATATCACTGTTCTTTATATTTTCTGCAGTAATTATCGAATCTTATTGATCCAAGCGATATTTTTTGTGCGTCAGCATCGATTTGAAAAGTTGTATTAGGTATTATGATAGAAAGAACTATGCTTAAAGCTTGAGAGCCATTCCACTAATCAATTCTAACACTCTAGAGTCTGATGTCCTTTGCTACAGTCGTGTGATGCCAGAGTTTGACGACTGGTATTTCAAGTCATTACAATTTTATTGTTAACTGAATATAGTCCCTCAACTTTAACGTCAAGCATTAGTTAGTGTCTTTAACGCAGTACAACAATAAAGTCTGCTTTAACTGCGGCATTAGAGGCTGTTATAACCGTTTTCAGCATTCTCGAATACTTTAAAAGGCCACGACATAATAATTCTTTATACCTCCGGCGAAGTTTATCTCGTTTTCGGTAATAGAATACTCGGAATGTTTTATCAATAGCCGCGGCTCACATCAACGCACGACCGAGTAATTTAATATAAAGCGTATCACTAAATGATCTCGTGGTGGCGATGACTATCGCGAGGTTAATAACGGTGCTGGTGGAGGCTCGCGCGCCACGCGCCACGGCGATCATATCACCGCGCGCGCATTATTGATGAGACCCCGACATAAGCAAATAGCCCTAGGGTCGTGTTTGCTTACTTATCTAACCGATCCCTCCCTGAGAGACGTTTTGTGGCTAATTGAAATTTCCCGAGTGCGTTGAACCGGCGCGTTTATGACAGGTGCAGTCCGAGATGGCGATGTCGTGAGATCGTTTGGCGATTGTCGGCGCGCGGTAGTCCGCCCGCTGGTGATAAGGCTCTATTGTCGTGCTCGGCGCGCTCCAACTTACCTAATTGTCGAACAGAAGCCGCGTTCCTCATAATAACCGCCTTAATGGGCCTGTCATTTGTGGACGGGAGATGTAAATAAAATTTACTGGTGTCCAGATTGCCCCATTCATGATGTCAGTCGAGTCGGCCATTCGAGGCAACGCGTAAAATTGCGTGTAATGCGCGTGACTGTGAATAAGAGATCTTCTCGATAACAACAGGCTAACTGTCAATGCTTACCTTTCATTCACGCAAGAGGTTGAATGGACACTATGGCCCGGTTTCTGAGTTGAGAAATTCGCTAAGCAAATGGGTAAGTATCGTCCTGTCTCTGCAGATTTCGCACAAAAGAGCTCGACAGAGCGATACGTAAGTATTTGCTTAGTAAAATTCTCAACTCAGAAACCGGGCCTATATGTATCTAGCTAGACTAGAATAAGTACAATCGAATCGAATGTGCTAACAATTCAATTGACGCTGCACCATCCAGTCTTATAATTTCGGTTCAGTCCAGTCTTATCAGGTCTTACTTATTTCTGAAATACATTTAGCGAAAACAAACCGGTATCGGGCGCATAATATTTCTACGTAGGTATACAAGGTGTTACAAAAGTACCTAACTCTTTTTACAGGGTGTAACTTACTGGTCAACAGGATGTCAAATCTGTAAAAAAAAGTTGAAAAAAACAATTTTTATTTTATAACCTCAAAGTTGAAAAATTTATATAACTTTTTTGTTTTTGTTATTAGCTTAAATTTAAAAATATGTTTGTGCGTGTAGGTGCATTTACATAGCTTTGAGTTGTTAAAACATTGTGAAAGTCAATGAAAACAATATTAAAAAAAACTTTTCTCCCGCCACATAGTTCACATTTTATTAATTAAAAAATTAACGGAACGTCATAGAGCAAAAAAATTATTTAGGTTGTGATCTCTATCACCGGGTGCTATTACCCTGTAAAAAGAGTTAGGTACTTTTGTAACACCTTGTATAGATCAATATTTTAAACCACAAGGGTAAAGACATCACTGTATGGATCTGTTAGAAAATAGTTGTGTGTGAAAATAGTGCGGTGGTGGTCTAGTGGGTAGAACAGTGGACTCTGAAGCACGAGGTCCCCGGTTCGATTCCCAGTGCGGGCATGTATCTATGACTTTGTTTAATTTCCAAGTTACCTAAGTACATTTGTGAATTTGGAGTTGGCTCCACACGTATTGACTTGTCTTTCCTGTGGTTTAGGCTGACTAAGCTGTCAGGATGGTATAGGTGCTGGGCAAGCCTACTCCATCTAAAACAATGTCCCAGGCACTGCAGCGCCGAGTGGTCTCTTCACCCATCTAGTGTGAGTGAAGATGCCACTGGACGCTGTATAAATCATCTCATTATACAGTATGTCCACGGACTGCACCGCGACACTTAATTCTGTGGTAAAGTATCATTAGTGGAACACGAATAGCATAAAAAAAAAAAAAAAAAAAAAACTCAGTATTCAAAATAAACATTGCAAATTTAATTCATAATGCATCAACCTGTGTATCGCTGACGCCAAAAGCGGCAACCATTTTCATCTACGCGATCTAATTTAGATAATTCGGTGCACTGGTTGCCGCTTTTGATGCATTATGAATTAAATTTGCTAATGTTTATTTTGAATACTGAGTTTTTTTTTTTTTTTTTTAATTTTTATTTTATGCTATTCGTGTTCCACTAATGATGCTTTACCACAGAATTAAGTGGCGCGGTGCAGTCCGTGGACATACTGTATATGCAAAAATGCCTTAGTTTATGCAATTGTTTGCAGCGAGTGCTTGTATTCGGAAGCACGAGACGCAAATAATATTGCATCTTTTCATCTCATAGAGCGAAGAAATGATTATGTGCGATGTAAGAAAAACAATAGACAACTAACATAAAGGTTAGTGAAGTAAGTTTTCTTCTTCTTCGCTTTGACAGATGTGTTAAAGGAGTTCCTTTAAGATAAGATAAAGATAAAAAGGTGTTTATTGCCTCACAAAAAAAAATACAATAGGATGAAACTTATAACTTATATATGAGATCAATGAGGCAAAGGGAGGTCTCAGCTTTTGCTGCCCCAGAACCTCATTGTGACCCCGGGGAGCGCTGGTTTACTTCTTAGTAGTAGGGATAGTACAGTTCTGGCGCACCTAGGGGTTGCGGCGGAACTGGAGGGGTGGAAAAGCTGAAGTTGGGGGAACGGCTCCTAAAAAAAAAAAAAAAAAAGTTTGGTGTCTATTCCCACTAAATCGGGTGCGCTGAGTCGATTGCGCTCACTCCCAGGGTGTAAAACTCAACGGTTACAAAACTAGCAAAAAGCTATTACTGTGTCCTAGATGATTAAGTAATCGCCTAATGGTCACCTCATTAGCAATTAACAGACTTCGACTCCGGAACCAGGTAGGTCGCTAATGGGTTTTTTAATCACCTCATGGAGGGATCAATAACAGGAATATTTGTGCAGTAAGCTCTATATTTCATGTAGGTATTTTAATATCAGAGTTTATAAAAAACATTCATTGAACCACTCTTTCACTATAAAATCATTGTATAATGTATTTTCAGTAAATATGTTTTTGAACTCGTCCAAAGTTCCGCCACTGTACTTATATGCTAAGTACATCACACTGTATTCGCCGCACACTGAAGTAAAATCATTCTGGAGTTTTACAATGTTTCTTCGCCATTTCTTTGTATTTCTCAGTATAAACCTATGATAGAATCCTCTCGGTTGACGACCATATGAATCAAAATATTCTCCTGTTCGATTAGCATCTATGTGAATAGCAACCCAGTGAATAGCTGTGTATCAGGGTCTAAATTTCCTATTAGATACATAGGTGTCTCTACAATCAAAGGAATACGGTTGTATCCATAATCGATGCTTGGATTTACGTATATCAGAGCCAGAGATCTATTGTATTATGTTAATAAAAACGTGGGTAACGATCTCTAAACTAAAAAAGTACTCGTAATACCTATTTCAATCAAGTGCATCACTCGTGGATTTCAACATCAATGCCATTAGTTACACCGGATTCTAGCCATAGTATTTCTTGTTTTCATAAACTCCATTATCGATCTGGTTTTATAAAATCCATTTAGCTATCTTCTTGTTTCAACATCATTGCTAAATTAGCTTTTTAATAATGAGGTAAAACTACTATAAAACGTCTACGTTGTTACTGTAAACGGCACAGAGTCAACGAATCACTAGTCAGCGAATTAACCATCTCTACGCTCTACTCAACACACCATGGAGGTAAGAAACTTTAATTCAATTTTATTTCTATTCCCTCTCAATATTTTTGGTAATAAGTAATATTCACTAATCATTGTCTATTATTGTTCTTTGCAGAATTTCTCATCGGACCTCGTTATGGATGATGAAAATACTTATAAAGCTTACTATTTCCCAACCGTTTCGGACGAAGAATCTGAAGTACCAAGAAACCCCCGCAAAAGAAGCAGCAGCAAAACGGACCTCGATGATTTATTTGAAGTACCGCCAGCAAAGCAGGAAAAGAAGTTATCCAGTTTAATCGGCCGGACCAACCGTGACGGCGGGGTATCTTACATCTCCACTAATGGGGATGATGGAAAAACCGCGACTCATCTAGTGAAGATAGAGATCTTTGATCTCAAAAAATTAAAAAGAATATCTCCGGCTGAACACTGGAAGCATGCTGATTTTAAGACGAAATATTATGCTAGTGATGAAAAAATAAAATATTACTAGCTACCAAAGGGGTCATAGCTACTATGGCGAGAGAAATATGTGCGAAGAAAGACTGTACAAAATATTCTTATAATAATTAGTTAATGTCTCCATGGTGTGTTGAGTATTATTCAGAGATGATGAAATAAAAAAACGTTTAATAATTATATTTTACTTTTTTATTTATTCCCATCAACACAAACAAAGGTTCTTAACCACTAAAGGTAACAGTCACATTATTTTTTTTGATAATTTCAATAATATTATCAACAATGACTTCAGTTCGATAAAAAAAATAAAAATGTTAAACACAAAATGTACATCAGTTGAAATAACTTCAAACTACCTACTTATTTTCTACAAATTAGTCAATCTTAATTGCTATTTACAAACTATACTACTTTGTAATGACCCCAAGCCAATGTGTCCACACAATTAGGGAGAATATGACGTTTAGTGTCATTAGATGACAAACATTTTTTATTGATTTTTTGGGTAAAGATTACATGTTTTATAGATCTAAATCTATACATTTCACATATTTTAGGACTATTATCAAACAGGCAAGACTTATAGTTATTAATCGATAAAGATTTTGTTACAGATTTGTTTACTCCTTTTGCTTTTGCTGTGATTTGATTTTCTACATCAATTGCATATAATTTTGACCTTAGCCCAACAAACTCCTTGAATATTTTACCGTTGTTCTCATCTTTAAATAACCCTAACTTTTTTTTATTTACTTGAGGATAACCAAACACGTTGTCTTTTGGATAGTCTGATGTATCAAAATATTTGATCAGGTCCGGTTTTATATCACAGTAAAAGTCGTTTGTGAATATTTGGTAAATCAGACTATCTGTATCGGTGTACAACAGCTTGATTTTGTTGAACTTTTTTAACATGTATGAATAATGGAAATCATACATTAGAGACTTTGAAATATCTAAAATACAAAAACCTAAATATATCGGTTTGTTGTAAACTAATTTAGTCTTATTTAACTGTACAGCTACAAGTGATTCAGAAAATATAGAAAGACTATGGAATTCGGGTCGAGCAATTAAATTTTGTGCACCGACAACTTTACCATTATTTTCCCAATGGGTCAATAATTTGACATTTACCCGTTTCTCAATGTTTTCCATAGTCTTTCCGAAAACAGAGTTGTTCATGAGTTTGTAGAAGTCTTTTTCAAAGTCTGATTTTGCTAACGTTCTCAAGTGGGTATTTAAGTCAATATATTTTTTAAGCCATGCGCTCTGATTGAATTGTAAGAGTCTATGTACTTTAGTCAATCTGAGACCCATTTTTAAGCATTGTTTAAGGTTTCTGTAATGAATGACATATTTACTTTTATTACGCAAGTTTGGTATTAATCTAGCTTCTTTACTGTTACCGAAACAAACATTTTCAGGACAAAATGGTAAATCAGAATGAAAATCATGGAGCTTTTTCGGATATTCTAAGTCCACTTCTAAGATGTATCCAATTTCAGAAGAATCAGATATATTAAAATCAATGTTGGTATCTACCCATTTGAAAACATCAGTCGGTAGGCTTTGAGACATAGCCCAGCCATACAAATTGTTAGCGTCGAAATATGCTAAAAATGAATCGGGTAAATCTGTGTTATAATTTTCCATATATCTGTTGTTTGCTTTTGCATAACGATTACTACATTGAGAAACACCACCTCTTATACCAGACTTTACAAATGCTATTTTGTCAAAGTCTGTTAATAGCTCTAGTGTAATCTTTGTAGATTTCAACATTGCATCCCAGCTTAAACCCGGAGCAGTATAATAGTGGGCAGGATCTAAGTCGTAGGTACTAAGACATAATTCTCGAAAGTTTTCAAATACGTCAGTCAAAAGCAGCACATCAGTCTTTAAATATAAATCTGAATAATCAGACATGCTGTGACAATTGAAATGTTGCCACACATCCAACGCATGGGCATATTCATCGTCTGATATACCGGAATCAGTGAGGATACTAAAGAAGTCATTTCTAGTAGGAAGCGAAGTTAGCTTCAGCGTTTCAAAAGATTTCATATAGTCATAAGGATAAACTCCCTTTCTCTTTAAACGAGTGAAATCATCCGAGTTTGGGAATGATTTTTTCAATTCAATGAATTGTTCATCTTTAAGATTTTTAGCCAACCTGTCTAAACTACACGATAAAAATTTAAAAGAATCAACAAATCGTAGACTTATTTTTTGGTTATTGTTATTTAACAATTTAGAAAAAGATATATACTTTTCTTTGTTTTGTGGGATCACTTGAACTTCACCTTCTACAAAGTTCAGAGCATGAACGATGAAATGAGCATCATAATTACTAAGATTATGTAGAAACACAGGAATGAAATGTGGTGCTCGAAATTTTTCAACACATGTTTTATGTCCAACACCTCTAAAAGAACCGGTGTACCAATCGTAATCTATTGTAGGATTTTGATCCAACATCCTCTCACATACGAAACAGGTAGTTGCTTGCTGAATAAAGCATTCGTTTTCAGCAGTCAAAGATGTAGGACATTTTTTAAATGTATTTTTATTACATATTTTTTTTACATCGCAATGTAATCTTTCCATAAATATTTGTGCACAGTTAGGGCCGCTATATGTTTCATATTTTGATAGCTTATCATCATATGAACATTTTATATAATAGCCAAAGCTGTGCACTTCATGTTTTTGAACATTATTTGTAAACGACTTTGATGGATCATTAGAAACTGACTCCACGGGGTTTAAAAATGCCTCAAAATCTGCATAAACTACAAATGGTATTTTCATTTTGTTTTGATACTTATCAAAACTTAGTGAATTATTTGGTTCAAACTGTCCAAACCAGTTTTTGCGTTTTTTTTCTGAGCTAGGTAAATCAGTACGAACATGTCTGCAATCATTCAATTGATGAGTTTCTAATTTTTCACGAGTTGAGAAGTAGATCAAACACCCATCACATACGTGAATGGCACCATCAGATTTTTTTACTTGCTTACTCACTAATCGCGACAAGTTTTTAATGTAACAGTAATGACCGTTCGTACCATTAGCAAAATACAACAAGTTAATGTGGGTTGATTTACGAGACTTTGTAAAATGAAGGGGACCTACAACTGTATTGGTCTTGGAGTTATCGTCATATTCTAAGCCGAATACATTGATGCTGATATTATTAAGCGATTCTATTTTAGGTATATCTTTCAGTTTCACTGGAAAATATATATTATCAAATATAAGTTTATTGCTATGCATCATGTATGATGTAACCCTGTCCGAACTCTTTGGTACCGGAAACATAGCTGAAAGCAATGCCCATTTAAGACATTGTTGATCATGATTTTGCACATTGATAACTGCTTTTTTGAGTAATATGTCTCTAGGTAATGGAATATAAGATGAACCGCGCAGCGGAGTATATTTGTTTATATTCATTTCAATATATTTTATCTCCCTAAGAGACCATCCGCTATCCCTTTTCTCAAAGTTAGTCATCTTACCAACAATTGTCTCCGTCAATGTTGATAAAAAAGTGTCTACATCATCAGCCTCGCATAATATGTAGTTACAAGTTTGAAAATCAAAAGAATTTCTTTGATCCTTCGACTGCTGAACAAAATCAGCATGTAAGATAAAGTTAACCTTGAAGTTTCTTAAATCTTTGGTGCGATCTCTACATAATGTCAAAATAGTGTCTCTAACTGAATCCATGAATATTTCAGGGGTTTCAAATTCGACGACAGACTTATCGGTTTTAGATAAAATCCTATACGTTAATATCCTATGCCTGAAAGCGCTTTCAACAAGAGTGAAATTAGATGAAGCATGATTCGACTTGAGAACATTATTCTTATGAATATTACTTTTATAATGGTTAGTCAAATACCTTCTATCAACAAAAATCTTACAGTTAGGACACTCTACTTTAGAATTGTCACAGTCCTCACTCGCATCCCCAACTGATGAAGTAGATGGTTCTTGAGATTGTATTCTCTTCTTTTTATGATCACCATTGTTGAATGGATTTTTCCTCTTCAATCCTCGACCAACTTGAAGTGTTTCACTGTAACAAAGATAACCTCGGTTATTATTAATTGTTTACATATAATGGATGTAGGTGTAGGTTGTAATGGATAGTGAATAGTTGGTAACTTACATGTTTTCTTTTTCCGCAGCCACACAAAGATCACATAAAGCCTGATTGAGTTCGTTTTCGTTCTTGAAGTTATCATCAACGTCTGAACAGACTGCATATAATTCTTGATCACACTGAGAGTTACTAAAGTCACTTTTTGAAGGGTTATTACAGAAGAATGTGCCCACACAAACTTTGTCACTATCTTCAACAATAGCACATATCTTAGACATTTCTTCATCACACGAAGAATCACTAAAGTCACTTTTGGGTGTGAAGAACGTACCCACGCAAACTTTATCACGGTTAGCCATAGTGGTGGGCAGCGATATAGTGCGGGAGTGGATATTTTCCAATTGATAGTATTTTTCGAATGTCAATTTGTTTTTATACTTCAAACTTATTTTAACTACTTAAGTAAACATTAAGGAGACATTAACTAATTATTATAAGAATATTTTGTACAGTCTTTCTTCGCACATATTTCTCTCGCCATAGTAGCTATGACCCCTTTGGTAGCTAGTAATATTTTATTTTTTTCATCACTAGCATAATATTTTGTCTTAAAATCAGCATGCTTCCAGTGTTCAGCCGGAGATATTCTTTTTAATTTTTTGAGATCAAAGATCTCTATCTTCACTAGATGAGTCGCGGTTTTTCCATCATCCCCATTAGTGGAGATGTAAGATACCCCGCCGTCACGGTTGGTCCGGCCGATTAAACTGGATAACTTCTTTTCCTGCTTTGCTGGCGGTACTTCAAATAAATCATCGAGGTCCGTTTTGCTGCTGCTTCTTTTGCGGGGGTTTCTTGGTACTTCAGATTCTTCGTCCGAAACGGTTGGGAAATAGTAAGCTTTATAAGTATTTTCATCATCCATAACGAGGTCCGATGAGAAATTCTGCAAAGAACAATAATAGACAATGATTAGTGAATATTACTTATTACCAAAAATATTGAGAGGGAATAGAAATAAAATTGAATTAAAGTTTCTTACCTCCATGGTGTGTTGAGTAGAGCGTAGAGATGGTTAATTCGCTGACTAGTGATTCGTTGACTCTGTGCCGTTTACAGTAACAACGTAGACGTTTTATAGTAGTTTTACCTCATTATTAAAAAGCTAATTTAGCAATGATGTTGAAACAAGAAGATAGCTAAATGGATTTTATAAAACCAGATCGATAATGGACTTTATGAAAACAAGAAATACTATGGCTAGAATCCGGTGTAACTAATGGCATTGATGTTGAAATCCACGAGTGATGCATTTGATTGAAATAGGTATTACGAGTACTTTTTTAGTTTAGAGATCGTTACCCACGTTTTTATTAACATAATACAATAGATCTCTGGCTCTGATATACGTAAATCCAAGCATCGATTATGGATACAACCGTATTCCTTTGATTGTAGAGACACCTATGTATCTAATAGGAAATTTAGACCCTGATACACAGCTATTCACTGGGTTGCTATTCACATAGATGCTAATCGAACAGGAGAATATTTTGATTCATATGGTCGTCAACCGAGAGGATTCTATCATAGGTTTATACTGAGAAATACAAAGAAATGGCGAAGAAACATTGTAAAACTCCAGAATGATTTTACTTCAGTGTGCGGCGAATACTGTGTGATGTACTTAGCATATAAGTACAGTGGCGGAACTTTGGACGAGTTCAAAAACATATTTACTGAAAATACATTATACAATGATTTTATAGTGAAAGAGTGGTTCAATGAATGTTTTTTATAAACTCTGATATTAAAATACCTACATGAAATATAGAGCTTACTGCACAAATATTCCTGTTATTGATCCCTCCATGAGGTGATTAAAAAACCCATTAGCGACCTACCTGGTTCCGGAGTCGAAGTCTGTTAATTGCTAATGAGGTGACCATTAGGCGATTACTTAATCATCTAGGACACAGTAATAGCTTTTTGCTAGTTTTGTAACCGTTGAGTTTTACACCCTGGGAGTGAGCGCAATCGACTCAGCGCACCCGATTTAGTGGGAATAGACACCAAACTTTTTTTTTTTTTTTTTTAGGAGCCGTTCCCCCAACTTCAGCTTTTCCACCCCTCCAGTTCCGCCGCAACCCCTAGGTGCGCCAGAACTGTACTATCCCTACTACTCTTCTTTGTATACATGATAGGGCGTCGCGTTCAAATTTCTAAGCGCGCAAAAATACAGATAGTATAAATAGGCTTTTAAATGATAGTATGTAACTAGTAACATTCTTCTTTCCGAGCCTGAGACATGAAAACTGTATTTGTGCTTCTCTTGAGCAATTTTTCCGCATGTGTGTCGCGCAGACCTTGACATTTGCCCACAACAGTTCGTGCGCAAAATAGTCGTTGACCCGTGGCGGTCCAGTCTCTACACCCGTATTCTGTTAATTGAAACGATAAATACCACTGAGAATTAAGCTATTAGCTATAACAAAGGTATAGTGAGCGACACGATAGAATACCCCCTTTTGATCAATTGACGCACTTATTCCGCGCGCGACAAGATCTACCATGCGGTACACAAGCGTGTAGCTGACTCTTCGTAGCAGAATAAGGGCTCAGGCGCATGTGGGCCAATCGCTCCGCAACATTGAACATTTGTTCGCTCGCACAATGGTTCACTAGTTGCACATGCACACTACACCTCATTGCTAATTGATTGACATCGAGTAATGAGCGATGGACTCTCTGACGTAACTACTTTAGAGTACGGCTTCAAGTGTTACCAATATGTACCATCGACCACGCATCGTTATAGGCGTCGTATTTTATACGCAGCATTCAAATAAAATGAGTGAACCCTATAGAGATGCAAATGTGAAATGCCGTCGCAATAAAACTGGAAACGTTATTGCCCCACAAAACATCAAGCATTCGATATTGGGAGACAAAGTGTATTTTTATTGAATGGATCGATTGTTAAGATAAGTTTATCGTAAGACAAGTAGCGGCCACCCAATAGTCCGGGGACCAAGGCATCTCGCGCCGAGCGCTAGATGTCGAGCCCTGAATTTTATTAGATCTTGATATAAGCTGATTCGCATAGGCGTCAAATACTTGAAAGTCCAGCCGGGAGTGATATCGCTTTTAGTCGAAATTGTCGTCGAGGAATGTCGAACTATTGCCGGTTTGGTATTTGAGTGTTACCACTGCGCGACTTGCGACACTCGCCTCGGTAAATCAAAGGGGAAGATAGTTATTCTGTTCATCTCGATGCAAGCAAGTATTGCTGTACCCACTACTTATTCATGACTGTATTTCTATAAATCTGACCGCAGTATATCACACATTACATATTAAGTATAAATCAACGGTGACACAAATATATTGTTTTCACTTCGGGATCACTTTAAAATACTCTTTGAATTCATGACTCTCAACTTTGAGTGTCGCCTGAATTTGATTTTATTATTATTTTGCCGATAAAAAAAGGTTCAGTGAGACCCTCATAAATTACTTCTGCATCCAACCAGAGTTGCTGTATTTTGCCTCACCGTCGGGAGAGGAGAAGAAAATCATGCGCGGAAATTCTCCACCAGGCTGTTATTATGTAATAAATAGTAACCTTCCAATCCGCAGGTCAGAGTGTATAGCGTCGAGGCGTGGTTTGTAATATTGGATAATATTCGTTAATAAAGCTCCGTGACGAATCCCATTGGACGCAGGCGCCACGCCGGACTCGAACACAGGCCCGAGCCTGTGGCCCGAGCCCCGAGACTTGAGTGTCTTACTACAACATCAATTGTTATTCCTATCATTGCCATCGTGTTTGTGATCTTAATTCGACACTTGAGAATGACTAAGCATTAAATCTATGATTGTCTAACTTCAACATTAATCGTGATCTAACTTCAACCTTTCATTGGCATGTGATTCTACAGTCTCGAATAAGATCACTTCTTGACAATGACTTTGGAATTATTGAGTTTAAATTCAATTCAATTCAAAAGTTTTTATTTTGGACGAATCCAGTGTTAGTTATAATGGTAACTTATTATAGTGTTAGTATTAATTAATTTATTTACATTTTACATTTCGGTACTTTAGGTTTGTATATTTGGACTGACATCCAATGCATTGGACTGTCCGTCCTGTTGGCGATGACGATGAGGAGACCTTCAAATCAATTGTTATAATTTGAAGTTAGCCAGAACTAGGTCCAACAGAACGAATGAGTCGAAACGTTTTCGAAATTGAAGGATATTTGGTGAACAAATTTGCATTTTTTTACTCGGTATTATTCAAGAACGAAGCGCTATCATGATCGCAATTAAAATAATTGTGATTGATGTTGAAATAAGACTATCAAGCACCTGGATCGCGGGGAGACGTCTCTAATGCGCCAGCAATTTTACGCATAAACTATTCCATTCGTATTGTTCGTGTGTGGCTGCTCTGTCTCGTAATGTAAATATTATTGTGAACATTCGTCGTGCTATTACCTTTGAAGCCGGTGTCAGTCAAAACTCGCTTAGCTCGACATATTTCATAGACAAAGTTTTATATAATGACTACGATATATACAAACAGTATCGAATTACAGTAGTTTAAGTTTTGAACTTGAATAGTTAGTTCATTAGGTACAGAATGATGCTATCGAAGAGCCTATCAGCAAATGCAACTCTATTGATTACTAAGAGGTTTTTCTTAGCGTCTACATTCGTCTGGCAGCGCCGCCGTAGCGAAGAGTTATGTCCGATCAGTACGTGAGGTAATTTCCTCGCCTTTGACTATTTCGTTGTATCGAACTCTCTTAACTATTGACGTTATCTTGATTTACGCACTTTATTAACATTTTATTACACCACTGAGCGCGTTTCGTAAGAGGACGGATGAAGTCTGATAGGTATCGCGGCGCGTCGAATGTCCTTATGCCTACCTAAATATACGAGGACGAGTTGTTTTTATTATTTTTGCATTGCAAATAGCTCCCGGATTTTATTTGCCTCATACTAATTATATAGCAAGTTTTATTGAACTCGTTTCCTTGACAGTTTATTGAGTCTAATATTGATGGAGAGCTGATGCAGAGGTAGAGTCCAGTAGGTAGAATCTAGGTATCGAAATAACAAATCTATTTGAGTTAAATTCCTTAAATATCTTAGTACAATATAGATTTAAAACTCTTTAAAAGCATCGTAACTTTAGAAAGAAGTCATAAAATTAAGCTGTAGAAATAAAAATATTTTGTAAATAGAAAATTATTTCTTTACGGTCTAAAGAGATTAGGAAGATTAATTTCTAAATATACTGAATACACAAAAGTAAGTAAATAAGTTATTAAATCAAATTGAAATTTACGATAATCATAAAAATCAAGATTAGGATGGATGTACACAATGTGATTTAAACGCATTCCCGATCGGTCGAGTGTCCGATAGTTCAGTCCGAACATTCTTGCGCTTGGTATTTTATGTTCGGAGTTTGTTTGCTGCTGACCCCCGGGACACAGCACGGCGACACACTTGGGACAATAAAAAGTCAACAAAGAATCGAGTACCTCAAGCGACAGGACCCCCCGTGTGCCGGCGACCACCTTCCAAATAATAAATGCGTTTATGATCTATGATCTGAAAGTGATACTTATAATGGCTTCTGTATAAAGAAGCTGCACTAAAAGCAAGTCGATGTGCCCGCTCGCCGCGACCCTACATGATAAACAACCTCAAATTGCTTGTAAAAGGTGAAACTTTTATCTCTCTCCCTTTGTACCCATGTAAATGTGCGTGTTTAATCTGACGTGGACTTATGGGCTCGCGAGGTAACTGGCGTCGATCAAACTATCGTTATTGAACTCGATCCTATATAACTATTTATCGATATTGAAAATGATTATATTTATTCATTGCCTTCTCTTTGAATTCATTCAATAGCATACTTAATGGCGCTACAATAATATAATCCATCTTCTCTCGGTGTACTGATAAGATAAAAATACTCTTTATACACTGTTCTTGTAACTTCTTAATCACGCCCGCATCTGTCTGAGCTACGCCAATCTCTTTGATAATCCGCTCCGACCACTTTGAAATTGCTCCACTAATCAAGCCAATTAATAGGAAATAGTCAATTAAAACTCACTCATTACGGCAATAAAAAGCTAAAACCCTAACTGGCATCGATGGGCAATAAAAGAAGTGTCGGATTTATAGACACGTGCGCGGTGGATTTACGTTATTTATCGCGGGATATGGGTTGTTTGTTTATAAATAGAGTGGTTGGTAGAGCTGGGCCCTTACCCTGAAACACAATGGTGCCAAAATGGGCTTCAATTACGATTTGGTAACGCTGTCTGTCCTTTTAATGTTTTTGTAGCACAGCAAAGAATATTTTGATTCTAATTCTAGAGGATTAGTTCTCTGGTTGTAGGAGAAAAACGAGGAGAGCCCGGTTTTGTCCTTCTGCCGGGACGCCATTGACCCGCCATTGCGTTACAGGCTAAGGCCCCAGGGAGTGGAGTGACGTGTCGCGATCGCATGTCGCGCGCGAATATATCAATCGCAGTGGAGAGTAATGGTCGTGGCGGCACCGGCAGCACCGGTCCGCGCTAAATGAGCCGCAAACTGGCCGCAGCCGCCGCCGTACTTTCTGCTTGAATGTTAAGTAGTTTTAATTATTTTGCAAGAGCCCCCGGGTTAACTCCGCTCACCGCTCCCGGAGACATTTATCAAAGCGAGCAACTGTAAATATCTCGTTCACATGACTGCGACAATTATTTTTATGTTTATTGCCCGAAACGATTTGTTGCCGTTGATCGGTATATTAGTTTGATGGATCATGTTTGGTATCGGTGGCGGGAGTCTGTTTCACGCTCTTTTGTAATAGCGATTGCGAAAGTTACAACTCCGCATCTGACGTTGGGAGGAGATTGATTGTGCATTAATGACCGGACTATGTATGAGTTTTAATTAAATAGTCCCGTCACGTCAGTTTGCAAGGAGTGTGCTATAAACGTGTGTTGTGTTCACCCATAGCGGCAGGATAAGTAAAGCGGCAGGAGAGGTGTAAGGAGAGCCGAGTCAGAGCCTCAGGCAGTGCGCGCTATACCACTCATCCCTCGGTTCTTACTAGTTAGTATTTTCTTTATTTTATACCGTTCGAATTTGTTCCCTTTTAACGAGGGAAAATAAAACGATACATCTCAATTATTCCTGTAAACTATCCATTGTTGATGCACATAAATAAGTGTACACCCGTTATTTTGCATAATCTAACTCTGGGTCTGGTTTATCTCTTTCTGAGACGGTCATTTGAAGACGAATGGTGGTTGCGCCTAGTGCCTATGTAATAGTTGGCGAGGCTAAAGGATGCGGCATCAATACTCGCGCTTTCGCTCGCGGGCGCTGCCTGTCCCGCTTGAAAAATTACTACTCTCGTAAATATTTCGTTGAAAAGCAATTTAATTTTATAACGCACAGCGTGAGTAACTACGCCTGGCTTGAAGCACTCTATAGATTTTAACTTATTTAAAGACGTTATTATCACTGAAGGCCCGGTAAAATCAATAATTGTTATCATAAAATGGAAAGCGTGTTTTAACAAGCGGCTTTATGAATATCAAGCTGAAGGAAACATAAAAGTTGACAGTGACGGCCCAAGTACCTACTCGTGTTACCTTCAGAAGTATGAAGGGCAATAAAGTATTAATGGCAGTGTCCCGATCATTCCGATACTACAGGGTGCACTCTAAGTCGATAGCGGAACTTTGAGTAGGCTGTCTACTGATCAAAACAAACAACTTCTACTAGGTGGCGAAATAATGGAGCAAAAAAATATCTGCTGTTTCATACATTTGGCGCAGTATTGAGTCGACCTTTTGTATGGAACATCTGATATTTTGTTAGCTCCATTTTTTTATCCACCTAGTACAAGTTGTTTGTATTGATCAGTAGACAGAATACTTAAAGTTCCGCTATCGACTTAGAGTGCACCCTGTAAATCATGAGATCGCTCTTCACGTAATACAATGTTGATAGGCTAACTAAAGGGACACGAGCACCATTAAGAAATATATTACTTAGAAGACTATGTTGCTATGGTATATTTTCTGGTGGCGCTGAATTTTGATAGGTGTATCAAGGGTGTATCTTGTGCAATAGAAGGCTGTGTCGCTGCGGATTTATACGAACATTCTTATATTTCATTTTCATTTCCAGACAAAATAACCTACTCGGAAACAAAATAAACAACCGAAATATTTAAAAAAACATAAAGTCGACATGCATCAAAAACTGAGTAAGCTACCACGAGTGCGAAAAAGCTGTGCCGGACGTCTGTCATGTATCCTAATATTATAGTAGTAAGGTTGTTTATCCAACTTATCACTTTCAGTGACAGTGACGACAGTAAGCACTCGTGGTAGCTGCTCTGGGTCTGCCTAGAATTTTTATATATTTTTGCTTCTTCGCAGTAACAAAGCAGTTATTTACCGCAAATCGAAAATGCAAATCACAAAAATATTTTGGCGGTAAGCGCTCCACTAGTAAGTTTTGGTGTTCGAGTGACCAATGGAAAGTAGTAAGTCCATATTTATATTTACATGAAATTCGATATTTGTCATTAATGATCAGGTCTAAAAAGGCATCGCGATCGATCGTTTGGGTACCCCCGATTTACAGGATCATCAATTTAATTTTTAATATCCGCGTGTACCGGCCCGGGCACCTATGCGTCCACGATAAATCATAAAGTTCCTTACTTTTCATGACTACAGGGTGCACTCTAAGTCGATAGCGGAACTTTAAGTGGGCTATCTACTGATCAATACAAACAACTTGTACTAGGTGGCGACAAAAATGGAGCGAAAAAAATATCAGCTGTTCCAGTAGCTCAGTACTGCGCCAAATGTATGAAACAGCTGATATTTTTTTCGCTCCATGTTTGTCGCCACCTAGTACAAGTTGTTTGTATTGATGAGTAGACAGCCTACATAAAGTTTCGCTATCGACTTAGAGTGCACCCTGTAGTAGTGGAGCCAGGTAGACTACCAGTTTTTTTTTTTTTTTTTTTGTTTGTTTTGCAATTTTTCCTTTGACATTGGGTCAAAGACTTTGCTTGCTTAACATTTATTCTTCAGCGTGGCAATTGGGTACATTTAATTTTTGTACACAATGCTTTACATCACCTCTCGGAAAACCTTATACTTGAGAAACTGTATGGGGATTCGTGTAAATAAAACTACCTTAACTACGTGTTTTTCTTTTTCACATTATTTTTTTTTTGCTTTTGTTTTTCTTTCTTTTTTTTTTGTTGTTTCTGTTTTTTTTTTTTTTTTTTTTTAATCTTACATTTAATATTACATAAATATCAATTGACAAGATTATCTTACTAAAATGTTTTATATATCAAGATACGGAAAGATGCAAGCTTTACTGAGCAGATAACATTCTTATATCTATGTGGTTTTACAATGTACTACACTTTTTGTTTTTTTTTTATTTCATATAAATATTTAATATGGACATAATAAAACACATTTCATACTATTTATTATTATTACTCTATCTAGTTTTGTTCCTATTTACTACTCTATTTGCAATTTTAATACAGTATTCTATAAATAGGGGCCTCATTTCTTTACATTGTATTATATTACATATTGAATTCTCCGTTACACATTGCCCTAGTATCACTTCCAATTCAAACTTCTGCCGGCCAAACTGTGGGCAGTCCGTCAATATATGTGACACAGTCTCCTCTACCTCTGGGTCACACACACATGAGGGACTGGCTTTACATTTGAATCTGTGTAGGTATTGGGAAAATCCACCGTGCCCCGTCAAGACTTTTGTCAATCGGGGGGTCATGTCGATTTTACCAATAAGCCTATATGCCGTTATTGCATCCGGAAAAAACAACTTAGTCACACCAGCTTTATCACTCTGCTTGTATCTTTTGTCCCACTCTTGAACTGTTTCCTTGCGGATGGCTTTTTTTAGGTAGGATAGAGGACATCTATCTTAGTTTGGAGCTGTTTTCAGTTTTAACGCGGCCGCCTTGGCCAATTCGTCAGCTCTTTCGTTTCCCGGTACGCCTACATGTGCCCTGATCCAAAACAGTCTTATTGTTTTACCCTGATTCCTAATTGACTCTACGTTTTTTTGGACTTTGAATGCGATTGGATGTAGCGTAGCTGGGTTCCTGAGGACCTCCAATGATGACCTAGAGTCACTAAAAATGTTGTATTCGTTCTCCTCCCTATTCAAGATTAGCTCCGTAGCCTCTTGGAGCGCATACATTTCAGCCTGAAACACTGTGCAAAACGCGTCTAGTTTGAGCTTCTTCGTTTTTACCTCTTTGTCATCTTTCCAGCAGGTGTATGCGGCTCCAACCTTTCTTTCAATTTTGCTCCCATCCGTATAAATATGGAGCCCTTGGATGTGATGTTGTAGAAGGGTATCAGGCCGTGTGTCCTCCAGGCACTCGAAGTCGACGGTCGCTTGCTTGGCGGGATGTTCAGACTCTATAAAACAGACTCTCTGTTCGAGTTCTCTATCGCCGATTACCAGCTCCTGTGGCTTTCCTCGCTTTGCTTCATAGAGTCTCGCCGCCTCACGAACTCGCATGTCCAGGGGCAGAAGGCCTGTCAGGATCAGTGCCGCATTGAGTGAAACGGTGCGGTAGGATTTGCAGATCTTAGACTACCAGTTACTTCATACGCAAACGCAATACATGTTTTCCTTTGACACGCATGGAAAATGTGGGGACACGCGCGGCTTAGTTACCTTTGGGTGATGGAAAAAACTATACTCAAAACATCAGTCATATCACAGATGGCTAGGCATGAAGGACCTTATCGATCGATAGATCAACTGTGTGAGAGAGAACACTTTGTTGAACGCTATCAAACTCTATATTATGGAGGTTGGTGCTAAACGTGCAGGCTTTAAAACTTTTGCCAAGTGGTAACGTTATCCACGTGGATAAAAGTAACAACTAATCAAAACAATCGCGTTTATAGACATAAAACTATCTACAGGGTTCACTCTAAGTCGATAGCGGAACTTTAAGCAGGCTGTCTACTGATCAATACAAACAACTTGTACTAGGTGGCGACAAACATGGAGCGAAAAAAATATCAGCTGTTTCATACATTTGGCGCAGTACTGAGTCGACCTTTTGTATGGAACAGCTTATATTTTTTTCGCTCCATTTTGTTCTCCTTCTAGTACAAGTTGTTTGTAATGATCAGTAGATAGCCTACTTAAAGTTCCGCTATCGACTTAGAGTGCACCCTGTAGAATAAATTATCTAAGGTCCGATTTTTCAATTGCCAGATTTTTGCCATCTACTCTTGCTAGGAATAATTTGCAAATTGATCGAATTTTGCATGGACTATTGGTCGAAGAAACTAACTGGGGCTTGAAAAATCAGTCCAAAGAGGAGATAATCTCCACTTTTATTTTCGCATCGATTTGTGTAAATACTTACCAACCCTTTTACGTAGATATGCTAACCGGATGAACAACATAACTGTAAACACTGATTTCAAGCGGCTACATAAGTCATCCGAACCAGTATGCTTAGCATGGTCGTTTTGACACTCTCTCGAACTCGAGTGACAGACGTGCCATGTCTATTGTGCGAGCATGGCAGGCGGGATTCGAGATGGCAATAGATTAGGGTCATGTCGAGCAGAAAGTAGATATTGCAATTTTTTATAAAAATGTTTGTCTCCATCGCCATGTTGGCTTAAAGCCAACTCGAGCCCGACCGACAAGTTGACAGTTTTGCATAGAGAAGGGCATATCTCGGGCTTACCATGCTGCACGTACAGATAGTAAAGGGCGTTAATATGATTGTCTCGTGCGCAGGAGTGGAAGCGCACGACTGCTCCAAACACGGGGCGAAACGTTGAAGGGCTCCATATCAGGCGAGATGTGCAATTTCGTGGCGATTTACATCATCAGCACGTAATGTCTCACTTCAATTGCACGTGAAGCTTCTTAACCCCAGCACAGTTCGTACCAGTTTAACTGAGTTTAACAATGTTCGTAGAGTTGCGTGTTGGGTAGAGGCTTCCACGTATTTTTATAAAATGTAAGCCAAAGTTAAACATGAATCATCAACTTTCAAATGGAAGATTTCAGTTATGAAAGGGGATAAAAGATGGATCTGAATGTTCCAACAAACGCGTTTGATTGCAGATTTCTTAACGGTGAATATAAAGGCCGTCTTGCACCACTTCTTAAATTACACTTAAGTCGCCATTTAAATCGACTTTTGTATGAAGATTTTTGTTAAATGCTGTTTAAGGCTGGAAGATAGTACTGTGGCGGGAAATTCAAAAACTTTCACAGTTTTTTACATTTTGTAGCTAAACTGAGCTATTTTTGTTCAGCGACTTTTCGTTCGCGGCAATAACATAGTATTCTTTTCGTTATTGTAAACAACAGAACAACAATAATTCAGCCGATTATGTGTTCTGGCCTACGACAAGTTTTTTGGGCAGTACAACTGCTTCGTAGACCAGAACACATAATGGGCTGAATTAGTAGTCCTGTAATTTACAATAATGAAAAGAATACGGTTTTATTCTCGCGAACGAAAAATCGCTCAACAAAAATAGTTCAGTTTAGCTACAAAATGTAAAAATCTGTGAAAATTTTGAATTTCCCGCCACCTTGCTATCGTCTACCCTTAAACCACATTTAGGAAAGTGGTGCAAGTCGGCCTAAGGCGCGTAAAAAGGAGATATTATATTTTGACACAATTATTTAGATGGATTGGCATTTAAGTTTTCGTGCTAATCAACTTTGCCAGCTCTGCACAGTTTCAAATCTCTGGCCACAACTGCGTACCATTATAAAAAAAGAGCAACGTGGCTTTCTTAACGAATAAACGAACATAATCGAGGGTGCGACCCCGAAATTTGCATGCGAGTGCGAGCCAGCCGGCTGTTGTTGACGTGTCGAGATACTCATTTGGGATGCGCGCGAATTGCACCTAAGTGGACCACCCAGGCCTGGTTTGCGGAGTTGGTAAGAGAGGAGGAAGTTTAACAGTGTGGTTACAGCACCTATTCCTATTGCAGGGTTTTTCAGAATTTACGAATACTACAGGGTGCACTCTAACTACTCTAAGTCGATAGCGGAACTTTAAGTAGGCTGTCTACTGATCAATACAAACAACTTGTACTAGGTGGAGAACAAAATGGAGCGAAAAAAATATCAGCTGTTTCATACATTTGGCGCAGTACTGAGTCGACCTTTTGTATTGAACAGCTGATATTTTTTTCGCTCTAATTTTTTTGCTACCTAGTACAAGTTGTATGTATTGATCAGTAGACAGCCTACTTAAAGTTTCGCTATCGACTTAGAGTGCACCCTGTAGAATATAAGGTTTGGTAATTATTTTTCAGACTGACAAAATGTATTTTCTAGGGTACAGAAAACTTATCCTCATTTCTTGAATGAATAAAATAATACGAATGAACGCGCAGAACATTGGTTTAGCGAAAATTGCATATTATTTACGTGTTCGTTCGCGCTTCGTAAGCCTCGGGTCATGTGCTAGCGTTCCCATGTTTGTTTACACATTCGAACCGCCGATTAGTTGCAGATAATGTAACTTAAGGCTCGACGATAGCAACGTGGCGGGAAATTCAAAATTTTCACAGTTTTTTACATTTTGTAGCTAAATTGAGCTATTTTTGTTCAGCGATTTTTCGTTCGCGGCAATAACAAAATAATATTTTCATTATTGTAAACAACATAACAGCAATAATTCAGCCGATTATGTGTTCTGGTCTACGACAACTTTTTTGGGCAATACTGCTTCGTAGACCAGAACACATAATCGGCTGAATTATTATTGTTCTGTTGTTTACAATAATGAAAATAATACTGTTTTATTGCCGCGAACGAAAAATCGCTGAACAAAAAGTGCTCATTTAGCTACAAAATGTAAAAACTGTGAAATTTTTGAATTTCCCGCCACGTTGCTATCGTCTACCCTTAACGCATTATCTACTAACAATCTGGTCTGTCTAGGAATATTAATCAAGAGCCAAATCCTACTTTCCCATCCTTCATTGGTTCAAAACAAAACCACAACTAGAACAAACTATACGGCACAGATGATATATTACAAATGACCGCTTATTTAAATGCTTAAGCTGCGTTCATTCAACAAATCATGTCGATCGTATCTCGTGTGACCCGAAAACGGGGGTCTATTATCTACGGTGTAGAGCGAGGAGTGACCTCTCACACCGGGGCGATATTTAGTCTCTGTGGCCACGCGTTGTCAGGAGACGAAGCCAAATACAAATCTAACGCTTTTCAGCGCTTGAAGCACTATTATTTTGGTATTTCTTCTTGAAGTTTTTTTTTTCATCCTTTAATTTTACCGCTCTCTGAAAGAAAGCCTTTGCCCAGCTAGTGGGACACTTGTCTGGCTACGTTTTACTTTTTTTTACCGCGTATTTCTAGGCCCGAGGTTGTTCTTTCAACTAGAACTTGAGTGGAGCTCTAGTAAAGATAGAGGTCTGATACAGCTCTCAAACGTTGCACACCGACAATGATAATTGTTGGTGGCGACTAGAGTTTGTTTAAAATTGATTTCGGCTCGCGATCAGACCCGCGATAGCGTCGTCGACCGCTTATTATAGGTTGCGCGCCCAGACCGCTTCGGGCGGACGCAGCCAGTTCGCACGCCTACCTTCAAATAATACCGAGCTTTTTTAATGCCTTAGAAATAAAAAAAGCTAAGGTATAACCCCTTCGTAGTGCACTATCACGAGCACAGGTGGCCGCAACTTTCGATAAAAGATGACAACCGACTTAATTATAAGCGATTTTCTTCGTCGACTGTACAGTCATGCACATTATTTGCATATGGGCATATAAGAGGTAATGATGTACAAATAATGGGCCGGCGATAGCATCAACAAAGCATCGACGCGGCCGCCACCGCGCCACACCTCGCGGACATAAATCGAGCCTTCCCGGCGCGAATCCTCCGCCGCGACAACTGAAAGTGCTTATTTTAAAGAATATTCAAGTAACAAGCACGTTGAGGAACTTGCGCCGAGATTTATATGCGTTTGTTGCCAAGAGGAGGCTTGGATCAAGTTTTGGCTGAATATTTTAAGATTACGCAAAAAAAACGAAACGACACTGATTTGCGAATTTTTCAATGAACTTTATGATTATCGGCCCGTATTAGCCCTTTTCGGGATGTCGGGAAGAAGTTCTCGATACGAGAAGAAGTAAGGCAAATTAAAATTCAGTCACAATGAAATCAGGGCGTTTTGAGACCGGAGAGGTAGCAAGTGGCAAACTATCGTCTCGGTCTACTGCATTTTAGTATTTTTTTGCTGTACTATTAAACACAATCCCTTACTAAATACGTACGGCGTTTTCCGTTGGCGCGGACGTGCGGCCTGTCGATCAGCGGATAACGGCCGTCATAAGTCGCGGCGACAAATCGCAACGCGCATCGCCCGAGCCGTTCGCCGCGCCTGCGTCTTACCGCGGGCTGTTCCAATGCGAACACACCATCGACTGCTTTTGGAATCCACGAGCCACTCGCAGAGTACAAACGCGCAAGCGAAGGCGGCAAGATTGGGTATCGGATGTAGTGTGCCTCTTTCATGCATGACCAAGCTGGCTAGAAGGATTTGTTAGATAATATTTTTCCAACGCAGTTTTTCGTTGTAACTCTAGTAATTTAACTAATTTGATTTTTTTACTGCATTTTTTTGTACTAGTACGACATGTAGAGCTTTGCTTTGTACGACATCTTTGTGTGCGCCGACTGGCACTCACTGATTGTGAAAAAAAAAAAAAGGTTTTTAATATGGACAATTTTTTTTCTGGCTTTTCGATTCTGTTTTCTATTAACTATCAAACTAATCAAGGTTGTGTTATATTACTAGAAAGGTCAGAAATATACTGTGAAAGTTTCAGAGCTGAAGCGCCCTGTTCCCCGTCACAATGCTGATGCTGCGCGCGATCGACGCTACCCGATGCGCGTGCGCACCGCGGCCCTTCCGCCGTGTTTTATGCGCACTTTCCAACAATCCCTTACCGCATTGTCCCTGACAAGGACAATATATGGGAAGCCGAAGCGATTTTTGTCTAGTAGCACTGCGTGGGGTATGCCTCCCAATAAAATATTGAGGAGTTATTCTCAGCTACAATAGCATTCTATTAAAATGATCAATGAATTGTTTATTTATAATTTTCTATTCAACCAGTCGTGTTACTTGCAACCTGTATTCTTTACAACCTCGCCCGAGACAATGTCAGACCTTTTTCGTCGTTTGTCTGACCATAACATCGGTTGTAAATCTCCACGTCTGTAAAGGTGATCCTATAAACAACTTGTACCAGTTAAGATCTAGAACTCTAGATTGATAACAAGGAAGAGGCTAGTTCACACGAGAGTTCATAACTCACCGGCAACAATATAGTGAACAAATCGCCGGGCGCGGGATGACGATGACAAACGAGCCTCCTTGGCTAAAGACACGCGACGACTTGACCAGGTTTCCGCGCTATGAAACTCTCCAGTCTAACTAGAGCTTTCGTGTCCCTCTTCAGAGTTCTGAAATTAACTTCTGGTGGTACTAGAACGATCTGGTAGAGAGATCTGTGGCGATTGGTTGACATTCAGGATGGAAGTGTTTAGAATGTTGCCTTATATCACTTACAATTATCTCTCCGATGGGTGATAAATGTTCTGTTGTTGTGATCAAAGGGCAGTGCGATTTCAGAACTAATTAAATGCACAATAGAAGCACTTCCTGGTTTTAGAACCAGTTGGTCGATGCGCAGCAGCAGCAGTAAACATTGACTGACACCGGCGTGACAAGTAAAACAAGTGTCCAAACAAAATGTGAACAAAGCTAAACTGAGTTATTTCTATTCATTGTATATTTTACTTTGATTTAAACGAGAATATGTTGACTTAATGAGTATAAGGGTGATTCCATACGTCAAATAAGAGACTAGGAAGTGATCGTGCGCATTGTTCGGGACCGGTTGGGACGGAAACGCTGCCAGACCGCGCATTACTTATACATGCGGAGACGCGCTTTAGCAATCAGCATTAATCAACAATATGCCTGCGTGTGCGCGCCCGCCTTCACGTCACTGGGAATTGTTTATTTTCACCCTGAAAATATAGTTTTGACATTCACTTAGGTGCGGGCACTTTATGTTACTGTTGAAAACGCGCTTTTGTCGCGTATTAACTTGCAATTTATGAACCGTTCGCTGTGGGTGTTGTTCTCACAAGGCGATTCACCTAGACAACTAGCCAGGAAATTGGCTCGAGTGTTATTTAGGTGCCTCTTATGATAATGCGCTGGCTTAGTGTGAATCTCAACTCGGAGGATTACTATAAGTCTGTTTTGAATAACATACGATTTGGGCGCCCGAATCAGGTCAGAGAGAGATAATAAATTTCCGTGAACATAACATAAGAAATGCATTATTTACGTCTTCTCTCTTTCTTGGTGGGCAATGTTGAAGTGTGGTGAAAGTGTCCCCGTGTTATTGTCACACTCGGCCGAGACATGCACACATATGAGGCGTTATCTCCTAAGCCCGAGGGCCGTGTTACAGCTCCGTTTATCGACGACGCGGCGGAAACACCGTGTCCCGCGTAAACCCGCCATGTTTTATTCCCTCGCACACGGCATCGATACCTTAATAAAACCCAACAAGATTGAGCAATAAAAAGTAATTTATTTGATTGTAATTTCAAAACACAAAGTGGACCTCATTTTGTAATATATTTTTATCTCGGTGGTTTTGTGTTTCTCCCGCACGTCCTGGCCCGCCCGCCGGCGCGCGCGCCGCCGCCGCCGCCGCCGCCGCCAATAAACTCACCATTATAATCTTCAATTATACTTTGGTTTTCGTAACTGTATTTTGAGGGATTGAGACATTATTACCAAACTCGGTGCACATAGTTCACCGCACCTTACAATTTGGGTAACGAGCTCCTAACCGCTTACGCGTGTAAGCTTTCTAAACTAATAGCCCGGTAGTCATTCAATCTCCGCTGCATTTACAATGTGCATAATCTATTACGTGTTACAATCTTCAAATTACATCTGTTAAAAGGTGTGAGAAGTGGAGCTGTGCAGTCGGAGGCGAGGAACGGAAGCTGCGTGCATTACGATACAGCGCACAACACTCGATATTATCAGCGAACCAATCAATTTGATCCCTCATAAAAAGGCTCTCGGCAGGCACCTAGGCGGTATAATGCAGGCGGCTATCGGAGGAGCGATCCAAGCGTCGCTGGTAGCCGGAATTTTCATATATTTTATGTGAAAAGGATACGGGCATTGTTGTTGGACGCCCTGCTGCGCCCGCGTCGGGTAAATACTTGAAATTACAACTCAGCTCGGACCTTGGCTCCCCTCAACCCTGCCTCGCCACCGAAGACGCGCGCTGCTTTAAAAATGCGCTTCCAATGTTACGCCTCTGAGGAATAAAAAGTAATAGGACACTGTCCCTGTCCACTCAGCGTCATGCGGCTTGCAACGTGAGACGATCTCGACGTGGCTCGTTTTGATTCGTCGCTGATACAAGCTATTGTGGATGGCATTTGTTTTTATGAGCCAGTCAAAGAACTAGTAATACAAAGCACTAAAATGGATTTATGTTATTGGATATGGATTATTACGAGGAACCACATGATAGAGTTTAAAAATAAGTAGAGCTTATATGATAACGAATGTTCAAATACTGTTCAAATACCTACCTAAGGTACTATTGCAAAATTTAAAATTTAAAATAGGTTCTAAGGAACGGGTACACGTCCTCTGATGATGACGCGAGAGACAGATATGCCGTACTCCCCCATAAAATTAAATATTTGTGACCTTGCGAACGAAAGGATTAAAAATATTAGAACGTAAGTAAACTTTTTTGTTAAAAGCAATCTATGTTATTATGATTTATGAAGATCGTATGAAATACAATAACTTTCATTGTAAACGTTTTTCCTACTAGGTAAAAAGTGTATTTTTACGACCTAGGTCGTAAATTTTAATTAAGCGATAGGTAGTACTTGCTCTTAACCGTCCATAAAACAGTGTCGTCTTAAGTGCCGTCTCAATTTATTTCGCTATGCACGGGTGGTGTGTACTATAGGTAATATTATTATTATTATTTACGCCAAATTAAATTAAAACCATTGTTAATTCCTTAGTTTGTTCCATGTTTCTTAACGATAACTTTAATCTTTGGCACTTTTTCTTGCGTTTCTATCTTTTTATTCTCACCTCAGCCTTAATCATAGAGGCTTGTACGGGTACATTTTACTCACTCACCCGCACCAGTTGAAAGTGCAATAAATCCGTGCGCATGATTAGATTAGTCCTCCCGGCCCCCCGCGACCCGCACCGACCACCACACCACACGCAACACACGCACACGCGCGCCCTCAGCCCTCGAGAGTAAAAAAAAGTGCTGCGTTGTCGCGCGCCAGAATTACGACGCGATCCTCTTTTATTATCTCTCTTTTTCAATTCAATTTTACGATAACGTCGCCTTGAGCCGGAGCAAATGATCGTGATACTTCATCTTTATATTTTTGTCGCTTTAATTTTATTTTAGAGCTATTATGAAAGACATAAAAGTATTCTCACAATTAAGTATTGTCGTCTTAGAATAAGGAATTTACATAAACTTATGATTTTTAATACCATAATTAAATTAGCGACTTAATCCGATTAGCTGATTAAAACGACCTTAAAGTTAAGTTATAGTTAGTAGAAATATAATAAAATTAATTTCAAAGCTAATTAACATTAAAATATCAAGACTGTGCGGCGACGGCACATACTTAAAAAGTACGATTTCATATGACAATCCGGGGTTGACCCCTCTTGAGTCTTGATATTTTGTTTTGTTATCGCCGGGAGGAATTCGAGCTGCATGCGTGGTGGTACTGTGACTCGGGGCTTATCGTCTCGAGGCATATTTGCCCATACGTGACGTATGTACCTACAAATTAAATTGTGGTGTTTAATTTACCAACAAAATAGAGCAGTTTTAACAAGATCATAAGTTTGTGAAGCTGGAGCTGTAGATGTAGCCTAAAGTCATTGTTGTTTTAACTGTTATTTATTTGTAGATTTACTTGTAGCTCTACACAGGGGTTTGTTTATTAATCTACGCAGGGGTTGGTGTGCACGGTTTAAACTATGCTCCGCGGCATGCGCCGTGTTTCGGAAGTTTGATTCAGGAATTAAACGTTGTGAATGTAGAATGCTTTTAGGTCGGGGCGAAACACACCGGCTCAACGAACGCGACTCCTCCTGGCTCATTTGCATACAAGCTACGAATTGTGTATTTGTTAATTAGAGCAACGCAAACTGGTTCCTAATAATGGAATGTTCCCATCTCATACCAAGTATCCGGGATGTTGAAAAATATTTGTACGAGGAAAATCACAGAAAGTTTTAGTATCTTGTAAATAACTAGGTATTAGGTTGCCAGCCAGATAAAAATATATTGAAACCAAGTCGGAATAAATAAAATATGAAATATGATTGTGTTTTGTTTGACCCTCAAAACCCTAACGCTGAAGCTTACCTACAGGATAAATGCACTTTTTTTATGAAAAGTAATTCTTTTGGGATACTTATTTATTTACTAGTGGTTCGTCTCGAACTGTGAACTCGCGACCCCATATAAACTTAACAACCCGATATCTCGGCAACCCCTCGACCGATTCGGTTCATGTTCGAACTTAATTTTTTTTTTATTTCATTTACCCGCCTACCAAATTTTATAACGATCCGACCAAAATTACTCAAGTTATCGTCGAACGAACATTCATACATACAAACATACATACATAAATACATACATACATACAAACGCCGGATTGTTCCAGTAGACTCGGAGAACTTCGCTCGCTCGTTCAATTAACGGCTTTTTTATATATCTAGAGGTTTTATATTCAATTTTTAAAATTTCTTAGAACACCAGCCATGTAGTCATTTGGGAACTCCTCTAAATAACGCGGCGCAGGCGCACCGATTGCGACTAGGCTTTCTTGTTGTGCCATTATTGTTCCATCTGTTATTTAAATAGCCATAGATTACGCCGTCCGCTTGCTTGTACGCAATTGAATACAATTAATACTTATGTAAATACGCTCTTAGATTAATTTGTTGGTTAATATTGTTAAGCTCACTTAATGTCAATGGAGACATCAATAACCCTCTGGGAGTTGACTTTATAAAAAAAACTGGTTAAAAGCGTATACGAAAAGCGTACAGGGACGAATAGGAGGACTTGTGGCAGCGTTTTTTTTCCGGGATAACGCTTTATCACTTCAAAGCATGTAATTATAGTATTAACTATGGTTGCTCCTAATATTTTTATAGCCATTTTATTTTGTAACATTTGACCTTTCTGTAACACCCTGTAGAAATAAAAACTGTGAATGTAACGAAAATCAAACTGCAATTTCATTATAAAATGTAACATAATTGGCTACATATAAAATAAATAGTACGAGTATTTCTTCATGTTTCTGACAGCGGGGTATCTTTCCAAGTCTGCATGACACTAGCGTTCCATATAAAAGACATCAACGAGTAGTGTAAGTGCGGGGAAAATGTTTGTTCGTCGAAACTTAGAAAGTTTTCAATATGTTGATATTTATTTTTTTAATTCTACATATAGTTTAATAAATATTAATATTTTATATTCATAGAATTATTACATTTAATAAATTAATTACCAAATTGGTATTGGCTCCAACTAAATATGCAAAAAAAAATCGGTAGCGTCTTAGCAATATCCGCTCCTACATAATAAAACGGCCTAATTTCGTGATGATGATGATGATGATTATCTCGATACAGTTTTATTTAAATCTAATTTCCGTTTCTATCCAATTTGCATATCTAAACATCTGACCGCATCATCCTAGCCGTTTTCAAACTACAGATTATTAGAAAAACGATATAAAAACTTTATAGCTTTGGTTCGATTTATAAAATAAAGCATTAATTTAATTAAAGGTGGAATAAAACAATATCGTTGCGGTGGTCCGGCCATTCCATCGCACTCAGGGCGCGCTTCGTCGAAGAGAGTGAGTTTTCGATAACTTTATTGTTATTTACGTCGGTGAATTATCATCCGTACGAGCGTTGTCTTACATTGGTAACGCCATGTCTGCCGGGTTTCGTATCTAAATTGCTTAATTGGAAAGTTTCGAGGGAAATGCGTCGGCTATCTGCTATCTATAGTGCGTATGAGCATTCACTGACCGTTCCATTACCCTTCGATTAGGACTCTTCCATTCTGATCAAACTACACTGTGCTTTTTGAAACTGTCGTATTTATTCTTTCGTGTTAAGAATCCCACTTACTTATTAGGCCGCAAATATGGAGGCGGCGCGTGCAGTGGGGTGTTCAAGCGTTGTATTGAGCGTGCATTGAAACGCTTTAAACGCTGCTATAGACACCCATGTAAGTCTATACAAGGTGTTACAAAAGTACCTAACTCTTTTTACAGGGTAATAGCACCCGATGATAGGGATCACAACCTAAATCTTTTTTTGGCTCTATGACGTTCCGTTAATTTTTAAATTAATAAAATGTGAAGGATGTGGCGGGAGAAAAGTATTTTTAAATATTGTTTTCATTGACTTTCACAATGTTTTAACAACTCAAAGCTATGTAAATTCACCTACACGCACAAACATATTTTTTAATTTGAGCTAATAACAAAAACAAAAAAGTTATGTTTTTTTTTTCAATATTGAGGTTATAAAATAAAAATTGTTTTTTTCAACTTTTTTTTACAGATTTGACATCCTGTTGACCAGTAAAAAGAGTTAGGTACTTTTGTAACACCTCGTATACGTTCATTGCACGTTCCGATTTTGCAGACTATTTTTTTTTTACAAAAGATTATTCTGTCGTTGTGCCTGAGAAAGAAAATTAGTGGTATAATTTTCCATATTTAACCGATTTTAGGTTTTTTTTATTAATGCAACAAGAACAGCCCTTTTAATCGAGTGTTCCAAAGTTACGACCATAGCTGGCTATTACACGATTTGGTCACCAAATAGCGGAGACATGGAGACAAATAAACTATGCCTCTTTAGACGCACCTCTTCGCGCTGCCAAACGCCTCGACGAGACGTGTTGTAAGTTTGTAACTGATACGCGTGTTTGACATCAAACACGTTTGTGTCAACCTGGCTTTACACAGAAAATTGATTGTTAGGGCAGGCCTGAGGTTGAGACCTTTGGTAGAACATGCCAGTACTAAACGTTTGAATTTTGATAGACTTAAATAGAATGTGTCGTCGGAAACGAATTTAGAGCTAAATAAGAGTATTTTAAAACTTTAACTTTCGTAAGCACTGCACATTTTTATATCGCTTTAACGGTATTAAGAGTATTTTGTTTAAAGAGAACACAGAATTGCGCTCTGTCAAGCTGATATTCCCCTTATTATTTAATATCAATCCACATTTCTCGTAAAATACAGAATGTAAAAATACAATGAGTGTATTCTGGAAATAATTCTTAATTGCCTGTTAAAAAGCTATGAAAGGCATCAGAGTCGAGGTAAGGCAATAATGCGATTTAGTTATTGAGGCGAAGAGGGCGTGGGTTGTTGCTTCGCACATAACGAGGATGATTAAATAAAATCACTTACGGGGCACGCGCTGAAATAATCGCGGACTTTTTCTTACTGGTCCTTTTACTTAAACTCAGTTCACTGACAATATAATTTAATCTGCATTATACAAGGTGTTACAAAAGTACCTAACTCTTTTTACAGGGTAATAGGGATCATAACCTAAATATTTTTTTTTGCTCTATGACGTTCCGTTGATTTTAAATTAATAAAATGTGAACATTGTTGCGGGAGAAAAGTAATTTTTAAATATTGTTTTCATTGACTTTCACAATGTTTTAACAACTCAAAGCTGTGCAAATGCAGCTACACACACAAACATTTTTTTTTGAGCTAATATCAAAAACAAAGAGTTATGAATTTTTTTCAATTTTGAGGTTATAAAATAAAAATAGATTTTTACAACTTTTTTTTACAGAATCGACATGCTGTTGACCAGTAGGTTACACCCTGTAAAAAGAGTTAGGATGTTTTGTAACACGTTGTATATTATGTATACCATACCTGTTACCCGGTACCTAATTATGTAATGGATATCTGTGTTGTTTGAATTGTTTTAAAGGCATTAAAATTTCTGAGAAAAAGTAAAGTGAAGTGAATAAATACATTTGTTTTGAACTGGTAGGCAGTCAACGTCAAACTAATTAAAAAAAATCGAACATTTCCTTAAGCAATATCATAAATTCAACTTTGATTGACCACCAAAATTTAATTATTTATTTGAAATGCCAATTAATAGAGCCTAAAAATTTCCACCATATTTGGGACAAGCGGAAATCAAAATATCGTACACCTTATTTTTGCGACATAATGCCAATTTAAATTAATTAATGTATTTAAATCTTATCTACTTAATTGGAAACCTCACACAAAAACGCTATTTTGTTTCAAGATCTACCAGCTGCAGCTAGAAATGATTCTTTTCAACGCGAACTTTCGCGTTCGCATATCCTTGTAAATGTAATCGTCCGAATATTTTGTGGTTGCTTATACTTTTTATAACCTTCCAGGGGGGTTACCCTTGACGCTATTGCGATCAAATTGAAAAAGTTTGAAAATTAATTTCTCTTTGAATTCGCATAGTAATGCTTTGATTTTAAACACTTTGTAATGTTCATTCAAAGGTAAGGCTGTTTTATTCCATAAAAACACAAAATGCGTCTTAATTAGTAAAATATTAAATTTTGTAAATTGCGCCATATTGCGGCCGTATTGGAAAAATGCGTCAAGGGTAGAGGGGCAGAAATGCGCTATGTCCGAGGCGTGAGGTGTATGCGCTCATAATGCCGCAGTTTATGAACCGGCGCGCGGATTGTGTCGTGTGCTCGTGTCGCGTCGGGTCGTGTTTACATCGCAGAAATTCCCATTAGCGTCTCATTCGCGCACACGACACTAACTTTGTCTTTTTAAAACTCAGGACATCTACTGAGTGGGCCCAACTAAATAAGACTTTACGAATTTTTAAACGCGAATATAAAGTCTTAATAAACACTCTTTATGGTGTCCGTGTAGTTTTATTTGCATATGGAATAGGAGGTGCGGCGCGGGGTAGGTAGGCTAATAAGGAACGGATGATGGCTGCTCTTTAACGAGTTCGCCCGGTAACATTCAGGGTCGTGTTGTAAAATAAAACTGACTTTTATGACGACCACTTTAAAGTTACGCTGTTATATCAAATCTCCCTCCATTGTATGAAGAAATTTTTGGCGAGTTACCTGGATGCGTGGCAGATAATTTTCAATCTTTTTTTGGAAATATGCAAACAAGTTCGTGAAGGGTTCGATGTCTACGGTTTCAAATAAGAACAACAGTGAATTTCTTGTTCTCGTGAAAAAATATTAATTTAATCACTTTTTTGTGTCTCCTGTAAAATTTACGGTTTTGGAGTTGGCTGGTTTGCAAACTAAGGTATCGTGGTTTAAAGTGTTTTTTTTTTTTCAAAATGTTTACGCCGAAACTCATTTCTGTCTGACACTTTGGATTTACAGCAGGAAATCCACAGACTAAAAGCTTGCTTTTCCTAAAGTCTATCAATACCTCAAAAACGGTTGATTGAAATGATTCATGCACGTGTCAAACGTAGATGTCAATAAATTTTATACTAACCATAATATTTTAACGGCCTAAGGACTTAGAAAGGTGGTTTCCTTAAAAAAAAAACGTCGTGTCGAGGCATAAAGCAGTATTTTCGATAGAAGTGTTTTGTAGAATTTATGGGAAGCAATAACATTACCATTACGACAGTAAGTTATTTATCTGTCAAAGAACATAGCGGTTTCTGTAGCGTAATTTGCAACTAGCCAATGTGTTTTTCTCAGAATGATGCAAAAGTAATCACAGAGAAGAAGATGACATGGTGGCGACCGATTCGATGCAGGCGGAACGCGACGCTGGCGGAAAGCGACGGGGCCGCAAAAATTCGATCAAATGACCTCTAGATAAAACAACATTAGACTAAACAATTCCTAGATGAAATAAGCTCTCGGTCTAATGACAAAACTGTTTTTCCGCGAATTCCATGTTGACTCCAAAGTCAAAGTGCCTCATGCTAAAACGTCCCCTATGATGTCCCCTTAGCAAGAGTATGCACAAGAAAGGCTTTATGTCGACGTGCCGTCGAGAAATTCATATCTCAATTGATCTTTCAGCGTGCACGTTTTAAGCACTAGGTAGCTATAATGTGTAATCCTTGGAGTTTCTTTACCATGCTTCTTCTCCAAGAACGATCAGAGCTAGTGAAGCTGTAGAAAAAAAGTAGCTAGATACTTACTTTGTATTACATAGTTAATAAGTATTTGATTTATATGTATACTTCTTTTTACTTTTGATAATACCTATTTTGACGTTCAATGTAAATAATTTATTTATGGCATATTGAATAAAACCTTTTGACTTTGACTTTGACATGCCTGCTAGAAATAACAGACGAAAGAACACCCCGTAGGTATGTGCGAATTCTGCCTGATGTGGATAACCGGACATGGAGCCGAGCATAATGCTCTCCCGACACACCTCGCTGTGTCACTCGCAAGGGCGTGTCACAGATAACTTTACATATTCCGTATGCATTATGCAAATTGGAATTTTATGTTAAGCGGACTAAGGCCCGTTCCTGTGCGGTCACTTCCTCACTTGTGCAATTTCTTATTCATACACACTTTTGGGACTTATTTTACTGTTTCTACTGACGAGTGACAAAAATGAAATATAGATTGTTATCTAGACAACACAACGAAGTGTGTGGATAAAGTAACTGGGTGATGTGATGATACTTTAGAATTTCGCAATGGGTTGCAAATGCCGTCAAAAGGTAAGATGTAACCTGGGCTCCCGGGGCACCGATCTGGGGCAGGCGTTTTACTTGTAAATTGTAGGTAAGTTTTTAGATTATTAGGCCAGTTTTATTTATATTTTAATTTCCTTGATCTTGCAAATAACCAAATACGACGTTGCTTTACTAAATGTAGCCTAATTAAGATTCCACTAGCTTGGCGGCCTTCTCCAGGAACGCTTTTTCACCACGCGGATGTAATGCGGATTAGCTTGGTAAATTCCGGGATTCGAACCTAGGACCTCGCGCTTACACCGCTTTAAAAAGTGCTACAAAAAGGTTAATAAACCAAAAAGGCTAGTTTAAACCTTGTTTGATTTATAATCTATACTTATAATAAAACTCTAGCGAAGTCAATTCTGTACATTGAATATTTTTAGAAAAAAAATTAGCAGGGGTTACTAAGTAAACTATACTGAATACAAAAATGCTAAAAAATCGGTCTATGTCTGTCTGTCTGTCTGTCTGTCTGTGTGTTACCTCATCACGCGAATACCGCTGAATAGTTTTCAGTCAAATTTAGGACCGTGATAAATCCTGGTTCTGGGCACAATCTAGGCTATCCGATGTTCAGAATACATTGCGGGTTGCAATTTTAACTTGGTTTTTTGTAAGAAATATTCATAATTTTGATATAGCTTCTTGAGAAGATATGTTAATAATGTGATATTGAACACATTTGTAAAAAAAAAATACGAAAAAAAAAAGTCCGACTTGGAACCTCATTATCTTGGAAACCGTTGATTTCCTAGGCATAGTTCCTTGGGCAAAAATGTTCGTTATGATGAGGATTGTTGGTGGTCTTTTAACACCGCTCGGTTTTCAATACAAGCACTCGCCGCAAACAATAAGTTTGCATTCTTGCATAACAAATAACTATTGCTTACCGTTGAGCGGGATAGACAGAGTTATTAGCCGTATGCCTTGCTTGCTGGCTTAGCATGAGAATGAGTAAGACCTTATCAATGGGCTTATAACTTTATCTATCCCACTCTACGTCGAGGGAGATACATATAAACCCCTTTACTTCCTAAGCAATTCTTATGCTAAGCTTCCTGGTATCTTATCACGGGCGATACCTTAATGTAAACAATACATATTTATTATTAAATTTATAAATGTATTGTTTAGATTAGGGTTTTTATTCTTTTTTATTCTATTGCTTTCTTTTGAGCCCTGCTACCGCAAGTTAAGAAATAATAACTATTATTTTAAAATACCCCCGATATTTTAGCTTCAAACAAGCATATTTAATAAATAGCTGAACTAATTTTGACAAAACATAACTAAGAACATTCGCTAGAAAACCTGCTTTCAATTTTTAAAAAAAACCTAAATCTTCCAAATCGTTCACCCATTTAAGAGCTACGGTGCCACAGACAGACACACCCTCATAAACACATACCTATACAGACACACTCACAAAGCTGTCAAACTTTTTTGGTCGGGGGTTAAAAAAAACCTTCCTTTTGAGTTTTCCTGCACAGTCGAATTTAAATTAAATGTCAAATGTGTAAAAACGCATACGAAGTCGCGGGCACAACTAGTCCACATATAAAATGCGAAGTTTGAACTAGCCTCTATCGTCTTAGCTTCAACTGTGATTGATATTACAGGCATAAGCCATGCGCGAACTGCAGCTCGGGCGCAGCGCACGACGCACGCGCACGTGTCAGCGACGACGCTCCAGTCACCCATCGAGCCTTTACACTCTGCCAGTTAGCACCTGAAATAATAAAGCGCTCACTCTTGACCTAGTCGTTTTCTGACGAGCGCACGCCTCCTTGTCTCGTCTCGATGGGCTTTTGTTTACGTTGAACTGAATCCCAATATACCTATCTATGATAGAAAAGTTATTTTAGTCGTCTTAAGCTCACTTAACCGGCAGAACGTAGGCTTTTTTTATGAGTGGGCCTCTACGCTTTTGTGGATGTGTGCTACTCGTGTCTTCTGTGTAGGTAACGTAGTTTTTAGGTAAAGCTCTTGGGAAAAGGAGGTTACTGAAAAAGACAACGAGTATTTTAGTCATTTTGAAGCTTGAAGATTTAGGGTGGCATTAATAGTTGTCGACTCAAGATCGAACTCAAGTAGACTAGTGGTTCGCCCCGAACTGTGAACTCGCGACCCCATATAAACTTAACAACCCCATATCTCGGCAACCCCTCGACCGATTTGGCTCATGTTCGAACTTAAATTTCATAACGATCCGACCAAATTTACTCAAGTTATCGTCGAACGAACATTCATACATACATACATACATACATACATACATACATACATACATACATACATACATACATACATACATACATACATACATACATACATACATACATACAAACGCCGGATTGTTCCAGTAGACTCGGAGAACTTCGCTCGCTTCGCTCGCTCGTTCAATGACCTCAGAAAAGTAAAATGCTAATGTCAAGCCTTGGCTAATGTCAATGTCAATCTCAAGATAGTGTCTATTAATATGCTGATAGCGACTCAAGTTAGACATTAGCCAAGGCTTGACATTAGCATTGGAATTTTCTGAGTTCACCTACTTGAGATCGAGCTCAAGTAGGTGATCTCAGACGACTATTAATACCACCCTTAGGGTGGTATTCTAGAACGCTACTTAAACTCAGTTTAAACAGAGGAGTTCAGACTGTCGATAAAGCAGTGCATGTTTTGATATGAAGGGAGGGATATTCAAATCAAAACATATGCACTGTGTTATCGACTAAACTCTACTTAAACTGAGTTTAAACAGAATTCAAGGAGCTTTCTAGTTTGAACTGAGTTTAAACAGAGTTTAAGTAGCGTTCTAGTTTGAACTGAGTTTAAGTAGCGTTCTAGAATACCACCCTTAGTGCTCGTGGTTCTTACTTTATTTAGCTAAATGAAATATGCCTATTTGACCGTCGTTAGCCAGACAAAGAACTAGATTATGTCAACCGTTTACCACAGTCTTTACCACATTCACCGTCTATCACTGAAGCTCGGATCTGCGCAGAGCATAGGTAGAGTGCCCCCAAGCTGCATATTTATTTCATACAGCCGAGAGTCAAGTAGCAATAATATACACAGACATGTAAAATCACTGGTGCTTGAATAAACTACCTTATTTATTGACCTTCTAGGCATCTATTTAGAACGAAAAATATTGGGTAGTTGAAGCTAATGACTTGCATTAGCATAACGACAATTTAAAAGGGAGTCTGTCATTATCGCCGCATAATGTTACTATTTATTAGCATGAATAAATTAATGCGGGATAGCGGTCGTAAAACCGCGTACAAATGAGTCTAGTAAACTCATTCATAAGCAGCGCTCGAGTTCTGTTCCATCCACTCATCTTGGCACCGGATGTTTATTTTACCTTCGTTCGGGCTCGCTATGTAGTAAGTAGCATAAATGTCACGACTCTACATTAAGTAGACTGATTAGTTCTTTCGGTTTGCATCTTACAGGTATTTCTCATAAATTAAAAATATTAAAAAGGTTCGCTAACCGTGAAGGAAAACATCGTAAGGAAACCTGAAAGTGGTCAAAACGCAGTGGTCATCCGTGGTTGGCAAGCCTAAAAGACTCTCTTCTGGGAGATAGCAACCTAGTTAGTCATTATAATGGCTACATTTCGATCGTGTCAAACTCTGAATCAAACTCAAATATTTTCTAAAGCAACTACCCACCAAATAAATAAGACAAGTAAGTTTAACCGTTTACGAAATACAAGATGTGCAGTGCTTACGAAAGTTTAAGTGTAAAAAGCCTAAAGAAACTCTATATTCGTATGTACAAACTAAAATTGTGCTGCTGGCTTAGCATGACCGGCCATATCGATCTTTGACAGCACTGCACACCACCCTTTGCCCCACTCTCCTCCGATTTCTGAATTGAGAATTTACTAATCAAATACTTAATTATCGTTCTGTCTCTGCAGATGTCACATAAAATAACGTGACATAACGATACTTAAGTATTAACTTAGTGAATTTCTCAATTCAGAAACCGGGCCTCAGTAGATCAAAAGAGCTTTTCCATGCTAGGCCAGCTGCTCAAAGTGGTAGCCAACTTGACTTGTGTAGGCGAACGTTATAGAGTGGTCATTTTAGGGCCGTAAAGGGCGAGGTCGCGGCGCGGGGAGGGGGGCACAGTCTCCGTTCATTCATCAGACTCCGTAAGGCACTAAACCTAATTCGACGGCAGCCTCGCAACATCCGCTCTTGCAAAACGTTGTTTCATTCATAACTTTGACGCTAAGGCGAGGTTCACACTGGTGGCTAGTAAATAATAATTATGGTGTTACGTGTGCCACACTTTTCTTCGAATTACCTATATTTTGCTAGAAAGATGTGAAGTTTATAGTTATATTACCTACTAGGTCATACAATCAACAAACTGTACAGATGAACTTGTGTGCTTATTCTGTAAAAAAAAACCGCACAGTCGCTTGTCCTCAAAGCCGGTTGCGGGAAATTATAAGAAAAAATATTATTTGATTAGACAAATAATGTGTACTTTTTGTATTTTCTAAAGCACTAACCCGTGCTAGGGAACTTTAATAATGTGTAGGTACTGTTTGTCGAAAAAAATATTGTTTATGTGCTTCGATAAGAGCTATTTTCCAGCAAATAACCCAGTTTTGGGGACTAGCAACTGGTCGGTTTTGTTTAATAGATTAAGCCGACAGTAATAATAAACCGACAGTAACAATAGATATTCACTAACGCTATCACAATCCTCAAAGTACATTAATTATGTCCCATTAATTATGCTCACTATTTGAATGTGCTTCGGCCTCTTTCCTATCAAGCTAGGTTTTGCGAGACTACGGTCAGCCTTGCTTCAAAACTATATATATAACAGGAAAATCAGTCTACTGCTTATTTACTATGGTACCATAGTAAATATTGTGTAAAACTAAATACATGCTCTAACCGACTCTAACGGAATGTACCAAAATGTTTGTTTGGCCGACATTTTAAGATAAGCTCAAAAAAATGATCGCTTTTTCCAAAGGGAAGGCCGAAGGCTTCCTCGGTTTCAATATGGCCGCGGCCTAAGAGCGGCTGCGCCTACGCTCGCGCGCAGCATTAGCCGAGCCGATGACATCAGCGCCGAGCCTGCTACCGCGCAGGCGCAGCTGCACTGGATTAAAAGTAGGCTTTCTGCTCCAGAGATTAGGTTCGTAAACGGCTGCTCGACGTTGCAGGTGGTCAAAAAATACCTCTACATAGGCATAAACTTTAAAAACAACATAACTTTTTAAATGTTTCGTTACTATTAAATGAGTTTCCCTACCGTAGGTACAGTCGGCCACACTCTCAGGTACCCCTTTTTGTTCGATTGGCGCCCTTATGCCGCGCACAATAAGAGCTGCCATGGGGTATCTGAGATTGTGGCGGACCGTACTAACCCTCTTTCGCAAGGGCAAAATCGCAAAAGCTTTTTTTATTAGAAAAAAGAACGAGAAAAAGATTTTCTAGTGAGTGAGAAGCACGTTTTCGAAAAGTTTCATTTGACCATTTGACTGCGATGGTAAGTTTAACCGAAAAACTTTTGGCTGATGCCTATTTGCCCAAGGCTGCCATGCTGGTCGTGGGTTCATCCATCACAGCCGCCGATACTGAATTCGTTGAGGGTTGAGCGACAACCTTCAGTAAGTTTTTATAAAAGCCTCTTGACGCTCAAAACCCTAAACTGTTTAAGCTAGTGGTCACAACTCCCATAGAGTCGATCGGCTAGAGACCATTTATCAATCAACCTCATAACGGCCCATTCACAACAGCTCGGCCAAGACAAAAGACAAATTCGTCACTAGCCATCAACAGCGACATTGACCCCACGAACAGGATACGTACTTAGTTACGTTTAAAATTTATTAATGTGACACGCGATAAATTTAACCTTTATAATGGGTATTAGAGGGCTGGCTGTCTCTCGCCCGTAGACATATCGCCTCCCGTCGTCGGGGTAAGACAATCCGCGCGATGAGAGCCGCTGAGAGTGTTAAATCAATGTCAAATTACCACCTCATCTTTTGTAGTAGGTGATTCGATTACACGATACATGCGTTTTCTCACAGAGGCGCATTCGGGAATGAAAGTCGGTGTCTATTTTTCTGTCCCGTTTCATTAGATTTCCTGACGCCTGAACCATTTTGGTTCTAGGTGAGTCGCTGTTGAGTGTACATTTTTTTGGTTTTAAGGTTTCAGGAACAAAGAATATAAAGGGAGGCATTAACCGATAATTGACTGTAGACTGCGTTTTTCGAACGCATCCCAATATGTTATGCGCTCGCCTTCACCGCCTATGGCACGTAACTGAAATACTGACGTTTTAGTCGTCGATTGCCCTATAAATCGGGCGTTTGAGAAATTTTACACTTCTTTGTTAGTAATATATGTTTATTGGAGGGCCGCGGTATTATTTTACTATTAGCCGCGTGAATGGGCTGCGAGGTCATAAATGAACAATACTCCAGTGTCGTTCTCAGGTTATAATTTATTGTTACCCCCGGCTATTGAAATGACTATTGGTACACACCACAGCACGTCAGGCTGTAAAATTTTGTTGTAAAGTCACCCCTAACGTAACCGAGTAGAGTGCTAGCATGTAAAGGTCGACGTGCTGTCGTGTGTACTATGAACCTAAGCACACCTTGGAATGGAGAAATCTTGCCGTTCGAACTTAAATTACTTAATTGTTTCTATTTTGAAAGGGTCCATTTCCATTTATTTGGTAGTATTTATGATTGAGGTAAACCGATTGCTTGTTTAGAGATACATATTACATAATATGCGACGGTCTACTTAATAAGGAAGTTGAAGATGTGTTTTGAGAATTTCCTAATAGTTCCTATCCAAGATAATCACAGGCAGCTGAGGTTCGATACCCCATCGCACAGTCCGTGTCACCGAAGGATCATTGAAAATCCATTTAAAGTTTATAGGCAGTAAAGGCAATGGAACCTTGGCGCAACTGGCGCAATAACAAGCGGTCAGCGAACGACTCGCCCAGCCGATGAGAGTTCATTCTGTTTGTATCAAAGGGTAATTTGTGAATGAACGCTGTAGATCCTAACCTACGCGTATAAGAACATGTTCAACTTAACTACCTTGGTCAGAGCAAGGCCCAGGCTGGCATCAATATACCTACAAATGTAAGTTAACATGAAGAAAAAATAAACCTACTCTACCTCTTGCAGGGGGGTAATTCTCGGTAATCTCGTATTCGACACATCTCTTGAAAAATCTCATGTCATTTCGATCTCGACTGCTCCCGACCACTCGAGTCATGTCGAGCGAAAAAGGCAAACATCTGGCAGAAATCTCGTGCCTTATATCGAGGATGACTTCGTGAGAATAGGAGATGTGACATTTGCCGCAAAATGAGATTTTGCCTTCGAGATGTGTCGAATGCGAGAATACCGAGAATTAGCCCCCAGATCTACTTTGTAAGAGGAGCTGTGACATTATTTATTAGAATTTCAACACAAAAGTGAAGAGTCCTTTCTTGTAGATAAAATCATGATTTTAGCGCGGCTATAAATAACTTCCTTAGTTTAATACGACGTCACGACGTCGAGAGTCACTCCGCTAAGTCTTTCAAAGGGGAAACGTCTGTTTTAATAGTATTTAACGTGCAACTAACCATTCTGTGAAGCGAGCTTGAATTAAACCCAGCCTTTGTTGCTGAAGTGTCGTGCAATGCATAATAAATACTACCTTTAATTCTCTCGGAGCGAATCGTTTTATGACTTCAGCATCTCGTTTGTGCATTTACGATTTTCTTTTAATTGCACCTTACCTAGGTTTCTAATTTACGCCCCCTAAAACTAACCTAAAGATAACATTGAGTTATTTTATTTGAGACACCACTCTGTGGTTAATGGCGGTCGTTTTATTTTACGTTTCGTTAGTGCGGGCTGGGTCTAGTCAGATAATTGGCTTTTGTTAATCTTGACTAAACAAAGAGCGGAGAACGTCGTCCGAGTGACAGCCGGGGCTGGCCCGGGCGCGGGCCCGGCTATGCCCGGAAGGTAAGAAGGATTGGAGATGTGTATGACGGGACAGCATCGCTAGCGCCTGCCCTGACATGTGCTGCGCTGCGAGCATCGTACACGTACCATGAGTGAGATGGGACGGACTTAATGTGTGAAGCTTCGCTGCCTGAGGAAGGATTAGTTAACGATATGCACGGGTTTTCCAAATTCTATTGAGAATTTCCAAGTGTGTCATGCATGTTTTTCTGAGCTGTAATTTCAATTTCCTTATTCAGCTATTACATGTATTATTGAACGAGCCAGCGAAGCTAGCGAAGCCAGCGAAGCGAGCGAAGTTCTCTGAGTCTACTGGAACAATCCGGCGTTTGTATGTATGTATGTATGTATGAATGTTCGTTCGACGATAACTTGAGTAAATTTAGTCGGATCTCCATGAAATTTGGTAGGCGGGTAAAGGAGGTAAAGAAAATTTAAGTTCGAACATGAGCCAAATCGGCCGAGGGTTTGCTGAGATATGGGGTCGCGAGTTCGAAGTTCGGGGCGAACCACTAGTTTAAAGGAGTTTCCGTGTGTATCGCCAAATTACTTCGTGGCATTGAAGTGATACGACCAAACCAAATACGAGGATCTAGGAAAGACAGAATACAATACAAGATCTGCTCTGTTACATACATTACGCTAGGCATGCATGCACCTTAACGCGAAAGAAAATCAGCCTTGTCCGCTTAATCGGCGATTAATCCGAGGATCTATCTCGTCGTTTCGCTCAGTACCGTCTATAATCATGCAAGATTAAGTACTAAATAGAATCGCGGCATATATCATGGCATTCTACATGTGGTGCTTATTCATTTTCGCGTCGCACTCGGCTCGTTAGCAATTGGACATGGCTCGCACGAAATATTTCAGCGATTGAAGCGCGCGCCGCTAAATTGCGCGCAACAATGCGCCCGTCGACGCTCGTCCGCGCGCGTTCCCTTGCCACTTTACTATGCGCAACAATTTTACGATTCTCTACTAGTTATCTTGAAATTATGTTTACAAGCTGCGTTAGCACGCGTGTGAGTGCTTTCACCCTGCCTCGTTATAAGTGCTGCAAAACATGTGTGGAAGATATGTGGCAGGCTTGCACTTTGTTATTCTAAATTCAATTTACCAAGCCGGATGTAAAAGCGTTCAAGTAACAAATAACTGTCGTATGACAGAACACTATTCCACATTACTTTGCCAAGTGGAAGACGACATCCACTGACAGGGATGGCCATAGAACGGCCTGGCTCGTATTAATTACAGCGTAATAATCCGGGCTCGGTGCAGACGAGGCTCATTCATCACGCGCACCAGATAGCGAGCCACAGATTTGTATTCGTAATTTGTACCACTGTCATCACATTTCAAAGACAAATATAAAGAATTGAGGACCGGAATGACAAGTGTCAGCGAGCTCATTGGGATGGTATTTTAAAATACGTTTTTATTTAACACGAGCAACAAGAGCGTCGGATTGATCGAGACAGGTTTCAAGTGGTACGAGAGGATCCTTTAGAGACTTTAGTGTGTCGCTTGCACGACATTCCGAGAAATGTCCTTGTGGATCTCTTCACATTTCCCTCGCGACGCCTCGGGCACGGGTTTTTTAGCTCAGCTTATTTGTTAAGTGAGAAATAAAAGTCTGCTCTATTGTTGCATGCATCATCATGCATTGTTTTCGAATTCTTGTTCTATCAGCTAACAAGCTAGGTTTGACTGATATTCGTTTTAAAAAGTTTGGGCAACACATAAATGATCTGTCAATGTTTGTAACTCAAAATACCTATCTCGGGTACCCTGCGTCAGTCATGGCCGCTTACTTTGATGGATCGTGAAGTTAATACCCGTGACCGACACTGCGTTTTGCAGCCACTAAATCGACGCCGAGTCCAGAATATTAATTCATCAAGCGTTAAATCGGGAATCTGGCTTGTCGGCTCACAATTACACGCGCCGATGCTATCGAGCGGGCTGATTGCATTTCATCGACCGACTGTCGAACATGACACATACCTTTAATCTGCCTAGAAACTGCAAACATATAGAATTGCCTTTGACAATAAGTTAGATGCACCAATCAATTCTAAAGGTGTTCAGTCACCATGAGCACGTTTGTGAAATGTAACAAACTAAGGCCTTTGCATCTACGTAATGAGATGATTTATACAGCGTCCAGTGGCACCTTCACTCACACTAGATGGGTGAAGAGACCACTCGGCGCTGCAGTGCCTGGGACATTGTTTTAGAATTTTTAGATGGAGTAGGCTTGCCCAGCACCTAATGCACAAATGTAACAATGCACGTTACAAATAGTAAATTCGCACCGAACTGTAATTCTCGAATCCGAGTATATCTTTACACGTGAATGCTCCCTGTGCTCCTTTAGATAATATATTTTTAATTTATCAAGAGTTCGTCAGTGTCGAGGAACTGGCATAAGCCCCTTGGAGATGGTATCGAGTGCAGCCAGCGGCGGTGCGCATGCGTCCAAATTTAATTACCCGCGAATTCGGCACTCCCGCGCAGAGATACGCATCGGAGTAACCGCGCCTGCGCCCGCGGCCGCCTCTCGACGCGTCGATGTGATTAATAAGGGTGCATGGACATGAGCGATAAAAAATATTAAACATATTGGAAAGAAAAATTTAGCCATATTTACCAAATCTTACATAATGTAAGTGGAAGTTTCTGCTAAAGAATAGGCAATATGGGAGAGGAGAGCCAGCCAGATAGATAAAAAGTTAGAAGGTTAGTAATGAATGAAAAAAAAAACAAACACAACTACTGATAAATGTCCTAGATGACAGATCGCAGTAAAAACCTGGAAGTTAAAAAAAAAAAAAAGTAATGAATCAAAACGAGTGGTGTTAGAGCTATACATTTTTCATGGAATTTGGACCTGTCTCAAGACAATCGGCTCAAATTAGGAGCCACAAAGATTGGAATGTGCGAGAACTAATAGCGGTGATTTTGCTTAGTCACCTAAAATTAATTAACAACTATGATTCTGAACACTTCACTGTGCCCATGTCCAATGTGAGACTACGGAATGCCATCACAACAAAGCCTTCTTATTTGTTATACAAAAGGTCAAATGTTTGTCGAGAAAAAAAGGGCGAACAAAAGACAAGAATGAGATTCGTCTTATCTTTTTGCACATCACTCACAGTATCAAGATTTTTATCTCTAACGAATGAGTTGTCAGGGGTGTGGCAATGGCAACGGATCAACTGCCTGATTCACTGACCTTACATTTATTTTTCCTGGAACGTGTCGTGATTTTTGTAATAATCGATCTAACTCAGAATAATAGCTTAATTGATAGACTGGAGCGTCAGGTGACTCATTACGATTGCGGTCTTGGTTATTTGTTACTTGTCGAAGTTTGAGTTTTTAATTACACACAACTAAACGTATGCTATTAAAGAGGCGGGCTGCGTGCGTGTCAGTCACGGACAATCTTGGAAAGGCGTTTCTGAGCTCAACCCGAAAACTAACCAACTTTTTACCTACGTTTAAGAAACACGTCCTTCCATTGAATCATTAAACATTGTAAAATCTGTCAATCATTAGGTATATTGGATTTTGGGACTAAAATATTATTAGGTTGTAAATCCAAACGATGATTCAAAATTTTAGTTTCCGTTTCATAAAAGCTCGTTTGTAGTTTTTAAAGGTACCTACCTAAAGGTGAGGCTTCACTTAAATTTTCAACGATCAAAATGTAGCTAGCAAAAAATTTACCATATACTTAGGATGGTATTAATAGTCATCTGAGATCACCTACTTGAGCTCGATCTCAAGATCTCAAGAGTAGGTGATCTCACGCAGATAAGTCAAATACTAATGTCAAACTTGAGTAGCTGTCTAGACTCTATCTTGAGATTGACATTAACATTAGCTAAAGCTTGACATTAGCATTTGACTTTTCTGAGATCACCTACTTGAGTTCGAGCTTGAGATGACGACTGTTAACACATTTTGTTATGAAGTAGCGGACTCCACTACCGAGTCATTAAGTTTGTATTCTGCAATAACAAGACTACGCTTGCGTAAAAGCACGTGTGCACGAAAACAAAACTCTCAAGTTGATGAACAAAAAACAAGAGACGAGAAGCACTAAAATATTCCTATGAAGCGTTGACATTACGAGGGCCCATCAATCACGCGACGCGATACGTCGGGAGATGTTTTCGTAACACACTTGCGGCTTGGGGCTAAATTGTGTAACTTTCAATAACTATCACGATAAAGGTATCGTCATAGATACATGCCCGCAGTGGGAATCGAACCGGATACCTCTTGCTTGAGAGTCCACTGTTCTACCCACTAGACCACCACCGCTCTATTTCAAAGTTACGTACATTTGTGAATTTGTAGTAGCAATACCACTCGCTAACTGTGAAGGAAAACATCGTGAGGAAACCCGCGGCTCAGTTGGCTCCACACGTATTGACCTGTCTTTCCTGTGGGCTAGGTTGACTAAGCTGTCAGGATGGTATAGGTGCTGGGCAAGCCTACTCCATCTAAAACAATGTCCCAGGCACTGCAGCGCCGAGTGGTCTCTTCACCCATCTAGTGTGAGTGAAGGTGCCACTGGACGCTGTATAAATCATCTCATTACGTAGATGCAAAGGCATTAGTTTTTTTTTAAAGGTATCGTGATTATGATCGTCATCGAGATTTAAGAAAGAGATTATCTAAGTTTTATGCTGAAATTACACTTTCCACAAAGTATTTTTTTGTTATCCTGGATGTTAGTGTCCCACTGCTGGGCAAATGCCTCCCCTCCTGTCTTCCACACATCTCTATCCTATCATCACATCTGGCTATGCGGGCAAGAACTTATTCAGGTCATCCCGCCATCGTCGCCTAGGCCTGCCGCGCCTTCGTTATCCGTCACAAACGTCGAACGACCGTTGTTCGTTGTTTCACAAACTACTGAGCCTAAAATTTTTATAAGAATACAGAAAACAGATCTTTACCTGTAATTTACAGGAAAACCTACAAGAAGTCCATTGTGTATAAAATAATATAGGAAAATAATCATATTCATTTGTAGCATTCGTTTCTTAACTACATCGCGGATCGCGGTATGGTTTAGTAGGTTTCTCAACGTTGGTGCGTAAATGAACTTCGGATGTACGGAACCCTCTTCACGCGAGTTTAACTCGCATTTATCCCGTTTTTAAAGTCAAATTGAAAAGAATCGCGATAGATGTTGAATGTTAGACAATTAGGACCCTGACCACGCTGACACGCTGATGACGTTGACGACCCGCGCTGATTGCTACTTACCCTTGCTCGATTGAATTAAAACATGAGAGCCGGGTATTTAACTTACGCTGTAAAAAATCCAAGACGGATAAGGTTAATGTTTGGGTTTTGTAATATTTTGTCTGCACAGGGAACATGAAGAAGTTAAGACCCAGCAGAAAACGTATACAGACTAAAGGTTTGCTAAATACTCGTAAAGTGAAGTTATTGAATTGATTGATGGTGGTAATTTTCTTTAGATTAACTATGGTTATTCACCCTAACGGGACCCTAAAAACCGACACGGGTAACACAAAAAAAAAAACTCAAAATTTTAATCCAAACCCCGAACAATTCCTTCTTGAGATCCTCCGTAACATTTACACCCCGCTGCGTCGCCACAATGTCATATCCCACAAGGCTGAGCTCGTCCTGCTAAGACAAAGGACAAATTAATTTAGTACACCGAGCGTTTAATTTAAATGTGAATAGCGTGGAGCGGGCGGCTTAAACAATGCGGCGCTGGGACGGCTTTGTCTTGCTTGCCCTTTACCTTGACACTTGATGGGATAAAAAAAGTTGGGTCAAGTGCGTGGAAGGACGAGTGGCGAGTGGGTTCTTGGGCGAGGGCTAAAAAGTTTTTGAACAGCTTTTACTCTCTGTAGTCTTTTTAGCTTTCTTTCACTCTCAAGTCAAGTTGAGTCGATGCCTCGCAACAAGAGCTGTGAAGCTTAAAGCAGATAAAATCTAATATATTAAATTATCTTAGCAAAATTATTTAAATTAATTTGAGTTTGAACAACTATTGTTTTAAATAGTACAGAACCTTATCTAATCCCATCTAAAACCATTTGAAACAATTCACTTGTGGATCCTCAGGAACCCTAAGTAAAGTTATAGTCGGGATCTGTTCCCGACAATAACTCCGTATTATGATCCGGACCGTAATCGCGGCCTCTAGCGCCTAATAGCTTATAATATTATACGAACGTGATGGACTCGGCTCGGACGATGGACGATATTCTGTTTCCATACTTTGGAAGTGTAAAATCGGTGACCTTTTATTTGATAGGTTGAATCAATGGAATTTCGTAATCATGGATTTATTTAGATTTCTCCCTTTCTTCCCTTGTTTAATGGCAAATGGGACACATTTTGAAGTCATAAATAAATTAAACTAAAAAGTTATAATAACTTTTTTAACAATACAAATCACAGTGAGTGAAGATCAGTCGAGAACTTTCTTTTTGCGCGTTGAAGTCTTTTGTACGGAAACATGCTAATATAACGAAAAAATACTCTTTATGATTTTATTATTATTAAAAAGTGAGAGGTATTGAATACGTAGCATCTATATTAACTCTTAAGCTAGTTGTCTATCGATTTAGGGATTTCTGAGTGCTAAGTAGAATTTTCAATATTATGATGTAGGCATTAATATTAAAATTTATTAAACATCAAAAGTTCGAGTTCAAAAAATAAAAAAGGATTTAGAACAGGAATAGACCCTAATAAACGCACCTAACAACACTTCACCAATATGTCATGTAAGAAACAATATAAAACTAATTTCAGGCTTTCACCCACAAATCTTAACAAATCGATAGGAGTGAACGCTGAGCATGGCTTCAGGCGACAGTGACGCGCCGTGTTTACTTTATATCATTAGTCCATCAATCAAGAGCCTGCCTGTACTCCAAATAACTGTTAGTTAAACATTAACAATCGTACGACGCGTACGCCCATCAATCAGCTGAGATGAGCGGGTGCGTCCAAAAATGAACTACATAGATATGGGTTAAAACATCCTATTATCCCAGACCTAGAAACCGTACCTAATGGTGTACGAATAACTTTAAATATTGACTCATGTTTTCAAGATTAAGTTTTGTGCCAGGATTTAATTATACCTGAGTTTTATAAAACCCATCAATTATACAGCCAGTTTAGTATTTCCTTCATTATCTATCCCATCGATAATTAGTAAACTTATTCAGAGATAATTTCAGTGCAGCGCTTTGTTTACATAGTTGATAAGTTCTGTAGAAAGTCACTTTTACGCGAAAAGTCCTCTCATCAATACTAAGCAACTTTTATTACTTTTTTTATGAGCCTAACTGAAAAATAAAATAAAAAAGTTTTCTTTTCGAGATTTAGTTGGCCTCATAGTAAAAGTTGCTTGTATTGATAATTTCAACGAACCACTTCAGTATGACTGGACCTTTTTGTAACACTATAAGGTAAATAACCACAATAAAAAGCGCCAAAAAAAACTGCGCTGCATAAACCGTCCGCAACGGATGAATAAGGCCTATGATGAAGGTTAATAGCTAACTGAAATTAAAGAACTAAAAGTTGCATCTTGTAACCTCTTCGGTCACAGAGTTTGAATCGAAACGCGCTCCAAGGAAGCGTCCGATGTCCGTTGCGCGTCGACCGGCCGCACCGCCCTCTAATCACACAGCTCGCGCCGCCGCCGCAGCCACATCCAATTCACATGTTAAATGGAATCCTCCACAGCACTGTTACAATTATTACAAACGTAAAACTTAACTTTAGTCGTCTACTCAAGATCGTTCTCAAGTCGGTGATCTCAGAAAAGTCAAATGCTAATGTCAAGCCTCATGTCAATCTCAAGATAGTGTCTATTAATATGTTGACATCTACTCAAGTTTGAAATTAGCCAAGCATTTGACTTTTCTGAGTTCACCCACTTGAGATCGCTCTCATCCCAGACGATTATTAATGCCACCCTTAGAGATAGAACAACAGAGTTGTATGCCTTCCTGTGGGCCATTTTATAAAACTACAATTCATAGTTTATTATGACACTTCAATGTATGTAATTGGGTGGCCGGTTAGAAACCTAACCTTTTTTGCCTAATCGACTATGCATAATATCGATAATACAATAAAGTCAATAGGCCATTGCATCTGAACGAACGAGATGGAAATATAATTTTATTACGCAGGAGTGACAGAGACGCATAATAACAGGTCAATGTACGAATTTTTTTCTCAGCGGCGTCCGGATTTTAGTTATCTTGCACTACGAGCGACCAGTCAAACTACTGGGTTCGCTTACGACGTCCAAACCCTTGCTATTAAAGCGCTTGTTTCTTTTACTCTATTGTTGTTTTGCTGTTTGGACGGTTCATCCAATTAGTGCTACCGTGTCGAAAGGATAATGTTGTGATGGACGTGTAAAGCGTTTAGCGTGAGTCTTGGCGCGAGCCGGACGTCTGCCCCAGACTCGGGACCCAGGTAATAAAGTCAATTCGGATTAGGGAAAAAACACCACGGTGAATTGTGTTGATTGACATTTTAAAAAATATATATTGATTGTCTTAACAATCTTAGGTACAAAGGTAGGTATTTCAGACACTTGTTTGAGGAGTATTTCAATAATAAATTTAAAGTCACTCTGAAAATACCTCCATAACGAATCATATATTTTTTATGACTGATATTGTGCAGCCAACAAACTTGACTTTAGTCTAATGGTACCAAACGAGTCTTACAAAATGTTGATTGGACAACAATATCTATGTACATATTAAGTTTTATTGTCACAATGTAAGTGGGGATGCGCCAGCGCATAATCACTGCACTGATCACGAAAAGGAAGTGCTGCAATGACAGATGAACCGTGTTAACAACCCATGCGCTTGCGGAGGGGATGTCCCTGCATTTGTTTAATTTCATTAAGAAACAAAACAAGAAAGGCAATGAAGACATAAAAGGCGTAATAGATATTGTTACCTACTGATATAAAACCAAATGACGTTTGATAGTTGGCGTGTTTTTTTTTTGTCTGTGGTGCGTACGAAGTGGAAGTTTAGACTGCTGGCAAACGTAGGTAATAGAACTGAACGCAGTATACGATACGGATTCACATAGGTACAAGTAACAAAACTCAAGAGATTTGGTTACATAAATACGTTATCTCTATGAATAAGTAGAGTTAAGTAGTAAGTGATAGGTTAATGAAAATTTCTCACGCGAAGCCTGAACCCGATCCCCAACAAAACCAACTCGTACGCGGCGAGATCAAACACGAAATCAATTTGTTGATAAATCAACAGTTTAACAAATCGACAAAATCATACAAATACAAATTACAGAGTCATAAATTAAGCACGGGTCTTGGGAATATCTGTTATCTGGTGCGAGGGCGCTATCGCCGATGGTCCGGTTTAATTTAATTGACTGGCTACGTGTCGATGATAAATGTAAGCGGGGTTAAGCATCGCTCTGAAACGCTTATGAATAAATCTGAACGGGACGAGACGGTGGGTGAAGCCGCAATCGACATACTCGCGTTGGCTGTGAACTAACGCGAGAATTTCCATAAGTTTCCCTCGACAACTAGGAAGATGAAATGATCTGGGACTATCCGTAGAAATAGTAAATCTACAGGGAATAGATATTCCTGCCTGAATAGTACTCAATATAGAAGGTCCGTGGGGAAATAGCTTTTTATATGCCTTTTATTTTGTCACTATCTTCGGGTGGCATTAATAGTCGTCACCGAACTAAATCCCATAGAATCCGCATTACGTATAAAATCAAAATAAAAACTTGTCCCCACAGAAACAAATGATATCAGCAATAGAACAATACAAAACAGCATTTCGACCATACGTCTAATATTCGAATGTCAACCTTATTGCATTAGTGTACAGTTTTACTTTAATTGCATAGACTACGAGCAAATAGGCTCCCAAAGGCAATTTGGACATCTATTTTTCCAGACACATTTTAGAGTTCTATGTTGTATCTAGTTTTATCCTTGATCGAAGATAGTCGTTGACTCAAGATCGAACTCAAGTAGATGATCTCAGAAAAGTCAAATGCTAATATCAAGCCTTGGCTAATGTCAATCTCAAGATAGTGTCTATTAATATGCTGACAGCTACTCAAGTTTGACATTAGCATTTGACTTTTCTGAGTTCACCTACTTGAGATCGATCTCAAGTAGGTGATCTCAGACGACTATTATACCACCGTTAGAATGAATATTTTTCAATGGCAAGTAAGTTATAGTAAGATATAGACAGACACCACAGTAAAGTAGGTACCTATAGATATCAGCCGCCTTAAACTATGACTATACACAAATCACGACGTTGCTTTGCCAAATGCAAAGTTGGTTCTCTGAAACCTGAGGAATCTACAGGCATAGCACTGAACTTAGTAGAACTCACTAGTGGAGCGGGGATGGAGAGGTGACATGTAAAGTCTCGCCTTTACAAGTGCTAACGATGCTGACGTCCAACTGAAGTCACGCATCGCGCGGCGTAATGTAGGTACTAAAATTCGGATTGTATTTTTTTCTAGAATTTTGTCGAGTTGGGTCTTAGCAGCGTTCCTGATCCGCGATAAGCTCGTATTTATTGCGATATTTGCGAGCACCTGACCGCCGCCGCCGCCGCACTCCGCGGGAGGTGTCTGTTGCAGTGCAGCACTTGGCAACTACCTGCAGGAAGCACGAGGCAACGACAGCTGGACTCCGGACGAAGGGGTTGCTTGGTGGAAAAGAAACTTAACTTTACGAGCAGTTTTAAACAACGCAGCAACAAAACATCACACTTTTTGTTGGTATTTATCTATCTATCTACATACCTATAGCATGAATAAGAAATAGATGTAACGTGATGACTATGAAAAGACATAATCAAATGACACGTATTATTTCTGGAAGATAAAATGGAAATACAGAAGGTATATCATTGAAACACAGGTGGTGTCTATTTTACTTAGTTATTCGTTAAATTGTGTCGTCTCAGTCGACATTTTCAAAATAGAATCTAAGTAAGTAATATTTTGCTCTTTACAGCGATTAGAAATTATTATAGATGAAAAATATGTTACCCAAGTCAACTTCATCTAAAATCTAAACAATGTCCCACGTAGTGCAGCGTCGGGATGGTACCTTCACCCATCTAATGTTTGTGAAGTAATGTTTGTGAATACTCACTTCACCCATCTAATGTTTGTGAAGTTTGTGAACCCATCTAATGTTTGTGAAGGTGCAACTAGATACTGTATAAATGATATCATTACCTATAGTTTGCAAATGCCTAAGTTTACGTTAAACGGTAGCAAAGTGCAACAGCTGTGCTAACCAAGCTGTACTAAGGCTTGAGCCGCATAAATCACAACACAACACACCGGGCAGCAATACTCACATGATGGATTCGACGCGCGCTGATTTGAACTGATACCGCTCGCCGCTGATAGCCGGTGGAAATGGACTGAAGCTCGATTTATTGCGATTTAATGCGATTCTGCAGAGGCAAAAGTAAGGTAAGCTGCAGGTATCGCTCTATTCATCTGAATCCTCCAAATTGGGAAAGGTTTCGGTGCAGATTATTCATGAACGTTTAGAAATAGTCACTTCACATTACCTTATCGAATATGTAACCGCGTAAGTTTGTAGGATGTTTGGATGTTTGGATTTGATTGTTAATTACTGTTTCACGTTGAAACGGCTGGACGGATTAGATGGAATTTGGAGTTGAGACGGTTTATGCACCAGAATTACATGTAGGACAAAAAATACTAGCTGTTTCCCGCGACTTCGTCCGTGTTTTTTAGAGGCCACTTTTTATCTAAGTCTCCACGGAAGAAGTTTCGGGCAAAAGCTAGTATTCAATAAGTCATATTGCTAATATGCTGCGTGTGGTGACACAGCACAAACATGCAACTACTTCTAGAGAAAATCGCGCAAGTATGCTAAATCGGGACCAAACCCCAACACGAGGGAGTGTCGAGACCTCAAATAGGTATGCCTAATGCCTATGACTTAATAGCCGAGTCCCGTGAACACTATTAAATAGTTAGCATCATTAATTAGGCATAATAATCGCATTACGTAACTAGCACTAGGCATTGTGTGCTGATGTCTGGAATGAATAATAGATCTGTAGGAGACTGATGGATGATGTCGCGAGTTATTGATTACAATAGCCTTGTTAGACGTAGAATGGGATAAAATTCTAGAGTTCATTATATCACTTTGGTACACTGGAACTTATAATTAACGTATAAGAAGATAATTTTCTTAGGTTTTGCACGAGCACTATTCATCAAATTCACTTTTTCGTCATTAGTTCATAGAAAAAATATTTACGCACAGCTCTTTTAATTGAAACGAGTATTCAATGCGTAAAACAAACAGGCATAACTCATGTTGGCGGCGTATAAAAGTGAATTTATACTCGTGTAATGATATTCCGAAAACAGAACCAATACAAGATGCGGTTGCCGGCGGCCCCGCGGGCGCCGCGCGTCGCCAACTAAAAATGTGTATAAATTATGAAGATTACATGAAAAAGAGAAATGTGTTACATTTAATTTTATTACATACGATAACTTATATGGACTAGGCGCGGCGTTCGCTTGAAAAACCCGTTACTGACGACGCTTTGCAACCAAGTGTCAGGTATTAAAGCTTCTTCAAAGCTCAAGCCAAAGTAGCTCTTAACACCTTACCCGGTTAGGGTATGAAATCGTAAAGTTTGCCAATGTTTTTAAAGACTCCTTCACATTGCAGGGATGCTGAGTTACAAACAGATCATTTGTGACATTAAAATATCAATTATTTATGACGACTGGATAGGAACAGTGTTGCGCGAGTAACATCTTATCTATGCAAAACTGTGAGAACAAGGTGTCGACAATCGCACCATTTTGTTTTTAATCCACGACCCAAATAAGAGGGGTGTTATTACAAGTTATGTATTGTGTCTGTCTGTAGCTCTTAAACGGTTGAACCGATTTGGATGCTTTTTTAAAATCTGAAAGCAGGTTTTCTAGCGAGTGTTCTTAGATAAGTTTTTATCAAAATCGCTTCAGCTTTTTATGAGATATATGCTAATTTGAAGTTAACATTTCGGAGGTATTTGAAATGTTAAAGTCATTATTCATTTTGAGATTGCAGGTTAGTTTGGACCTTCTTCTTCTTCTTCAGCATTTGGTATTCGTGGACCTAAAGCTAACGAAATTTATCATTCAAAACCTTAGTGACTTGTGTAGCGACTACCTTGTTGCCACTGTGATTGCAATATCGAAAGTGTTTGACTTTGGCAATTTCTCCTAAATATTTTCGTTCTCAAAAAGTCTAATACCTACCTACGATTTTTTTAGCTTTGTACCGATCTTTTTTTGTATTATGTTTGATGAGTATTTGCTACGATGATTATATTATAATTTTCATCATTAAATACGTACTGAAACGATATCATAACCACATGAAAACATCGTTTAAATGTTAGTAATGTGGCCCTATCTACATAAGGAGTTACGTTATTGCTTCCTTCTTCGTGTGTCATCATGAGGTAATTGCCGTATTCTTAACGAGCCCCGCAGTATCTGAGCTACGAGACCGAGACCTTATCACCGACATAAAACTAGAATATTATTACATTTACAAGAACTAAACTCAACTGTTTCTATTGAAAACTAAATGCCATTGCCAGTACATTATCTCCTTGGCATTGATCTTACCAAACGGCCGGCAATAAAATGTGTTCTATATCAAATGTTTAAGTAACGCTATCTCTTGTTATTTGTATCGGAAAGAGTGATCAAATGTTTTTATCTGGAAGACAGCGGTCCCGTCGAGTATCGTAATGTCACCACCATCGCCAGTTGGATAGCTTATCTCGAGGCAATGCAACTCGTAACTTTTACTGCAACTATAAAATCGCTTACAGGTCCTCTCACGCGACATGACCACTTTGAGTCGAAGGGACCGATAAAGCGTCGCCGAAATGGCCCGGGCCCCTCGTAAAATGTGACAACATTTCCAATGCCGAGCAATTTCCGAATTTGTTGCAAAATGTTCGCTCAAGCTCGTCTGATGACATTATTCCGGTGACCAAATCTGTTTGTTGCTCCATAACGGAGTAAACATGTTCTCATGAGCATGGCCATAAAACGCGAGCGTCCCATTGATCATGGGAGAAAGAAGTTGTTTGTCCTAGCGTACTGTGCTAATGTGTAACCAAGCGGGCCCTGAGTGACACGAAAACTCTCTTCACACACATTTAACCTCCAACAAAGGAGTTCTGTTTGACTTTCTGTCGCTACTAAAATATTGAAACGGGCAGCGAGTACGTGCTTGACTCTCGGCCATGCCCGTCATTGACTAACAACCAGCCTTGGGCTTCAATCCACTACTAGCTATCGATAGCGAAGAATAATGAGAACTACTTTAAATTCTGAAAGTGCGTCTTTTATCCTAGGATGTATTATAATTCTCCTTTTTTTTAAGTTTAGGTATTTGAATTTTATCATCCTTATCCACAGGAAAGATGAGATGCCTAGAGACATAATTTTATCGAAAACACTTTTTCAAATTCTCAAAAAATTGTCGGAGATGCCAATTGATGCTTTTAATAAACCGTCTACATTCTAGACTACATTGTACAACAATAATAAAAGCGATTCTATTTATATTCTCAAAATAAAAGAACCATTGTTTATTTAAAAAAATACACTAAAATTCTAGCAAAGGTATTTCTGTTACTGATAAATAAATCATTCTAAAGGAGACCACCCACGTCTAAAAAGCAAAGGCGTAACGTAGAAAATAAAAGTGTTTAAAGAAATGCTTTTGCGATATAAATGTCCTAATAAGTACCTAAGCTGATAAGTACCTGGATTATACGCACAAGCCCCGTAGGTGGGATAAATATTGCTTTCTTTTGGCGTACCATTTTGCTAAAGGCTTGGACGCCTTTGTAAGATTTTCCCTAAAGGTCACGTTTTGTCATAGAAACAAGAAACTGTAGGTAGCATTCGTCGAATCAGTTGAACTTGGCTCTACTTCTGAACTGGGACAAAGGTGGAGTAGGTAAAGATTAAAAATAAACCTTGTGATAAAAATGTTTGATGTTTCCCTAGCACGAGTACCTAAGTGCACCATATTTTTTGAAAAAACAACGAAATAAAGAAAAAAAATATGGGGCAGGCTATGCCCAGAAGCACCATAACATCCTTCCAGCTTAAGACTAGCTAACGAGAAAGAAAAAGAAAAATCTAAAGATACATACCCTTAGTAATAGTGGCGCGTTAACATACCTCTACCTACCAAAAGTATTTTGAATGTTGAAAACTATGGTCTTCTTCCACTAATAGAGGTTGGCCGTCAGCTCTGAAAACTTTACTTAAGAGGGCGCTAGAGCACCATTTCCCCATACAAACCTAGTTCAGGTTCAATTTCGAAACTACAGGCTGGATTTTGCTGAAAATTGGTTTATATCAGTAGATAACCAATATAGAGGTTCGCAAATAGTTTTTATAATTAAAAAAAAATGCCTGTAAGAAATTAGAGCGATGTGTATCTTAGCGTTTTTCACGCCGAAAAATGGGTTACTTTCAGCTGCTATTTACTTCCATTAGTACACTGTCTATTGAAGTCCAACTAACTTGCAAACCTCAATAACGTATTGTACTTGTACTCGGTTCCCGCGCCCCGTCTCGCTCTGGGTAACACAGCTATAGGAAGCAGTGGTTTCACGCGCTTGGCCATCGCCGAGTTCCCGCGATTGTTCGGGAAACTCTTAATATCCATAAACTTTAAAATTATCGATTCCTTTCATACTAGCGCTTTACAGGTTACATTACAAGCGCTTTCTTAGAAGTTGTAGTTGGACCATGTGTAAGTGTTTACCGCTGCGATTCGCTGCCGCTACGACTGCCGCTACCGTATCGTCCGTACCCATATCACTCATGGCTCGAAAACAAAATTCTTTAAGGGTGGTATTAATAGTCGTCTGAGTTCACCTACTTGAGATCGATCTCAAGGAGGTAAATGTCAAGCCTTGGGTAATGTCAAACTTGAGTAGCTGTCTGCTTATTAATAGTCACGATCTTGAGATTGACATTGACATTAGCCGACTTACTTGAGTGAGTCGACTTACTTGAGTCGACGCCATATTAATAGAGCCGACTTGAGCTTTGAATTGAGTGAGTCATTCATCTTTTGACAGTCCGTGACGTCTCAATTTCAATACAACGTGGTTTAGAGTACTAGGCATGCATAAAATGTTAAGAAGCTGTAAGATCACTTACTTGAGACCGGAGTCGCTGGCATATTAATAGACACAATCTTACGTGAGTTCACCTACTTGAGACCAGACTTGCGACTGTCATTTCCAAGTCCAGGCGATAGCCGACTCAAGTTCGTGTTTTTCATCACCCGACTACGCAAAGCAATAAGGGGAGTTATTTTCTTTGATAATTAATATACAAAAATGATGTCAAGACAGCGCGCATCCAAAGCGAACCTACCGCAAGAAGTTGCAGCTTAACAATATACTTAGGACCATCGTCGACATCGGAAGTTACGTGGAAAGGGACCTTGTGGTGTGAAATAATTTGTCGTCGTCATTCGACCGGCACCTCTACCACATCGCTATGACTAGCCAGAAAAGTTTTTCTACCAGCCCGAGTTCTTCGAGCTGCAAAACTCCAGCAGTTCAGAGCCCCACAGTCATATTACCAAGAAAGAACTCCGAAGAGCTGAGGTTTAAAAAAATAAGCTGGTACTAAGTTTGAGTTTAGTTTGGTATATAGCCTCAGACGCTCCGGTTTCCTCACGATGTTTTCCTTCACAGTCAGGGAGTGTTATGTATGCGACTTTGAAATAAATTAATGTCATGGGTAGGGTACATGCCCTCATCGGGACTCGAACCAGGATCCCTCGATTCCGAGTCCATTGTTCTACCCATTATGCCACCACCGCGTCACCATCTAAAACTCAAATACTACCTATAAAGGCATGGTAGAATCAGAAGCTACGAGCTTATACTTGGTCAAATACAGAAGTGTTGTCAAAATTAAGTTTTAATTTCAAAGAAATACTACTATTTGCAGGCTCCCATAATCTTGTAAGAAACTACACCACACACTAATAAAAAGGCAGAAAGTATATTTCAACTCTTTCCTTACTTACGATGTAATAGGGACTATTTTTGTACAATCCAAGGGAATTATTTCGTGAAAAGCACGTACACACGACAACACGTCGACCTTTACACGCTAGTACTCTACTCGGTTACGTTACGGGCGACTTTACAACAAAAGTGTACACTTTGACGTGCTGTCGTGTGTACAATAGAATTTGAGTGCTGTAACGTGAATGACGTCATGTCAATGGTCTGAAGGTATTAGGCGTGCATAAACATCCGGAATCTCTTCTAAGGCGATTGGTGACAGAAAGTTTCATGTAGTATGATACATATCATATAGATGGCAGCACAACATACAATTCAAACCTCTTTACACGTACCTAGTTTTTTTAAGACAATTTGCCGGCCTTCAAAGCCCAGTTGGACCATAGAGGTTACTAGGCATGCATAAAATATAAAGCGGATATAGTAGGGAAAACTTGAGGGTGTGGTTTCATTCATACGAGTAGTAGGTATTCAGTAAATTAAGTTGATACTTGAAGATAAATCTGAATAGGGAAGACCTTCATTAATGTTACATAATTATCTAATTTTTTTTCTAATTGGAAAATAAACAAGCCTGGGAGAGTTGTAACATATTTATTAATACAATATTGTTTCCTAATCATCATCTAAAATTTCTACACCTGACATGAATTTGCGCTGAGTCGAGTATTCTTCCCCTCATTTTATGTGTTCATTCTCCACACATTATTCGGTTTCGGGACCAACGCTGGTGTTGTAAAATTGCCTTGGTTTTTATCCCTCCTATCATAACGCCCTAACTTCGTCGATTATGCGTCGGACAGTAGGTACTTTCTGATTTTCCTGGAATCAAAATAAAACATTAATGTAGTAGAATGATGTGCGCAACGATCAAACGTTAGGTTTGCAGTCGCTCTATAATTTATTATAAATTCGCTTGGCAAATTACTACTTTCTCTACGTAAACATAACCTCTAAAGTTATATTAAATGCGCAAAAAACGTTGATGATGGGGTATTTTAAAGACCTAACTGACGATATCTGTAACTTGTATCGTGAACTATGTATATTTTATACAATTATAGTGAATAAATACCTGTCTTGTCAACAACTCGTTTGTAGAGGTCATCCAACTGGGTCCGCTAGGTACTGAAGCTCGAAAAACGGAAGCTCGAATAACGGAAGCTCGAATGAACTGAAGCTCTCTGTTGGAAGTTTCCGGCATGATATTTTTCGGCCAAAATATTGAAAATCTCTGGCGCCACTTATTATCCATAACCGACTAAAACGTTCAATATACTGAAAATCACAAGAATTTACGAGACATTTTTATAATAATTATTTTCGTAGTTTGACTGATGTTTGACAGTAGAAAAAGTTTTTTCTTTTATTCGACAGTTCTGAAAACCGTGAAAAAAGTTGTTCACCTTACGAACCTCTTTGAAGGTCAAACTGAGGTTGTGGCTAGCCTCTTTCTAATGTATGGTAGCCTAGTACATTCTTTACTCAAGCGTTGAAATAGTTCATTCTTGACTCAAGTCGAGGACTTGAGATCGGTCTCAAGTAAGCGCTGCTTTATTAATATGCTGAGTTACTCACTCAAGATCAAGCTCTCTGTTGCCAAAGTAACGAATAACAATGCTGAATAAAAATGGCTGAAGCGAGTCAGATCTGTTCCTTTTTGTCTAGACCAGGGTGCCGCTACAAAATTGTGTCGTCATATTGAACGAGCGATCGAAGTATGTTTGTATGTTTGTATGTATGAATGATTGTGTCGTCATAAAAATATAAAGGCGGCTTAATGGAATTAAAAGATTTTTAAAATTCTAACATCCAAATCCAAATCGGACGAAGAGTGGATATGGGGTTAGCAAAAAGTTAGTTATCCTGAGTTCACAGTTCGGGGTGAACCACTAGTTATTATAATCGAGTACCTATTTGGTAGAGTTTGTGTTATATCTTGTAACATCACTTTTATGTTTGTGGAATCCTGGACTATTATAGAAATGACAAGTTGACAACTGAATAACACCGGACCATGGACAATTTTATGGACCAAAAGGAGGTCAAACTCAGGTTGTGCCTTTCGAATAGTCTCTTTATAATGTATGGGCGCCTAGTACTTTTGAGTTGGGTTTAAGCTTTTTGACCACATTTTGAACTTTAAATGGTATCATTCGTTCAAATAGTTCATTCTTTACTCAAATCGAGGACTCAAGTTCGCGCCTAAGATAGGTTTATTAATAAGCCAATGTCTCAAGTAGGTGATTTTTGTTTTCTGAGTTCACCTACTTGAGACCGATCTCAAGTAGGTGATCTCAGAGGACTATTAATACCAGCCTAAGTATACCTTTTGTACGTCACCTTTATAAGCTAAGCTCTTCTGTAGTTACAATAATGAGTGTGGTGACGTAACGGAGTCACCTCGGCCGGCCACCTTCGGAAGTGAGCGACGCGATGAGTAAACATCCTTGCGTTTGACACTTGAATAGGTATTCTAATACGTCGTTATTTAAATGGACCGACACAATGGAGCACAGTAGAGTTTAGTAACGTCTTGTTTTGGAGGCTTGACCCGTGCATGTGTAATAGCGGCCGGTACATTCATAATTTTATGGATAACAATCGACAAGCGCAAGTCAATTCCCTACAACTCGCTCATTAGTATAATGAAGTCTTTGGTGTAGCTTTTTGAAATTTAGTGTGAATAATGTACCTCATAGCGAATGTCTCAGCAGTCACGCGAGCTCGGGCACGCCACCGGTCACCAATTTGCGCCGGCCACAGCCACGGCGCCACAATAAATCAATAATTAAAATGTCCATCTACCTGCAAATGCTGATTTATCCCCCGCGCCAGCCTCCAAATGTCGAGCTGGGTTTCTCGCCCTAGACTTATTACTCCGCCGTAAACTAATATAAATTCTCTACCTCTGTAATCTGAGCTATGATTGATATGGTACGTAACGAGCCATGGGATACATATCTATGTGATCCTTGCCCTTCACATGCGCAGATTCTGATTTACATGGGAAGGAACTGACATTTCAAGGTGCTTAATTTTTATCTGTGTCGGTACTTTGTGCGAATTTTATCACTGAATAAGTAGATATTCTATCGAAAACGACCTCTGTATTGGCAAAGAAGTAAAGGTCAAGTTTAGTGTTGGTGAAGCCCACCAAATGGGTGTTTTATTTACTTAGTTTGAAACAGCCTGTAAAAAAATATAGAGTGGCCGAGGAACTAGGTTGTTTCACACACATACAACCCAGGCTCGAGGCTCTGTTTACACATTACATTAGCAATAACGAATGTCACAGAGAATCTTTTGACGGAGCTTCGAATGGCCTCTAAATGCATGTCACAGATTTCCTATTATTTTCCCATTGAAGAAGTTTTTGTGCGCTTATAATGAATACCTCTGTAGAAAATATTTTAATGACTTTACGTTACTTGATAGTGTATCTTGAATAGCTAAATCACGCGTCCGAGGTCTCCGAATAGGAGGCTCATGTAATGGCCCTTCAAGGCTGGAGTTTGTAATCTCGAGTGTTTAAATTAAATTGAATTAAAGACATCGGACAACCTATCTACGCGCATCTCTGTTGTAGTGGCTTGGCCAGGCCCTTTGGCTGGCATGAGGGCCCTCCGCATGCCAAGTGTTTTCCTACATACAACGTGCGGACGTGTTAATTCGTAGATACTATTGGCTTTTTTTCAACCGCGGTGATCGAGGACTGTGGGAACGTTTCTGGCTGCTTTCGTTAGGAGCACCTACTCCACGGTAACGAGCAAACAGTCCGTATGGCACCGCGCGTCGCTCCCGCGTTAAGTGGCTGCTCTCTCACGGAATTTACGACAGTCCGGCCGGGCGATAGAGCCATTCCACACCCGATTGTTGTAGGTTTCGTAGCGCTTATAAAAATCATTTCGGTTTCCAATTTGAGCGTCATTGTGTGTGCAACGTGAAAGTTGCCAGTCGGTGGCGATGGCGCCGGCACCAATAAACCGTCGCGGGCGAGGTGGCGAGTGGCCCGTGCCGATAACTCACGCCTAGGGTTGCCAGGCGTCCGGCTAAAGCCGGACATAGGTAGGCTTTTTGATCGAGTGTCCGGCCAAATTAAACGGTGTCCGGCCTGTCCGGCTTTTGTTAGGCTTTACCTCGCACCTCGGTAGCGTTTTTTGAAAACCGATTTTCGTAAAATGGGCCTGGCAACACTGCGCTAGATGTCTCGTATAATTTTGTGTTTTCCCTTGGGAAATAATAATATTTAATGGATGATTAGTAGTAATAAAAAAGACTGATTCGTTATTCAATTTTATTTTATTTCATTAGAATTTAAGAAGTTTTATGGTAAATGATCAAGAAAATCTTAGTTTTACGTAAAAAAAAATGTCGTATTATTGGTAAGACAGAAAATCCTTAATAATTTAGGGTGTCCGGCTTTTTTACCCAAATGTCCGGCCAAACTGGCTGGTCTCTCCGGCTATTAGGTTAGACGACCTGGCAACCCTACTCATGCCGATATTCACTCATAGTCGCCGCGTATCGTTTTATTGTTCTTGCCAGTATCCTGCGAGGCCGGATCGGATCGAGATGCTATCGGCCACGCTGACCATACATTTATCTGACAGACCAACAATAAACCTCAGTCCGAGGGTGCACAACAAATGACGCCGGACCCGAAAACTCAACAGCTACACTTCACAAATCATTGCACAATGAATAATGCTCGGTGCGACGAATTATCGACGCCCAGTGTTTACAACAAAATTTACTTATACAACACAAAGGGTCATAAATGGCCGACACTTATTGCGTTTGTGTCATCAAAGCCTTTCTTCAATTTCCAATTAATCCGAGAGCCGAAAACTATCATCCGACAGGCTGTTATGTTATGACTATCGCTTTGTAACGGAGACTAATACCCTCCATGAATACAATTACAAGGGACAAATTGAATTCTCAAATGGATTTACATAAATACTGTGCAATGGCGGTGGTACTATTATAATGCTATAACGCGTTGTAAAACAATAGCGGTGCTAGAGCCTCCCACCACCTACGTTGCGCTGGCGCCGGCGGTCGGCGGCGGCGGCGGCGGCGCATGCTAATCGCCTCTAATCACGGGCCATCGGGCGCTGATTCATCTCGCCACGATATCCTACCTTCTGTTTATTTACCAATCACTATGCTTAATGCCGTCGCGACCATAAAAGGCGATATATTTGTCCAGAGGCAATGGCGCTCCTAATCAGTGGTCGCTCGACGGTCGGGTCGTGGAGTCTATGTGGTCGCCGAGTTAGCGTCTCTCTGGATCATTTCTGTTAATGACAAATGTAAATGAAGGAAAATCATTAATGTTTGCCTCTTCAATTCACCTAGCCGCCTTTTATGGCCGATTCCGACCGTATTTTTAGACTGCTTTGATATTCGACTCTACATTCTTGTACCTAACATCATGCATAATGTTCATTTATGGGGCTCTATAAAGTATAAAATTCAATAATAAACGCATAGATGGATCTACTTGACAAAGGAAGCCATAAATTCATTAGAAAGTTGAGTGATTACGTAACCTATTCGTTTCCTTGACGCCGATATCCTCTGAACTTCGCAATTTAAAAAGTAACAACAAAAGTTCCGCGTGCGCAGATTCCGTTGAGGGGTGGGGGCTGGGGAAAGGGGGGAGGGCTACTGAGAGGCGGAGTCGGTAGCAGCTCCGCCCACCTCTTTGTTTATGTAACACCCCTTCTCATTATAAACACGTAACGTCTCATGTTGTAACTTTGTAACTCCACCCTGACTTTTATGAGAGCTGCCGATCTGTGACTCCAGACCACAAACCACACGTCGTTGGGCATCTTACGTAATCTATGAACAAATTTGGGTCTTACTCCGCATGCATTGAGGTCAATTGCATCCTAACAAGCTCATATGTGACACCTTCCTAGATAAGAATCCCTTTTTAGGCGACCTAGAAATCCAGTTTCATTGTAGAGCAATCAGAACTTCAAAGGTATCTTGGCTATTATTGTGACCAAGAATTGTCTATCTTTTAAATCACAATCACTCACATAACAAAAGGGTCGGAAACTAAAAACGCAAATGTTCTAAATTGAGGCCGTCAGCGCCAAAGTTGCCTTACTTTTAATATCACAATTAAATCTAAAGTTAGGACAAGTTAGGCCACTTTGGCGCTAACGGCCTCACATATTAGATAATAGTTCTTAAAAGTCAAGTTCTTCTCATAAAAGCTGAAGCGTCGTGCATGACACATGATGTCCTGTCCAACTCCACGTAGTTTATCACGTGAAAAAGTGCATTACATGCTGTCGACTTCAATGACAGCCTAGTGCAGCGTGTCGAAAGGCATTCTCCATGTATTTAGTTACTAAATTCGGGTACTTTTTCCAGTTTCCCCCAAAAGCTCCCATTCAGTTTCACGCGACGAAAGCGAACGCGTGTCGCAACGACCGGCGGCACTGTAGGCGTGTAACGGGACGACGCGGCGCCAATAATTTGTTCGCGTCGGCGCGGGCGCGTGCGATACCGACCGCCACTTCGACACACGAGGCTTTGTGCTGCATGCAGCCGAGACGTATACTGAGAGTACTGAAAGCCTACTTGGAAAGTATACTGGGAGTACCATACTTCCTTGAGTCCGTGCAATATGCGCGCGACCTGCTAGAGGAGCGCGCGCCATCTCGCCATCGACTTTGAATTTGTGTAGTTGATTTATACAAGGTTCAGTGGCACTAGCACCTTAACTCCACTGACACTAGAATCCTGTCCAAGTAATAAGTCCTATGCAACGACCGGCGCATTTGGAAAGGACTAAATTATGCTTATCAAGTCGTTTGCCGATCTGAAAAAGCCCTTAATAGTCCCATTACAGTTGGTAAATTTTGGTCCAACACCAAAAACTGATGGCGATTTCAGCTGAAAGTATCTACTGCTTCTCTCGACTATTCAATTCAAAGTATTTATTTCGGAATATTAACATTTTCATAGATTAAAAACTAAAAAACAGATAAAATTAAATAAATTAAAACATCACAATTTGTACAATTAAAAAGTAATCTTAGAGTTACATAAATTAAAAATGATAATTTAAAAGGTAATCAATTAAAATGGCACTATAAATTTTTTTTGTCTCAGATTAAAATAATAATAAATAAAATTTAAAATTTAAAAGTCCAATCAATAATTAAAATTAAATCAAAATGTGTATTAAATTAAATTGTATAGAAAAATAAAAAGAGCAGTATAAATTGGAATAACACAAAATAAAATCAAATAAAAACAGTCTACTTAACATTCTCCGACATATGTAACTTAATGCAATTAATTAAAACTGCATTATCCATTTTTTGTATTAACACCCTCAGGATGCTGTTGGAGCTGTTCAGGGCTCTGTTTATCCCTCTTTATTCCCTCTTGATCTCGACCTGAAAAAGCTCTAGAAACTGGGTATTATCCCAGTAATTAGTAGCCAAGTGTCCGTCGCGCCTAAGCCGCAGCGCCAGAGCCCTCACTGAGTTATCGACGGCGCCCACTCAGCTCAACGAGCTCATCATGGAGAGCAGTCAGCACACTCTGTTTAAACTGAGTTTAAGTAGCGTTCTAGAATACCACCCTAAGACTATACTGTTCAGTTGTCATATTCATATTTAATTTATTTGCGTCATAATGGTATTACCTACTTTGGTCTTACATATCACATTACGTACCCTGGAAGGGCATTGCAAAATATTTGAGTTTCTAAATTAGGTTGTAATATACATTTAAATAGCAAGTCATGAATTAAAATTTGATTAGATAGAATACTTGATTATTAGTTAGATTATAATTATTATTAATTAAATTATTAGCTCGATTGTGAGATTGGGACCATTGTCGTGGTTGAACACAAAGGGCCTTCAACAAAACGCCTTTTCCTCGTTTTTCTTAAAAAAGGCTGTACCTTCGAGACCACATCGAGACACAACTACAGACAACAGGTATGATTCTTGAAAAACTTTTACATCAGTCACGATTCCTAAAAAAGCTGATAAACTTCAGACCGCATATTTTATTCTACTAGCTAGAGCGACAGCTTTTAAAATGAAAATTTTTAGAGTTCTTTATAATCGTGATCGCGAAGCCTTGAAAGGATGTTGAGTGCACAAAATCGCAAAATCATTCAGATTTTATAAAATGGGAACAATTGAAATGTAACTTAGTAGTACAATAATTGTAATTATTACTACCAATTGGTTGTCATTCACATGAAAGAGGACTCTACCATAAACCTGTGATGGCTTCCAAGTTAATTTATGGCCAATAATTTAGATTATAATAGTAAAACAAGCGGATGCCTTTGTGCTAGTTATTTATATTATTAGCCGCAAGAGGAACGGTTAGAACCAATTACTCAGTGACTCTAGAATTATTTGGCTCTGCTGTGATTTACCTGGGAAAGCGACTGGTCCAAGAAGCCATAAATGGATTAGGACCCATTTGGCTTTACTACCATTTAACTTGACCATCGTAATTGCCACTAAAATATCGACAAAAATTTTTAAGGCGTATACCTTACGTTTCCAAAGCCCTTCGTTTCCCCTGAAGTGTTGTAAAGACCTTTGCTTACATAAAGTACACTTCAGGTATGAAGTTTGATTAACAGCAATAAAGATGAATAGATAGACACTTGGAACAATGAGCCATTATTTGCGTGTTCAAATTGTTTGATTGCAGATGCGGTGGCGCTGGCGCCAGCCGTGTCAAGTGGTCGCTTCGTCTTTCACCGACGCCGTGGATTGGGAACACTCGGTCATATGCAAAGTTAGTGGTGTAGCTTTGACCGCGAACGACACGACACTGTTCGGAACGAGTTTTACATATTGTAAGATAAAAAAAAAATAAAACAAAAATTAAAACCGCCTTCAAATTGACACTAAAAAGTAAAAAAATATTTGATTTCATTTTTAACTTAGCAATTTGAATCGGTGCCAACCTATTAACTGGGGGTGATATTAATAGTCGTCTGAGATCACTTACTTTTTTTTTTTTGTTTTGAGGAAAGTAGAAAGATTTATTAAACGAAATTAAATATACAAAACTAAACTAATAAGAAATAATAAAAAGAAAACTACACTAATTTAACCTACTTAATTTAAATAAAAAATTTGGGCCAGATCGCCGCCGTCGCTCGGAAGGGTGCCCAGAAGGCTGGCGGCGTTGCCCCGCTGGATGGCGAGGCTCAGCCTTTGCCCGAGGTAGGCACCGGCCCTCTGGTCACCTGAGGCATCAACCAGGCGCGACGAGATCTCTTTAAAGAGTTGTCGCGCACCTGGTCCCCACGGCCCGAGGGTCTCTACGCTGAAAGGCGCAAATATGTAGCCCTGTCCCAAGCCTGCATATTTGCGCCTCTTGTTCCCCTCTGCTGTCGCCACAGCCGCGTCGGCGCAGCAGGCGGTCGCTGCGGTATGGGACTGTGCTACTGTGTCGACGCGCGTGATGCGTCCCATACCAGCGACCGCCCGTTCCGCCAGGGAATGAGCGTCATGCCATCGGGCCTCTTGCCATCGTCCCTAGCTATGCCAGGTGGCTCTAGCACAGCTGGTACACTCGCGCTAGCAAGGGCCCGACGGATGACGTCATTGATGGCCGCATGACGGGATATGCGTCCAGCGCTGCGGCGGCATGCCAGACCATGGTGACCAAGCTGGTCGACGCCTCCACCGCAACGGCAGCGATGTGCTTACTTGAGCTCGATCTCATGTTGATGAACTCAGAAAAGTCATATGCTGTCAAGCTTTTGCGAACGTCAAACTTGAGTAGGATGTCAGCATATTAATAGACACTATCTTGAGTTTGACATTGACATTAGCCAAGGCTTGACTTTTCTGAGATCACCTACTTGAGTTCGATCTTTGAGTCGACGACTATTAAGGGTGGCTTTAATAGTAGTCTTCAACTCTTTAGAGTTTGTTTTTTTTACACCAAGACCCTAAAATTTATATCTGGTCTTGGTCTACGGTTGATACCGTAGACTCGGTTTTGATCAATGTAGATAGGTAATAGCAATAATAAATTATGTATGACTGCTATCTTAGCCTTGCAGCAGTAGCTATTCTTTAATTCAAACTCTATTGCTTTCGAATCATCACGTCATGTCACGATAAACTGCAAAAACATAAAATGTCGTATCGCCCAGTGAAGTAACACAAGCCATTTCACACTTGCGCAATGTTAGCGAAAACCGAAGAAGGCGCCGTTAATTATCACCACATTTGAGAGGTTATCCGCGCGATGGGGTCGCACACTTGCGCAAAGTGAACCTCTAATGTTACATCAATTTAAATCCGCCAACACATCGGGTTAGCCTTGTTTTGTCTTTGTCTTAAATGAGTCAGAGTTTGTGAAATTGACTATTATGAATTAGCAGCGATTCTTCTCGCTTGCAAAAGGTTGGGACGTCGTGATAGACACATAAAGTGAGTTGATTTAACGCCGGAAATGACTCGAGCATTGCTCAGCAACGGAGCGGGTTGGGCACGCGATCTCTCAATGACTTGTGACGGGCGCGAGATGGTGCTTGTATAATGGTGCGTCTCCTCTCTCGTGCAAGCTCGCTAGGTACGTGTTCAACTGTTCACACACCATCTCTTTATAACACATGCCTAACGTGATTTGAGCATTTGTAGCGTGTATCTTCGAAATGGTAGGATATTCACAATTTCCGATAGTTAACAATGAAAGTTGCATTTTAACTAAACTTTTTTATTAACTTCCCGATGAATGTGATTAATGTTATGATCTCCGTTCTATGCATAAGTACTCGTATATGTAAGGATAGTTTTCGTAACGATTCAAAAAAAAAAAGACGTTTCAATGATATTCGTTGCCAATTTTGTCTCGAGATGGAAGTACCTACTTACCTACCAACAATCTACATGCTAGACTAGAGACAGAATATTACCTAAAAGATAAACCACAAGATTTGTATGCGTACGGTAGCCACAAAACCACAAAGATGACAAAGTTTCTTGTGCGATAAGCTAAATATAGATAGGCAGCCAGGCTATACTATACATGTATTATACTATGTGAATGTGCGCAGTATTTCTCGGTATTGGTCGTTTTTCGTTGCCATGTTTTGCTGCTGGAACACAATGGCATATTAATATTATATTAATATAGCTTAAAATAAAGTATCTATAAATAAGTATCCATTTGTAATCTCACTAACAAGGTGTACTTGTTATGGTAGAGCCAGCTAGTGCTTTGTGTTTTGTTCGGGCACAATAACAAGGGATTTGCTAAACCTGCGCTAAACAAAGTAATAACTTGTGTGTATGCACTAACGAACTAAAGACGGTACTTATAAGTAGAATTAAAATGATAAAGCCTTTCAATGTAGGCCCACAAGTAAGTTATGGAAATATTACAAGCACAGGTACGGTAAAGCGTTATGAATTATGATGGTGGTATGGACTTTTATTAGTTGGGTATTTCTATAAAATATCTGTCATGTCATGGAAGTGGAAGCTTGGAGCCAGCACGTGGCATGTCTAGGCCGGTATGCAAATTACACCTTGCATGTGTGTGCATGGCCTCACGCACACTACTGCATGGCCGACTAGCAACTCCATTCATAAAAGCCAAGGTACTATCGGCCTATGAATTAATTGCAACATTTGAATATGTTTACTCCGACGAAGGAAGCGGCCATTCAGAAAAACCTCGCCCCGAAAACCAGTTTGGCACGTGTCAATGAACGACAGGGAACATTTTGGACAGTCGGTGCTGGGCCCAAGTCGTCGGGTTAGATGATTTAAATTGTTTAATGAACGCTGCTTTGAATATTATTCTGTATCAATTATAATTAATGACTTCCAGCGAGGCTCGTGTCGCGAACGTTTGTCGAGAATTTAATCTGGAAATCCGGTTGGATGGGGCATTTGAAGAAATTGTATTATGTATTTGTATCCTCGTAAAACATTAATATAACGGTCGGCATTGTAAAGAAGTCGACGCCAAATCAAAGAATGTAAAGTTATTGGAGGCCCAGATACACAGACTAAAAAGTTAATTAAAAGAATGAAAGGCACAGCGGGCGAGTGCTAAAAGAAATGCCACTTTAAACTTCTCATTAGCATGCCTGCGTCGTTTGTACACTTTATACAACTCTTTTTTAGCACGATTTCGTTTAACTGTTACGTGCTGTTTGTTTATGTAGTCTTTATATTACAAAAAAGTTTCCTAACCAAATATTTGTTTATATATTCCTATACAGGCAGTGAACCAGGCAATGTAGCTACAACATTATATTACTCCGCAAAATTCCCTCTTTGCCACCGAACGAAATAGAACATCGCACGAGATTGCATTCAAATTCGGCTGCATAATCAATTGGTCTCAGAAGTATCAATGAAAGTTGGCGACCTCAAAGCGCGTGTGTAGGCGCTGGCAGGCTGTTGCGCGACTCTACATCGGGGGTACTTGGTAGGGAGGGGGGTCTTATAGCTCGGTGGATCGTGATCCATTCACAAATCTGGCGAACGTGGGTGTAGTGCAATCGCACTGTTGCATAACGCGACGTAAATTAATGACATCTACAAGGTGCTGCGTCGCAGCCTTGCGAGCCATAAAGTGAATAAACTTTTTACTTACTTACTTACTTACTTAAAGTTCCCTATCGGGGAAAATTCTGGACGTAAATAAAAATCACGGGTAAACAAAGTGGCGCAGCTGTCTCCCAATCGCTTTTGCCATTAGTGCCCAAGATCGAAACCCCAATTAAACGCAAGTTTATCGCGCAAGCATCTGTTGTGAGATAGTTCTTGCTCTACCAAGAAGTGGTGTTTACACAAAATCATGTAAAATATTGAAAGTGGTTTACGCGATAACTATCTATCTTAGACGACGCACTTTCTTTACGAGTTCTCTTGCATACATAATTTTCAATAGATATACGATTATGAGTTAAGCCAATTTAGCTTAGATAGCAATTTTAGGTAAGAGTCGCACAGGAAATTGCTTGGAGCTGAAAATAAATCAATCGCCTGTTCGTTTTACTGCTTTCTTGAACTAAACTACTTATAGCGATAATAAGGATGGACCTTGAGAATGCGCATGGTCACGTGACGCCAGGTCAATGTAGGTGGTGCAGTTGATGGGGATCCTCAAGTGTATTTTTGTGTGTTTGGTTGCACTCTGGGGCATCCAACAGATGCACCATCGTACATCAGATCAAAACTGTTAAATTGGATACGTCTCTACGCACACCGGCTAAAGGACCGCCGGGACATAATAATATTTTTTTTATATCAGGCATCTTTTTAAGTCCATCGTTATAAATGGTCTGTTCGGGTCTTGCCCCCTTTCTGCGTTTGCCCCCTTCGTGTGATTCTCATAGTATTTGTAGATATTTGCCCCATTTTTTAAAAACCCTTTCCTTATGTTTCTAACCCCTGGCTGTCTGATACTCGTTATAAGTTTTTTATATTTTTTATGTTTACGGTAAATATTCTGATTCCACAGCAATAGTCACGGCACCTAAAAACATAAGACCTAAAATTAATTATTATCTTAGCAAATATCACTATTTTAATTATTTATATTTCACTCGGGAGCTGAGCTAGCACCTACCACGTGTACTTACGGGCAACTGCAAGCTAATTAAATATGAATACGTTTTACACCTGTAAAATGTTAATTCATCTTTAATTAGCGGTTAAAGTGACCCTACTCTAGCTGAAAGGCTACAAACTTGTAAAGCATTGAGAGTCCACTGTTTGACCACGATAAGATATAGAGATAGAGTCAAAGCTACAACAGGTGTTAATAAATAAGTCGGTATTATCCGCGGGTGCATCTAATCAGATCTTGTTTACATTGCGAAAGATTTCTCGGTGGCCTAGGTCTTATCTCCGACTATTTAAACTGTAAACATATTGGAACGCCTTGTTGCACTATTTATTGTTTACGTGTCGCTTATCTAACATGTAATATACTACCAACCTTGTTAGGCTGATTTCTAAAACAGAATATTTTCCGTTCATGTAACATGTGATTGTTTTTGTATGCAAATCCTAGGTTGTAAATACGGCTGTGACACCGCGATTAGGTATCGGCTACTATTTCCATTTATCGCTGGAAGTTCGTATACAATACGCACTTATAAGGGACCGATGTAGTTTACTTGTTGTACAAACGACTGTACACTTTAGCGTTACCTGCTTCAACGTTGAACTGCTCTCTATTATAAGTACATAGAGTTGTTATAAGGTAGATTTGTCGTCTGTTTTGATGTTGTCGTCTATTCGCCTTCTAGTTTTAGAAGGGGCAAGGAAACTCAGTTTTAGTTGTCCTCCGTAAATATAGCACAGCAATAAACGGTTGTTTTTGCAACACGTCTCGTTTAACACGGCATTATAATGCGCAGTCTTACTTGGCTTTTATTTGCAAGCCATTAAAATTATATTCAATAGCCCCTCATATCGCTCGCATAACCATAATTTTCGTTAGGCAACTTAAGTTTGGACTAAGGCCATTATTAAATAAAATTAATAGCCCGTTTCACCAAACAATTACCCGTCCAGTTAAATGCTATCAGCGGATCTATGGCTTGAAATCTCATAACCTTTTGCCTTCGAGTGAACCAAACAAAACTCGGGTTCATACTGGCGCTGACCCCGATCGGGTCCATTTGCATCCAGCGAAAACGATCCGAATCCTTTCACAACGTTCATTACGTGAATATCTCTCGAACGAGCCTATTTTATAGCGTTATTAAGTACGTACTTCGGCATCTGCAATCGCACTCGCTTATTATTTAATCTCTCAAATGCATTTGAATTGGACTTTCATTAAATCTGGCTAGCTTTTACTGCACACGTTTCCTGGAAAAAGGTCAGTCAGACTGGAGGATCGTGCCCATTAGAAAGCTTCTCTACATCTGCTGTTTAAGCTCAAAGGCTAAACGCTCGATTTATTTTCTTCCAATGATTCACACTGCCTACAGTCTCGTAGACAATTAAAACCTTCCATAGAGTCAGATAATCCCATGTAACTGATGCTCCATAGCGCATTAGCAGGCGCACGCGCCATCGTCGATGGTTATGAATGGGCCTCGGTGAATCACGCGCGTCCATTCATGTGCGCCGCCCCCGCGCGCGCTAACAAACGCATTATGTGCCAATATAGCGTGGTATTGTTTCGTTTGCAGCACGGGGCTGCCTCTCACTTCCTGTGCCCGATGGCGCTCGTTAGATAGAAGAGCTTCAGGGAACTAGATACCACGTGCGCAGTGCCGATTTTACAGGAACTTTGGTACAGAGATCTGAGGAAATATGGATTGATTTAATACCTATTTAACTTCGTTGGTTAGAGAAGCTTACGATTCGATATAGATATTTACAAAATAGATTGTTGAATGGTTTACCTTTTTTGTTACGTGTTTTTTCAGCTGTATTATTATGCATTACTAACAAATTATGTAAGTACGTATCCATCTTCGTTACAGATATTTTTAGAATTATGCTGAACGCCTCTCAAAAATCTTCCTGGAAAACACCGTTTGGTTGCATGTGCCCCCTTTGAGTTTTCCTCCCTTTGTTACCAGAAATACATACTAAACTTATTATGTGTGTAATATACAAATAATGTTTATATAGCAATTGGTTTCAATAAATACATTAATTTATTATATTTTACTAATACGATTTGTTTTTTTTTGTTTAAGTTTAACTGTCTCTGATTCTCAGATGTTACCACTATCTTTAGAAAATACCTATGGCTATGTAATTTTTACTAGCTAACCCTGCCTATAGGAGGCACAATAAAACACGCTAATTATCCTAAAATAGTAAAAAGCGTACTTCCTCCATCCGCCAGCGGCAGCGTTCTGACGTGAAATTTAAAATTACCAGTTAGCATATCGCTTAATGGCTAGTTTAATGCGCGACCTGTCCGTAGAGTGACCGCCCGTCGGTGACCCTGGGTTAAGGTCTGATCGACAGTCTCCTCTAGGCCAGGGGTTGGCAACCTTTTGAGGTGGAACAACAGCCAAAAGTTATAATTTACAACTTTTCCTAGCTTTTAAAGAGCCACTCAAAATAGTAACCGCAATCCATCAAGTTGCATTAATTTTCGTTTGATTGCAATATTGCTTTACATTTGTATGATGAAGTAATGTATCCCTCTCAGTGACTTGAACGTATTACCTAAGTTTATTTTTGGCGGATGAACTGAACTTTACATCGAAAGAGCAACATGCGGCTCGCGAGCTGCGTGTTGCTGACCTCTGCTCTAGGCCTATCTAACGTAGGAGTTTGTTGACTAGAACAAGAGTAGAACCTTGAAAGCTGTGTTACTCAAATAGCTGAGCAGTTTCGCTGTAGGATAATGTTCGACGAAAAGTCTACAGGGTGCACTCTAAGTCGATAGCGGAACTTTAAGTGGGCTGTCTACTGATCAATACAAACAACTTGTACTAGGTGGCGAAAAAAATGGAGCGAAAAAAATATCAGCTGTTTCATACATTTGGCGCAGTAGTGAGTCGACCTTTTGTATGGAACAGCAGATATTTTTTTAGGTCCATTTTTTTCGCCACCTAGTACAAGTTGTTTGTATTGATCAGTAGACAGCCTACGTAAAGTTCCGCTATCGACTTAGAGTGCACCCTGTAGATTGTATTTTATGCTCTTGTACATCATTTTCGTGGTGCATAATTGTACCTCGTAGTAGTATGTTTTTTATCTTACTTATTTTATTTTAAAAGTCGAGTTTAATCTTGTTTCCAAAACGGTGCTAACACCGCTTGGGCCTGAGCTCACAATTTCATTAATCTTGGTTAGGGCAAGTTTACAACTTAAACTTTCGTACTCACAGTACCTACATTTTTGTTAGGAAGGCAGTTTAAAATTGATTAGTTGAACTTTTCTTTCATTGATGTAATCGTTGATTTTGTAGAGTTCCACGCGTGCTCAATGCGGGTTGGCGATTTTTGCGTTGAGGGTATAATGCCTGGTTTCCTTACGATGTTTTTCCTTCACCGTTAGCGAGTGGTATTGCTACTACAAATTCGCAAATGTAAGTAACTTCGAAATTAAACAAAGTCATAGATACATGCCCACACCGGGAATCGAACCTAGGACCTTTCACTTCAGAGTCCACTGTTCTACCCACACTAGGCCACCACCGCTCTTTTGTAAAATATTTGACTTTGTAAAATAAAATTAAAAAAAAAACGTGATAATAATGTTGTAGGTCCGCCGGTTAAGTTCCTCAAAGTCAGTTTAACTTTTATTGGTGAAATCAGAATGAAGGTTTACCAAAGTGTCGCAGTAGAGGAGGAAAGTAAAAAATAATTTAAATGAGCTTTTAATTTCAAACTGGTTCGGTTGCATTAAGTCTTCGATTCGTAAGTGCAGTTATATTTTTATAGAGGCTGTGGCATTACCCTGATTAAACTTATACGTTTGGCTCTACATCGAGTATTATTTTTGTAAGAGCTGAAGCCAGCAGCAACTAGGGTAACTATGTTCTCCTTTAGATTCCCGTTAGGTAAATGTAAAAAAAAGTGTTTCCGCAATGAAACTCAAAATATACTGCGCGAACGACGATGTAGAAAGACAAGCCAGTAATATACGTAGAGACAATTCTTGGTAAAGGTGAAGTCTCGATAGAAAGTCAACGCATTATGTGTCCCAAGAAACCTCAACTGCATACGCTGCGATGTTGATACGTGGAACGGTATAATGCGTTTCCTGAGCAAATGCATTACCGCGAGAGTGCTAAACGATTGGATTATTGGACTGCCATAATGCCATCACTCTGACTCGACCACACATCGCATCAAGACGTTAATCTGATAGCAAATTGACTCCTCTCGGGTCCGCGTCATAGGTTAGTATTATACAGGGCGTCCCACGGCTATGCCACATGGAGGGAAAGTACCTTAAATATTGTAGATGGAACTTTTTACTGAAAGAAGACATTATTTTATTAAAAAAACAATTTAAACTGCATTCATAGATTTTAAAATAATTACATGGTTGAACCGGGAATCGAACCCGTTACATGAGAAAAATAGTTTTATCATACCGTTCGAGGAGTTTTTGGGAGGGGGTGGGTCTAATTCATCTTCATACACGCGCTTTTCATCCCTTCACCGCTTTTCCCCTCTGAATTAGATGCACACCTATCCTGCTGATAAAACCCAGTCAGTGGGATGCGAAATGGCCTTGGGGGCTTTTTCGTACCCCTCAAGGTAAGTCTGAAGTGTTACCTGCACGCGGTCGTTCCTGCTATTGGTCGGATTCCCTCAGAAACTGACGTAACGGAAACACTCAGGCGCATTCCATAGCTTGCACGCTGCATCCCAACCCTCCTGCTTTTCCCTCTTCCTTCGCAATCCGCTGCAGGGATGTGATGACCTGCGGCCCCTCCATCGGTAAACGCAGCTGAAGGAGGGGTTCATTATCACACAACCACACATCAGGCGACAGCCTTGGGATTCGGTCCCTAAAGCAAATATGGACGCAAGTTTAAAAAGTAAATTACCCCAGGAGGGTACCGGCAACGCCGGAGAATCCCTCCCTGAGTCTAACTCAGGCTGCCCCTCGTATTCTGGGGGGGGCAAAAGCTTGCAAGGAGATCTGCCCGCAAGGGTTCTAGGTCCGAGAAAAGACCTGCCCGTAAGGGTTCAGAGTCTAGAGGCTGGAAACAGCAAGGCTGGAAATAGCAAAAGTAGGTCACTGTACCTTGGTAACCCCAAGGCCCTTGACCTATCAAAGGTACAGCATCTGGCGGGGCCTGGTGTCCCTGCTGTCGATCCGCTGAGCTGCGATGCGAACCGACTGGTCCAGGCACCTGCCCGCCTACAGGGGCGCGTCCAGCAACAGCGGGGAGAGAGTGGGGGTGCTCGGCACCGTCAGGTGCAAAAGTCGGTGCAGTCTGGTGATTCCGCAATCGAACCGCTGCTGTGCGATGCGAACCAACTGGTCCAGGCTCCGGTCTGCCTAACGGGGCGCGTCCATCAGCCGCGGGGAGAGAGCGAGGTTACTCGGCGCCGCCGCACTTGTACTGCCAGCGGGGCCACGAGAAGGAAGCGACAGGAGCTCCGGAAGCAACAGCAGGTGGAGGCGTCCTCGACCGATCGCCGGAACCTACCGAAGCGACCACGGGAGGTGAGTGACGAGGCCACCGACGCCGCGGGCGATTCCAAGAGGACCCGTCAGGGTTCCTTTAAGGACGCTTTAACCGCGGTGAAGCTGGCTATCGTCGCGGCCGAACATCCGGTCTCGGTCATCACGCCGGAGATGGAGAGCGCTGTCAGGTCGGACATTTTTGACCGCCTTGAGAGCGCTCCCGATCCCCTACCCGTGATTGACATCTGCGGTCTGTCGAGCGGCGCCCTCCATGTCCTGTGCCATGGGTCTCCTGCCGTGGAATGGCTTCTTTCCCTCACCGACTTTGTCGTGGAGGGACTGTCGCTAAAAGTGGTCCACGCAAAGGATCTGCCCAGGCCAGTCAAAATGGCCTGGAAATACAGATCGGTCAAGGCTGAGGCCCCAAGGGTGCTGCGCATGCTCCAGCGCCTAAACTCGACCCTTCACACCGAAGAGTGGCGGGTGGTGCACTCGGCGGTAGAAGAGGCCTACACCAGGCACATCGTCTACATGGACAAAGCGTCTGCCGATGTGATCAAGGCGGCTGGGTACTGCCTCTTTGCGGGTGTCTGCAAAAGCTTTTTCAAGCTCTTTGAGGCCTCCGATAAGAGCGAGAAGACTGCTGGTGGTGATGCCCGGAACGAGGTAGCCCAGCCGGCTGAGGCGGTGATGGCGAGGGAAGTGGTTCCGCCGGAGCCGAGCACGAGCCTGCTGGCACTACTGGCGGAGCCCCTATCTTCGCCAGCGTCATCCGTGGCGACATCTGAGGTCCTGGGTAACCTCCAGGAGCTCGACCTGGCCTCGTCCCCGCTGCCGATGGACGAGGGAACAATGGAAGGGAGCTGAAGATGCCCCTGCTACCACCTCCCAAGCCAAACAATGGCCAGATTAAGGTTCGTGCAAATAAACCTTCATCATTGTAAGGCGGCGACGGCCATTCTGGCCCGCCAGCTGAAGTCAAATAAATTTGATATTGCCCTCATTCAGGAACCCTATCTCTACAGGGGAGCCATTAAGGGCCTCAATGGGACAGGTGGTCTTATCTTTTATCACTGTTCTACTAAGGATATGAGGACTTGCGTCTATGTCAGGAATGGCATAGACGCGATGCCCTTATGTCAATTATGTTCCAGGGATCTTACAACGATCAAGGTCCAAATGGGCAAGGCAGAGGGACGCAAAACAGTTATACTGGCCTCAGCGTACCTACCTTACCCCGAAAAGGAACCCGTTTCATCACTACTGAAGGAACTGGTTAACTATGGCACTCGCGAAAACGTCGATCTCATCATTGGCAGCGACGCGAATGCACACAATGTCGTTTGGGGCAGCACAGACACCAACGACCGAGGAGAAAAGCTTTTGGACTACGTGGTGAGTACAAACTTGCAAATTCTCAATAAAGGCAACAGGCCTACCTTCGTCAATTCGAAGAGGGCAGAAGTACTCGATATCACACTTGCTTCTAATAGAGCGAGCACAAGCATCGATAACTGGCATGTATCTAGTGAAATTACTTTATCTGATCACAGGTACATATGCTTTCAGTACAGAACAACCCACCCGGTAGAGTCTGTATGCAGGAGGAACCCTAGGAACACTGATTGGAACTCTTTCGTGGGTGACCTCAAGGTAGAACTAGGAGACCCTAAAGGTATGCTAAATTCCATAGTAGATATAGAATTCGAAGCAGACAAAGTTGCCACCGCTCTTACAACAGCCTGGACTCAGAACTGTCCGGAGAAAAGAGTTATGGCAAAGAAGGAACCATGGTGGACTCCTGAACTAGCCAAGCTTCGACAGGAGACACGACAGGCCTTTAACGAGGCGAAAATAAAGAAGGACTTCAGCTCTTACTCAAGACTTCTGACCTTGTACAGCACTGCTGTACGCAAGGCTAAAAGAAAAGCATGGAGAGACCACTGTGACGGTATTACATCAATCCCGGAAGGTATGAGACTCTCAAAGGCGATAGCTACAGTAAAGGCAAACCCACTGTCTACAATCAGAGACTGTAACGGTAAGCTCACTGAGTCTGGGAAGGACACTCTTAAGGTAATGTTTGAGACACACTTCCCAGGCTCCAGGTTAATCCACACATCCGAAACTGACCCTATAAGCCAGGTGGAGCAATCTATGCGCACCACTAAGGCTGACTGGGTTACAGCAAAGAAGATAGTGGATAAACGTAAGGTGGACTGGGCACTGAACAGCTTTCAGCCGTTCAAATCCCCAGGGCCAGACGGAGTATACCCAATACTTTTAAGGTCAGGTGCCGTGGTCTTGAATCCTCACCTCTGCAGGCTCTACAGAGCGTGCTTAGCGTTTGGTTACATACCCAAGGCTTGGCGCCAGTCAAGGGTAGTCTACATGCCAAAAGCAGGCAGAACTGACTACGAGGAGGCCAAGTCATATCGGCCTATCAGTCTGTCATCATTCCTTCTCAAATCCTTAGAGAAAATGATTGACAAGCATATAAGGGAGGGACCTCTGAAAAGACACCCTCTACATGGACTTCAGTGCGCCTACCAGCCCGGAAAGTCAACAGAGACTGCACTTCATCACGTAGTCAGTCGAGCAGAGGCTGCCTTGGAAAACAAGGAGTTGTGCATCAGTGCGTTCCTCGACATAGAGGGAGCATTTGATCGTACGACCTTTGAATCTATAAAAATGGCAGCAACGGAGCATGGTATAGAACCTACTGTTTCCAAGTGGATAGACTGCATGCTCACAGGTAGAGTAGTAACGTCTACGCTGCAGGGAGATACACTATGCGCGACTACTACCAAGGGCTGCCCACAGGGGGGTGTACTTTCGCCTATATTGTGGTGTCTGGTGGTGGACTCGCTCCTAGTGGAACTCAACAAAGGACCGTATCATACGGTAGGCTATGCAGATGATTTGGTAGTGCAGGTAAATGGTATGTTCCCCGGCACGGTATCAAGTCTTATGCAAAATGCGCTTGATATTGTTCAGAGATGGTGTACGGCCAACTGTCTCTCTATCAATCCGAGCAAAACGACGGTAATCACATTTACTAGGAAAAGGCACCTTTCAGCGCTGAAGAAACTCTCGCTGTTCGGTACAACATTGGAATGGTCCACGGAAGTGAAATATCTAGGGGTAACCTTGGATAAAGATCTGAACTGGGAATCGCACGTAGCCAAAACTATCTCAAAGGCTATTAAAGTTTTCAGTATGTGTCGTATGGCCTACGGAAAAACATGGGGGCTTAAGCCCAAGGTTCTCAAATGGATCTACCTTATGATGGTACGTCCCATTCTCACGTATGGGAGCATTGTATGGTGGCCGAGAACAAAACTAGTTACTTGCAGGTCGGCGCTCACAAAAGTGCAGCGTATGGCCTGCATGGCAATATCAGGGGCGTTCAAATCTACGCCAACGGCAGCCCTGGAGATACTTTTGGACCTCCAGCCGCTGCATATTGTTGTGGGGGTTGAAGCAAGGATGGCTCTCCATAGACTGACCACGGCCGGTCTGGGGAACCAATCCAAGCTGAACACCAAACACACAAGGATGGATCTAGACGACCATTTGGACAGGTTGATGTTGATGAGTTGCGACAAAATCCTTCCCAAATTCATTTTCGACCGAAGATATGAAGTCCATCTTCCTACAAGAGAAGACTGGAAACAGGGACTGCCCCGACCCGAAGGTGGCAGCCACGTTTGGTTTACCGATGGTTAAAAAATGTCGTCGGGAACTGGGGCAGGCATTTATTGCGATGGATTTGGGCTGAGGCAAAGCATGGGTCAGTTCCCAACAGTGTTTCAGACTGAAATCTACGCAATAAGTGCCTGCGCACAAGTGAATATAGATAGAAAAGTCACTGGCAAATCCATCTATATTCTAAGCGACAGCCAAGCCTCTCTCAAAGCCCTTATGGCCTGTAGGGTGGACTCCGGACTTGTCGAGGGCTGCGTCAGCGCGCTCAACAGGCTCGGCAGACGCAACAGACTCCATCTGGTGTGGGTGCCCGGACATGCAGGAATCCATGGTAATGAGAAGGCGGACGAGCTGGCAAGGATCCCCATTGCCATGATTGACGATTCTGAACGAGATTTTATCGGGCCAGAACCCTTCATAGGCCTCTCAATAGGTACTATTAAAATGGCCCTAGCGGCAAATGCCAAACAGAAACACCTTTCTGAATGGTCTAGTGTGCCGGAACTGGCACATTCAAAGGCCTTCATTGGCATATCAGGTACAGGTTGGGTATCCAAAATCTGTAGGTATAGTAGGTGTAAGGTCCGACTAATTGTTGGAGCATTTACGGGCCACTTTGGCACCAACAAACACCTACTCAATATGGGGCTGTCCAATGACTCCCACTGCAGGGCCTGTAAAGAGGCGCCAGAGTCCATGGAACACGTTCTGTGTGACTGCGATGCTCTAGCAAGTCAACGCATGAGTCTTCTCGGGGTAGCATATCCTAGACCGGAAGAATATAAGTTCCTCAACCTCGGTGACGTTCTAAAGCTTATGACCTCGGTCTTTGCACGTCCTGAGCAGGAATAAGGACGGGGTGACACAAAAGATCCCACTGGGTCGAAGTGTCCCGGGCTCTCAGCCTGGCCCCATACTGATAAGATAAGATAAGATACCGTTCGAAAGGCTTCATGATAAGGATATTTTTTTGCTTAATAACATAGTGTCAGAAATAAAAGGAAGACCATGAATTTTAACATTTACCTGGTAGTATGCCACAAATCGAGCCGTATCCTGAGCCGAAAGACGCGTAAAATATTGTCCATCGCAATGCGGCTGGCTGATTATAAAGAAATAATTCAAAAATGCGTGTTTCATCTTCATACTTTTATTTTTTGGTTACTGTGATTTTCATTGATAAATTGATTAATGTTGTATTAAAAATGTTATAATTCATGGTCTTCCTTTTATTTCTGACACTATGTTATTTAGCAAAAAATAATCCTTATGATGAAGCCTTTCGATCGGTATGATAAAACTACAGGGTAATTATTTTTCTCATGTAACGGGTTCGATTCCCGGTTCAACCATGTAATTATTTAGATATCTATGAATGCAGTTTAAATTCTTTTTTAAATTCAAATAATGTCTTCTTTCAGTAAAATGTTCCATCTACAATATTCAAGGTACTTTCCCTCCATGTGGCATAGCCGTGGGACGCCCTGTATATAACCCTGGACAGATAAGCTCGCTAGAGCCCGCTCTTCCTTTTATAACGCACTCAATATTTGCGCTGTAAAAGCATCGTTAACATCACTATTGAATTTATAAGCCCCTGCTCTCCTTTGAGAGACACTTATTATTATTTAACGGGCTAGAACTGACGGATTGACGTCCTATATTCTTCTGCAAGCGTAGCATAAGGCTGGGTTAGAGCGTATCCATGGGTTTTTAACTCTAACTATCCCGCTCTACGTCAAACAAAAGAGTATAGTTATAACCACCCCTTATGCTACCCTTGCTGATCCTAAAGTAATTAACGCTAGAGGAGCTGGGCCAGTTAATTAAAATATTAACTAACTAAGGCCTTTGCATCTACGTAATGAGACGATTTAAACAGCGTCCAGTGGCACCATCACTGACACTAGATGGGTAAAGAGACTGCAGTGCCTGGGACATTGTTTTAGATGGAGTAGGCTTGCCCAGCACCTATACCATCCTGACAGCTTAGTCGGCCTAGCCCACAGGAAAGACACAAATATTATAACAACACTATCTCACAAGGAACGTCTAGTACTTGAATAAATATGTGGCCGGCCACGGCACGCCAAGAAGGAGAAGTAAAATAAAATCAAGTTTGGTGAAATAGTGTGCCAAATCACTTTTCGGGAGGCTTTATTCAAAAATTTTAAAGAGGTTTTGATGTCACTATGTGCTTCTTATTTCTCGGACATACGCTGCCATGGGCAAACTGGAAGTCTCTCAATCGTCTAAGGACCCAGGCCTTTTCAAACTATGGTCCACCTTTCATCGTGCCCTGCGTTTTCAAACACTACCTACCCATTAGGTTGCTATGGCGACAAGTTTAGTGATAAAGCAGTAAGCGTCGCAGAATACTAGGCCAAAGCAATTTAGGTAGTTTATACTGTATCGTTAGGTATGCCTTCGATACGAGAAGATCATAATCTAAATTGTACTAACTCAGGAATTCTTATGATCTTATATCTTATGTCTTCATTCCCTCGGGCAGATGATGGGACAGTTTAGGCTGTTGTGGAATTCGGCACTCTTCCGCCCGCCAGTTGGCCAGCCGCACCGCAGTGCAGGCTGCTGCGGGTTGCGGGCGGTGCGGGGAGTACGCGTGCCTTGCGCAACACGCAGCGCCATCGCGCAAACAAAACACATTACAGACAGAGGTCTCCTTCTGACCCTACGGTAGGGCTTCGGTTAAGTTCACGCAACAGGAGCAAAAAGAAAGGAAGACACGTGACACGTCACGCCCTTTTAACAAGGCACTAACGAGGACGGCCAAGAGCTGGGCCTCAAGTCTGTAACGCAATGGCGGGTCGATAGGTTCCTAGTAGAAGGACAAAACCGGGTTTTCATCGTATATTCCTACAACCAGCGAATTACCTAGTCCTTTTATCTGTTATCCGTTTATCTGGTATAGGTAATCTAAACCCAACTTGGGTTCGGATAAACAAAATTCTCAGGATAATGTCAATAGTAAGTTTCAATTGCATAGCTCTTACTTTAGATTATTTTATATTGATATCCAAAAAACCCCGAAACGGCGAAGCCACATAATTATTTTGACTGATATGTAGAGTTTGTGAAGTTAGAGCTTGTAGAGTTAGAAGCTTGGCTCTACACGAGATCTGATAACTTATTGACAATGCGAGATATATGGTCTCGTCTTGGCAACATTTTATATTAATAGGGAAATGTTTTGGTGGGATCAGAATATTCCCTATTGTATTAAAAAAAAAAACATTATAAGGACAGACAGTATTAATAAATCGTAATTTAAGCCTACAACTAGGAGCCTTTTGAAGCACCATTGCGTTACAGACTAAGGCCCCAGGACATTATACACAACCAAGTCTGTAATTTTAAGGATTATTGGATATTCTTAAAATTTTGCTGATCAAATGATCTGGTATGAGGTTCATACCCGATATTCTTAAAATCGCCAATCATCAGCATCTCGACTTTGGTACCTTCATAGCGCGATCCACATAGGTACACACATTGATACTGAAATACCCCTGTCTAAGCCCGAAAGGAATGCAAGGGTTTGCAAGTGTTTTAATTTGCTAAGCATTTTTTTTTATGTAGCCTCCATAGTGTCCAACTGCTGCGCAAAGACCTCGCCTTTTTTTACCACTACTCTATCCACCCTCTTGCCACCCCTAAATCTAAGCTAAGTTCAAACCAAGCTGACTCTGTCCTTCTGTGTGAAGGTACAAGCTTATTTGTTTTATGGGCATCAGCAGTGAATGGAGAGCCGCGTGGGCGTTGTTTTTATCAATGAACGCGAAACGTACGCACGTGCTGGTGTCACGGTCGCTGGTGACGGGCGCTCCTGTGGTACTCATGCTACTCAATACTCATGCTGCGATGGATGTGTCTACCTTGAACTTAGACCTATGAAGTTTAGTAAGGCGTAGAAAGTCACGATGCATCGGACAGCTATTTTGTACTGGAGACCGCATTACTGAAGAGTATGTCTTGACAAAATGGCTGAGGATCCCGACCATGTCGTACTCGCTTCCATATGGAGCGTTCTTCCGTTATATGAAGCTTCCTCCGGCCACTGGTTCTATCGCATCAGACCATCTGGTTGGACCCCTGGCGCATTTGCCACTCACCTGGCCTGGGAGACCGCATTATGTGTCCAAAGAAGCTGAATCTTTGAACTTAGACAGACCTATAAAGTAGGTGGCGTAGAAAGTCACTATGCTTGAGACGGCTGCTTTGTACTTAAGAAATACTTCAACATAAAATAAGAGTACCAAAAAGCTTCTGTGCTACTCATGCTGTGATGGGTGTGTGTGTGTGTGTGTGTGTGTGTGTGTGTGTACCTATAATTTAAACTTAGACCTGTAATTTTTTTTTGCGCCCTGTACACATGTGTAGGTACACACGACAGCACGTCAGAGTGTACACTTTTGTTGTAAAGTCGCCCGTAACGTAACCGAGTAGAGTGCTAACTTGTAAGGGTCAACTTGCTTTCGTGTGTACGTATTCCGAGCGAGCCTTAAGAATAGTAGCTCGTACTCATGTGTACATATTCCGAGCCAGGGGAAAGCTGGCGCTTACAGGCGTGGCCATACTGTAAAAAATTATATGTTTTAAGCGAAATTTGGCGAAGAACAGTGGACTCTGAAGCGAAAGGTCCTAGGTTCGAATCCCGGTGCGGCATGTATCTATGACTTTGTTTAATTTCAAAAGTTATGTACATTTGTGAATTTGTAGTAGCAATACCACTCGCTGACGGTGAAGGAAAACATCGTAAGGAAACCTGAGCGTATGAGGCATTATACCCTCAACGCAAAAATCGCCAACCCGCATTGAGCACGCGTGGTGATTAAGCTCGAACTCTCTCTATGAGAGAAGGCCTTTGCCCAGCTAGTGGGACATGTACAATTGTACAGGCTACATCTTACTTACTTTAAGCGAAATTTGACAGTTCTACTAGGGCCTTCTACTACAAGCGCCATCTATGGAGTGCTTTGAAAACGGGCCATACCATTTGCTTTTGTTTCAGTATAATGCAAAGTACCTGGGCGACCGAGCTTCGCTCGAATGCTAAGAGATGGCGCCCCTAATATTTTTTTTGCATAACAGCCTTTGAATGAAACTACGAGAATCAATAACTCAATAACGAGTATCAATAAATATTAGGGGGGGGGCTCTGCCCCCCTAACCCCTCGTCTGCTGTGCGCAGCTGGCCTTTGGTGACCTTATAACTCTGTGTAAGCAGGAGTATATTTTATGTTTATAAGGGGGGCGCTCCAACCCCCCGTCTGCTTTGCTCAGCTGGCCTTTGGTGACCTTATAACTCTGTGTAAGCAGAAGTATATTTTTGGTTTTTTAGGGGGGGGGCTCCGCCCCCCCAACCCCCCGTCTGCTATGCGCAGCTGGTCTTTGGTGACCTTATAACTCTGTGTAAGCAGAAGTATATTTTTTGTTTTTTAGGGGGGGGCTCCGCCCCCCCAACCCCCCGTCTGCTGTGCGCAGCTGGCCTCTGGTGACCTTATAACTCTGTGTAAGCAGAAGTATATTTTTTGTTTTTTAGGGGGGGGGCTCCGCCCCCCCAACCCCCCGTCTGCTATGCGCAGCTGGTCTTTGGTGACCTTATAACTCTGTGTAAGCAGAAGTATATTTTTTTGTTTTCTAGGGGGGGGCTCCGCCCCCCCAACCCCCCGTCTGCTATGCGCAGCTGGTCTTTGGTGACCTTATAACTCTGTGTAAGCAGAAGTATATTGTTTGTTTTTAGGGGGGGGGGGCTCCGCCCCCCCAACCCCCCATCTGCTGTGCGCAGCTGGTCTCTGGTGACCTTATAACTCTGTGTAAACAGAAGTATATTTTTTGTTTTTTAGGGGGGGGGCTTCGCCCCCCCAACCCCCCGTCTGCTATGCGCAGCTGGTCTTTGGTGACCTTATAACTCTGTGTAAGCAGAAGTATATTGTTTGTTTTTAGGGGGGGGGGGGGCTCCGCCCCCCCAACCCCCCGTCTGCTGTGCGCAGCTAGCCTTTGGTGACCTTATAACTCTGTGTAAGCAGAAGTATATTTTTTTGTTTTCTAGGGGGGGGCTCCGCCCCCCCAACCCCCCGTCTGCTGAGCGCAGCTGGTCTTTGGTGACCTTATGACTCTGTGTAAGCAGAAGTATATTTTTTGTTTTTTAGGGGGGGACTCCGCCCCCCCAACCCCCCGTCTGCTGTGAGCAGCTGGTCTTTGGTGACCTTATAACTCTGTGTAAGCAGAAGTATATTTTTGGTTTTTTAGGGGGGGGCTCCGCCCCCCCAACCCCCCGTCTGCTGTGCGCAGCTGGCCTCTGGTGACCTTATAACTCTGTGTAAGCAGATGTATATTTTTTGTTTTTTAGGGGGGGGCTCCGCCCCCCCAACCCCCCGTCTGCTGTGCGCAGCTGGTCTCTGGTGACCTTATAACTCTGTGTAAGCAGAAGTATATTTTTTGTATTTTAGGGGGGGGCTCCGCCCCCCCAACCCCCCGTCTGCTGTGCGCAGCTGGCCTCTGGTGACCTTATAACTCTGTGTAAGCAGAAGTATATTATTTGTTTTTTAGGGGGGGGCTCCGCCCCCCCAACCCCCCGTCTGCTGTGCGCAGCTGGCCTCTGGTGACCTTATAACTCTGTGTAAGCAGAAGTATATTATTTGTTTTTTAGGGGGGGGGGGGGGCTCCGCCCCCCCAACCCCCCGTCTGCTATGTGCAGCTGGTCTTTGGTGACCTTATAACTCTGTGTAAGCAGAAGTATATTTTTTGTTTTTAAGGGGGGGGCTCCGCCCCCCCAACCCCCCGTCTGCTGTGCGCAGCTGGCCTCTGGTGACCTTATAACTCTGTGTAAGCAGAAGTATATTTTTTGTTTTTTAGGGGGGGGCTCCGCCCCCCCAACCCCCCGTCTGCTATGCGCAGCTGGTCTTTGGTGATCTTATAACTCTGTGTAAGCAGAAGTATATTTTTTGTTTTTTAGGGGGGGGCTCCGCCCCCCCAACCCCCCGTCTGCTGTGCGCAGCTGGCCTCTGGTGACCTTATAACTCTGTGTAAGCAGAAGTATATTATTTGTTTTTTAGGGGGGGGGCTCCGCCCCCCCAACCCCCCGTCTGCTATGTGCAGCTGGTCTTTGGTGACCTTATAACTCTGTGTAAGCAGAAGTATATTTTTTGTTTTTAGGGGGGGGCTCCGCCCCCCCAACCCCCCGTCTGCTGAGCGCAGCTGGCCTTTGGTGACCTTATAACTCTGTGTAAGCAGAAGTATATTTATGTTTTTAACAATGGCTAGTCCAACCTTTTTTCCCTCTGTGGTCCAACTGGGCTGTCAACGCCAATACAGTGGCTTACATTGTAAACTTTTTTGTGTAAACCTTAATGGCTCGATCTGTTCATATCCTTGCCTATAAAAAAATATTCCCTATATCTATGCTATCAGTAGACTCTTTACACTGTTCTTTTACCGCCATCTATGAGATATCGAAAGAACGTGGCCTAGAAAGTATCTCATTGAAATAAAATAATAATCTATGGGACGTCTTGACATTCTAAAGTCACAACAATGTCAAAGCTGTATTGGAATGGTTTGAAGAATTTCGTATAAAGCCATCTTATTTTATGGAAAAAACGTATGAGGGACTATGAATGTTAACTTAGTTATAGTAAGTATTATAAAGGTATATGATAGCACTTAGTTTGAATTTAAGGTAACACGAAAGGAAGGTAAACAAACAGTGCATACAGTGAACTTTATTTATTCAGGCCATCGTATCTATAGTTTTCCCGGATTTCTGGTGCCTTGTATCCTTTTCTGCTTCATCTTCTTTTCGTGTTGACGGTTGCTGCTTTATTGCTATTGACCATCCTTCCATGCATTATCAATCAAATGCGCCAAACGAAAGTTTCATCTCGTCACCCGGTAATTTTATAAAGCTTGATAGATGCTGTCTTCAAGTATGGATGGAGTCATTGGTTCTTTCAGACTGTTGGTAATTAAGTATAACTAAAACTAAGTTATCTTGCTAAGGTTTCAATAAATTAAAGATTTTCTTGGCTCATGCGTTTGTTGATTACAATAATGTGACAGGTTCCGATGACAGCGATTTTGAAACAACTTTATAACTGTTGTTCAACGTTTTATTTTAAAACTTACTTGCGGACTTTTTGGTAGGTCAATACACACCGAAACTCAGTTTTGTTGGATTAAGTAAAGTCAAAAGCTCAACGCTACGTGATGACAGGGTCTCCGGTAAATGGTTTTGTCATTCACTTTAGTACAAATAGCCAATTTATGTTGATATTTGTTGGTTTGCTTTGCCCCTAAGTAAACCAGCGTGATGATATATACCCTATGTGTTTTTTTTATGTCTAAGCTATCTCCATTCCAAATTTCATCCAAATCGTTAGAGCCGTTTTCGAGATCCCCCGTTCAAATATATATATATAGGTATATAGAAATATACAAGATTAGCTCGTTTAAAGTAATAGGATAAGCGATCTACCAACTCGTACCTGTGCAATAGTAATAAAGGTCGATCCTGCCGCCAGACACCTCCATTGAGAGACAATCATAAATTAGTTCATGCTAATTTGAAAGTTGATAGAATTCATTATATTAATTGCTTTGGCACCGCTAACGCCTCCGGACAGCCTTCGAACAGATTTAACCATGACGTAGTCCAACGTTTACTCAACACTTTGTCCTGAAAACCAAGGTAAAATAACGCTTAAACCATTGCAATAAATGCCAGGTATAGCAAGCTTGGTTAAAGTTGGGAAACATGGCTATATTTGGCAGGGCCTATACTATATGCAATAATAATAATATTGTAGTGGTTTTATGAATGAAACTCGACGCCAGCACACCTGACTTTATTGGAGGAAGCCATCTGATACTTATCGCAATATCATCGGATATTGAAGCTATCTAGCCGTTAGATTTACCATAACATTCAACTTCTAAAAGCTGTTTGTAACATTTGATAGGTATTCCTGTCTACATTGTCCTATTTTATAGAAGGTACAATGTAGCGGACTGCTGAAGATTATATAACAGATACAAATAATTTTCAATGTGGAAAACTTAAAACATCTGTAACTGTGAGGCCATGAAACCCAAATAATTTCCTGCGGGCCGAATAAAGCTATTTTTTCTTCTCCTTTCAAGGAATTACCTTCTACAAAAATTCAGGTTGCTGTTAGTCCACCGTCTCCGAAAAGTATTTTATTTAGAACAAAAACTTGGTAGGCGCCATTTCCGTGCCGCCCACGCCCCCCGCACCGGAAGGAACAAACGACGTGGAAGCAAGCCCACTTCCGCTTGACGTTTTCATTCACGAATGTGTGAGTTGTGATGTGACGCTCTACCGAAGAAAACCTGCTGTGGAAAAGTGGGACAATGTTACAAGGAAAATACAGTAGCGATTTTGATTGAGAGATAGCATTGTACCATTTGTACCTACCTAACTTTGTAAGGTAGTTAGGTCCTGTAGTAGGAAGTCTTTAGTCAATTGCATAAAACACAAAATTCCTAAATATTGGGCCAGGTTTGAGCCCCGGTTCTCTTCGTGTAAAAAAGCTACTTACTCATCGTAGTAGGTATTCGTAACCATCGTGAGGAAACCTCAATTGGAACTTGCCTTAATAACAGACTTGCTTTATCACAATGACATGGTCTCGCCTCGTGTTGTTCAAAGGTTGGCTTCGTCTCATCTCGTTTGTGATATGAAGGTAGAGTTCTTGTCTTGGACCTATCCAGTGTTGTTCCTGTAGGTATGTAGATACGCTTACACGCACAAACTAACATTCTATATTATTATCCCAGCAGTATTATGACAGATGCAGTCTTTAATTTTTCCTGTATAGGTTTGAAACTTCATACTGCCTGCATCATAATCCAGAATTCGTTCAAAGCCTAGTCATTGAGTTCTCATCCCCCTTGTGAGGAAGGAAAAGTCCTAGGGCGTACCTACCTCAGAGGGGTGGGGACTTTTAGTACCAATGGTTATCTCCTAGTCCAAACAAAATTCCGAAGTCAAACTTTCTGCTTTCGACCTTTCTTTCTACAATCATTTGTTTACTACGCTATCAGAAAACCTAGAAAGTCATACAAGAAACGGACCAATTTAATCGCTGACTCCAGGAGGTTCCACAGAGGTAACAGCTATTATTTAACAATAGCAGTATCAAAATCTCAGGTCACCGCCTGCAGCGTGACATTTCCGGTGCAGACTTCACAACATAAATATGACCGAAGAACAGCTTCGGTTTCATTCTACATTTGGATTAAAATACTAACAATACGCACCACGAAAGATGGGACTTTACACTCCTCTTCTGGACCACTTGCACCACTACCCAGTATCACCACGTGGTTTGACGATTTATAGGTTTAAGTATGTATGAATGTTCGTTCGACGATCATATTTGGTACGACGTCTTGAAATTTGGTAGGCGGGTAAATGAGGCAAAGATAAGTTCGAACATGAGCTAAATCGGTCGAATGGTTGCTAAGATATGGTGTCGCGAGTTCACAGTTCGGGGCAAACCATTAGTTAGCTTGATCTACAATATCGTACACACGACAGCACGTCGACCCTTACATGCTAGCACTCTACTCGGTTACGTTACGGGCGAGTTTACAACAAAAGTGTACAGTCTCACGTGCTGTCGTGTGTACCTAATACAGGTATAGCTGTCCTTTCGCCTGTATCATTGCCGAAGTAGTCTCGACAAGGCGTGGCGCCCAGCACAAGCCGAGCCAAACTGAACCGGTTCCAAGTCCAATGTTCCTTCACCGCAGCGATTAATTTACGATAGATGAGCCGAACGAAACCACACGACATTGTAGCCTGACAGCCTGCCCAAAAATATTTTGTGTTTTTTTTAATTATTATTTTATTATTTTCTTAAAATTATGAAAAAAACTAGCTTTTGCCCGCGACTTCGTCCGCGTGGACTACAGAAAAAGGATATGTGCTTTACTTTACTGAACTGTAAAAGCGTGATAATAATTATGTAGCCTATGTGTTATTCTGATGTCTAAGCTATCTCTATTCCACATCCAAATCCGTTCAGCCGTTTCAGCGTGAAAGCGTAACAAACAGACTTACATTCGCATTTATAATATTAAGTAGTGGTAGTGGACATTCAACAGCACGTAAACCGTTACGTTTTCGTTGTAAAATCACCCGTAACGGAACTGAATAGATATCGATATAAATTACGCATAAGCATAACAATTACAGGATTTTGTGCAACGCTTGTCAAGTCCTGACAATTTGTCAATAATTCACCTGTTTGTGCAACACCATTTACTTGACAATCCGACAAATAAGTCCATTTCCGACCAATAAGTCGACAGGGCCCAGGGCCCTGGGCCCTTAGCCTGTAACACAATGGTGCCAAAATGGGCTGTCAGGTGACGACTTCAATTACGATTTGCTAACGCTTTCTGTCCTTTTAATGTTTTTGTAGTACAGCAAAGAATATTTTGATTCTAATTCTAGAGGATTAGTTCTCTGGTTGTAGGAGAAAAACGAGGAGAGCCCGGTTTTGTCCTTCTGCCGGGATGCCATTGACACGCCATTGCGTTACAGGCTAAGGGCCCTGTTGCACGTACGCGACAAGTGAAACGACGACGTGCGCTACCTTTTTTCCTTTGCCCCGATGCCTAGATTTTTTGTGACCTGCCTGCAGACACTGACGTCACATTAACCAACATCTTGATGATTGGAGTGGAGGTGTAGATACACGTAATTGTAAACAGACAATGGAATGCTAATAAAATTGTACCTGAAGAGACAAAATTTAAATGTAAAAGGACCTCACACTTAACACACTTTACTTTAACATGTTTTCCGCAAAGATGTCGGACATTACTGTCCACAATAATTTACAGCATCGAGAACAAAACCAAAGACCACCCGAGGAACGAATTGATATTCTGAGAAGTGTCTCACACCGCGAGCGTTATAAATGCACTTTGGAAGACATTACGTGACAAAATATCATACATATAAATAAATATTTACCGAACGCGCCACCCAGAGAACAATAACTATGGACTTTTATGTCGTTATTTCATCCAGTCTGAGACATAAATCAAGATATAAAATGAAACACCGGTAGTTAGCATGATTTGGGTTAAATAATTTGTTTAAATACTTAAATGAGGCATAAAAGGTGGTGCGTAGGATGTGAGCGGGGTAGGGAGGAGGTACTGTACCTCAAGTCTGTAAATGTATGTTGTTGTTGTTCCATACGATGAAAGTTGTGACAAAAATACTTTTTATCTCAAAACCAGTAAAATGTCTCTACATTCATACATTGACACGTCTCTACACGTGCAAGGAAAAACAAAATGTTCTTACAACGTTAAGGTTTAAAATCGACTGCCATACAGACTTGAGCCCCTGTTGCCAGCCGGCGCGTGCGCAACCTACGCTCGTTTGCTGATGTAATGGAGAAAGAAACCCATTTAAGTTTTATTATTTGGTTCAGCAGCTAAGCAGAAATCGAACATATTGACAGACCCTGTTTTACTCGTTTTGAAATGTGAATAATAAGACCATCTACATTGAAATAATATCATTGAACAGCTGTTGCCCGCGACTTCGTCCGCGCTGACTAAGATAAACAGTCGCAGCTCTATTTTTCCCCCGCTATTGACGTCAGTCAGGGAAAAAATTAGCAATCGACAAAAAAAAAATCCGGTGCATGGTATCCCGTTTTACCCACTTAGAGGTGAAATCACGAAAAAAATAATAATACATAGCTAATTGATTTTGCCGTAGATTTGAGTTGAGTTCGAGAGTGTAAAAGCTGGGACTTTTCTCAGGGCTGAAGTTGGAAAAGGCGCCACAAGACGATAAACTTCAGTGTTTTGTTTACAGGATGTGCCAGCAAAACAGCCTCTTTGCTGCGTGTTTGTGTCGTGGTCGGGTATGGCGGACGTGTAAAGCCTGCATTACATCCTCGCCCAAACACAAGCAGCGCCATCTCAGTAGAGCGCGCGGAACTGTGTACCGGCGACAGGCCCGCATAGGTTCTTCCCACGCAGCCACTCGGCGAGCTTGAAGCGGCTGCGACTGGTTGGCACTAAAGGCAGGAAGTTGTTGCCATCGCCTTGCTCGAATAGCAGGCAAAGGTAGCGGTGCACGCCGCTTCCGCGAGGGGGCGTCGGCGGCTTGTAGGCTGTTGAACGTGGTTGAATTTTCTTTAATGCTGGTTCTATGAGGCTGCTTTGCTACGCCCTACAAGCAAAACAGGGGCCTTAGCCTGTAACACAATGGCGTATCAATGGCGGCCCAGGTAGAAGGACCAGACCGAGATTTTTTCGTTGTTCTCCTACAACCAGCGAACTAATCCTCTAGAATTAGACTCATAATATTCTTTACTGTACAAAAAAAAAACGTTAAAACAACCGACACTGGACCGACAGCATTGATAAATCGTAATTGAAACCATCAACCGGGAGACCATTTTGGCACCATTCCGTTACAGGCTAAGGCCCCAGTCTCTCCGCAGCCTATTGAGCCATTTTCAAATAACAAATTCAAAACAGATCATAGATAACGTTTACAGGCGTGGCCACAGAAGAACCAGAATACGGCTGTCAAATTTCGCTTAAGAAGCACAGATTATTTTTGACAGCCGTATTCCGGTTCTTCTAAGGGCATGCCTGTAAAGGCTCTATCTATGACCTACGCGCCATCTATGAAATGCTTTGTGAATTTGTGCTGAAAATGGCTCATTGTGACATGTTCGGCAAATGTATACAGCCACCATCAGACACAGAGGGCCAAACATCGAGCCACCATATCGAGGTTCATTCATAGCTCGATACAACTAATGTCTCTATGGAGATAAAAATAATGCGATAGAGATATCGTAATCTGAAATCGCACTTATGCTACGTCTACTGCGGTTGGATTTTGCCTACTGGATGTAGAGATATGGTATGAAATTGTAGACAATCTGAGTGAGCCTATAACAGCGAGCTTAGGCCCGGTTTCTGAATTGAGAATTTTGCTATCGATCGAATCGAACAAAAAAAGATATCCTAGCTTGTGGCCAACTGTACCTGCGACGTTCTAAGCACAGTATTTTTTTAAATTAAGTACCTAGTCACTTTATGGTACACACGACGGCACTTCAGAGTGTAGGTACACTTTTGTTGCAAAGTCACCCGTAAGTCCCGTAACGCCGTAACGTAAGTGAATAGAATGCACGCGTGTAAGCGTCTACGTGCTGTCGTGTGTACCTACTATTTTTTTCTATGATTTTTGCTTAAAAACGGGAATGCTTATTACCTCTGAAATCTATGCCAACATTCCTGGTGCCGTCGTTCATCTTTTTCAATGCAAGTCCCTGCAATGGAAAATGCAAATTCACTGACAAATTTAGTTAGTCAGATGATTTAGAATAAAACGCTGTAGCCCTAAGGGCTAGGAAGATATCATCATCATCATGTAAAAAAAGATGTGTGAAATTATAGGATTATTTTTTAAAATTGATGTAGGTAATGGTGGATTTACTCACAGGTACATTTGATTTCAATGTGTGCAAATAGAACTCTCCTTCTGTTTGTGGCGGCGCATCTGGATCTAGCATTATTATTGTGTAGATTTTTTTCTGTAAATTAAAAACCTAATAGAGTTTGTTTATAATCAAGCCCTCAAAGAGATGATAGCGCACTCAAACTGAGCAAAAGTAAGTAGATATTTCGGAGTGCAGTCAACGCAAGGCTCACAGGCGCATAAAAAAAACGCAACATACCGAGTCAGCCAAAGGGTATTTGAAAATGGGCTCCTCAGCAAAGACCTGCTTGGGAAGCAAGACATCACAGTTGTGGTCATCTACGACTGTGCCACCAACACTCGTCACATTAAGACCCTTGAGTTTCTCGCAGCCATCTAACAGGCTCTTGACGTCAGTTAGGGTGCACTGGCACTGGACCCAGCCCAGATAAACCACATTAAGAGCGAGAAAGAAGAAAGAGAAAGAAGAGAATTATAAACATTTGCATAGACTAGACTAAAATAAAACCGTGGGGCACGTCAATTGTCTACAATCGTTGATTAAAATGTTTGTTTTGTAATGTTACACTATAATTAGGCAGTTGACGTGCCCCACGGTTTTATTTTAGTCTAGTCTATGCAAATGTTTATAATTCCCACGACTGTATCTATTTTATTATTTTTTGGTTTTTAGTACATTTATCTTAAACATTGCAATGTATGTTTAACATAAAACCGTTTAACTTAAAAAGTTTTTTTACCTATTTTTATTTTCTAGTTTTTAGTTTTTATTTCGCATTCTGTTTAATTCATATAGTACATTGTATTATACTGGTTGAGCACTTTCATTTGATACCCATATTGATGGGATCGATAAAACCTACGTTATCCGCCATTTTGTAGCGGCCGCCATCTTGTATTTCAATTTTTTATAGTATATTGTATTCTGCTTGTTGAGCCCTTTCATTTGATACCCATATTGATGGGATTGATAAAACCTACGTTATCCGCCATTTTGTAGCGGCCGCCATCTTGGATTTCAATTTTTTATAGTATATTGTATTCTGCTTGTTGAGCCCTTTCATTTGATACCCATATTGATGGGATTGATAAAACCTACGTTATCCGCCATTTTGTAGCGGCCGCCATCTTGGATTTATAATGATAATGAATAAACATAATTGTATTGTCACCAAAATCCAAAGTGTATACAAAATTTCAGATTAATCGGTTGACAGGAAGAGGGTGAAATTTGAATTACTAAATTTGACCCAAGAAAGAATAAAGAATAAAACAAACGGGGTGAGCTAAATAAAACCGTTTAATAAAAAAAAAGGTAATTTTGTACGGTCGGCCACAGTCTGGCTAGGGTACCCCATGGCAGCTCTTACAAAAACAAAAAGGGGTATCCTAGCGTGTGGCTGACTGTACGTCCCTAGAAGCTGTTATAGCCGCTAGTAAAATACCATAAGAAAGTTAAAGAAGTCGGTAGGTAACTAGAAGCAAACAATTTTTATTTACTAAGTAGCTACAAGTAGGTATAACGAACCTACTGATTTCTTGAGGAATGCATTACACCATTCACTTAAAACGTTTCGTATTTATTTTACGCTTTGAAATCCTTGACATTGTGCTTACTCCAAGCGAGGAATTGTTCTCTCGATATTTTACCCTACCGCAAGCGGTACAAAGCTCCTGTTTATCCAAAGCTCGAATAAAATAAGGTATTGGGTCCGTTTTAGACGCGAAGCTGGATTTTATCAAACTCTTCGCGTGCTCTTGGGTACTGCCATCTGTGGCCCTCTTCCACTTCAACTCGCGAACTTTGAGATAGCACGTCACATCTACGTCGGTGTAGTTCTTGTAGAGAACTTTTTCGTTGTTCGTTCCAAATATCAAGGCCAACGCTTCTATTTCGAGTTGTTTCATGTAATCCTCATGTCCTTCAAACCATTCGTATAGTAGAATTGGCCTCAGAAATGTTTTGTAGGCGAGCACCTTGCTGGCAAGAGACGGATGGGCGCACTGTAACACGCTTTGGCATTTCCTCGTCCAATATTGTCCAAAAGTTTGATTAGCCATCAATATTATTTTTGTATGAAGTGGCACTGTATTTTTGGTAACTATCCAAGCACAAGACAAGGGCTGATGTTCGTAATGTTCGCTTGACACGTTTCATAACTGGTGGCCACCCAAAGATAATAAAATGGTTCAGCCGGATAGAAAGAAGGTAAAAAGTTCAATCAAGTTATGCGCTCGGCTGCCGCCCACCTACTTGCACTTTCTGTCTAGGCTTGGTACTTGCAACGGTAGCTAGACCTAATGTAGGTGTAACACGGACTTTCGATACCGTGTCCAATACTTAGGTACTTTTATATAATCTAGATCTGGAAAAAAATAAAACAGGTAAGTACAGCGCAACGTTACATTCCTTAGGTTTTGTAAACCGTTTCCATTGTGTTCAACTTCAAAAGCATACAAATGTTTGATAAATTGTATGTACGGTCGGCCACAACCTAGGATACCCCATGGCAGCTCTTACCGCGCGCGGCATAAGGGCGCCAATCGAACAAAAAGGGGTATCGTGTGGCTGACTGTACCTATGTGCATAGAAGCATGAGGTAGGTAGGTACGGTCGGCCACAATCCCAGATACCCCATGGCAGCTCTTATCGCGCGCGGCATAAGGGCGCCAATCGAACAAAAAGGGGTATCTGAGACTGTGGCCGACTGTGCAATCTAAACCAAAATAAGACTACAAAAAATTGGATAGACCTAGTTGTTGGACTGTTAGCAAAGTTGCAAAAGTAATAACGTTATAAATAAATTACCCAAATTAAGTATTCGATAGAAAGTGCGTGACGGAGCGACCTAGAAATAAATAAATCTTATCTTGACTTGCATTGCATTGCAACTTCCGGAAAATTATTTGCTTGCTGCCAAGTTGTGAGTTTTCATTTTCATGTTCTTTTAAGCCTCGCGTCCATTAGGCGGATCGGGGCGGATTTTTGCCGGCGGCAAAAATCCGCCTGCCTATATTTTGTATGGAAGTGCGTCCACTAGAGCGCATCGGGGCGGGGCGGGCCGCGACGCAATATTTTTGCCGGCGGATTTTTGCCGGCGGCATTACCCGCCCCGATGCGCCTAGTGGACGCAGGGGCAACAGCATGCTCGCGCATGCGAATGCGCGCGAGTGTTGCCATTTGTCGACCAGAATACATAATCGGCTGAATTATTGTTGTTCTTGTTTATAATAATGGAAAGAATTCTATGCTATTGGCGTGAACGAAAAATCGCTGAACAAACGCTTAGTACGAATAGCTCAGTAAAGTTAAGCTTCAAAATAATAAAACTGTAAAAAAATTGAATTACCCTCCACGCTGCTATCGTCCAACCTTAAGGGTGGACGATAGCAACGTGGCGGGAGATTCAAAATTTTCACAGTTTTTTACATTTTGTAGCTAAACTGAGCTATTTTTGTTCAGCGATTTTTCGTTCGCGGCTATAACATAGTATTCTTTTCATTATTGTAAACAACAGAACAACAATAATTCAGCTGATTATGTGTTCTGGTCTACGATAAGTTTTTTGGGCAGTGCCACTGCTTCATAGACCAGAACACATACTAATCGGCTGAATTATTGTTGTTCTGTAGTTCACAATAATGAAAAGAACACTGTTTTATTGCCGCGAACGAAAAATCGCTGAACAAAAATAGCTCAGTTTAGCTACAAAATGTAAAAATCTGTGAAAATTTTGAATTTTCCGCCACGTTGCTATCGTCCACCCTTAACCGATCATGATGATGAAGAAATACCAGCAGAAGTATTAGAAGTTGATTTTTGGTTTTGTTAAGTTTATGGTTTTCACAAACGCCGTATTGTTCCAGTAGACTCGGAGAACTTCGCTCGCTTCTCTCGCTCGTTCAATTATTCCGTTTCGGATCCAGATTGAACGCAGGTTGGACGTAACTCAACGCGGGATTTTTTTGTAACTAAATATTGAAATGAAAAAATATTACGTATACTGCGTGTTATTCACTAGGTAAGTAAAAAAAAAATTGTCATCGAGTATTTATCATCAATTTTATTAGTTTAAAGTGCATGAAATCCCTAATATAAAATAGTCTGTAATTTTGGCATGAATGAATAGGGCTTGGCAATTTTTTTGCAGCCAAGGGCCACATAGAGCCAAAATGGCATAAAAGCGGACCGTACCTGAAACTATAGGTAGGTACTTACCATACCCTATAATTATTTTACCCATAGTATACTGGGTGTTAAAAGACCGCCAACAGAGCGGGAAACCACGTATTGTCCTCATTATAAGGATCATTTTTGCCCAAGGAACTATGCCTGGGAAATCAACGGTTTCCGAGATATTGAGGTTCAAAGTCAGACTTTTCAAAACTTTTTTTTTGCATAAATGTATTTAGTATCAAGTACTTAACATTTCTTCTCAAGAAGCCATATCAAAATTTTGAATATTTCTTACAAAAAATGACGTTAAAATTGCAACCCGCAATGTATTCTAAACATCGGCACCTCAAGTATAAGTAGTATAAACTTATGCCAACGCTTGCGTAATATGACTTCCGTGTGTTACACGTATATTGCGTAATAAAATATTTTTCAAAATTATAACCTAAAAAACCAAAATCATTTCCCAGCAATAATTTATCGAAAAAGTACTTTGTTTTGGTATCTAGTATGCGTGCCTTTCGGGTCTGTCAGCGGTCTTTTAACACCCTGTATTCAGAGTGAGATGAGCGCGCGTCAGAAAATTTCAGTCTCAATCATACAAAATAATTTCAATCAGTTGAAAATTTCTCAATCGACTAGGCATCAAAAAGTTACAATTTAGGCAATGTCACAAAAAGTCACAACGAGGGCTCAAAAGTTACAATATTTGTGATTAGACAAAGTGGCAACACCAAAAAATCCGCCGAGCCGATGCGCCGATCCGCCCCGATGCGCTTAGATGGACGCACCCCAACGTTGCGTTGCGTTGCGGCCCGGCCCGGCCCGCCCCGATCCGCCTCATATGGACGCTAGGCTTTATAATGTTGGTACTTGGCCGGAAGTCCGGCTTATTCTGTGAACTAGCAGCAAGAAAGACAAGTTCAATTTTTTTCCCTATTCTGTGACTGTGACATAACGTCACCGGTCACAGAATAAAATCTTTCAAAACAAAACAAGGTTGTCTGTCAACAACAAAAGGAATCACGCAAAATTATTTTCTTTCAAATTTTGTATAATATCTTCCTGAAAACAAAGTTAAATTACGCATGTTAAACATGGATATGGACGGACATCCACTAAACTTGGTAAGCGTGGTTTTACTTAGTGTTTCTGTCTCTGTCCCGTGGTATTTACTATTAGCAAAATATTGTAGACGTTCGTATTGCGTCTTCCTTTCTAATTTAGATTATTTATTATCCTCAGGCGCACCAACAGCATCGCCGGGCCGAGGCCCATTTGAAATACAACAGGTTTGACGAGGCGATGTTGTGCCACCACAATGCTGCTGAACTTCTACTTGATGCAATGAAATCAACTACCTCATCGGTGGCCTTAGAATCCATCACCCTGCAACACAGCTACCATCTCAAGCAAAAGGATCTTATTAAAAACAAAAAGGAACAGTATGCTAGAGTTAAAAAGGCAATGGATAATATTAAGAGATTGGGCAAGGACTCTAACATTGCGGGCAATGAGAACACCAAGATACAAGTTGCTATTTACAAGACTATTAACGAAACTGATGGGCTGTTGGATGTGCTAGCTAACAAGAAAGACACTAATATTGATACAGTCGGCGCAAGGGAGAGTGATGGCAGCAAATATGTAATGGATGCAAAGAACACTGAAAAAGACAGACAAACTGTTGTTGATGAAATACTACATTTGAACCGTGGCTTACATTCACTAGTAGAGCAACTAGTCATGCAAGTTGAAGTCCTAAAAGATGAGAATATTTCGCTGAATGAAAGAGTAAAATATCTAGAAAAGGAACGAAATAAGTACCTGAATAGTCAAGTGTCTGACTTTATACAGCAGAGTAATTTCTCTAATATCAGTTTAGGCACTGAGGCTTTGGCACACGGTGCTGTTCAAGTAGAACTGGCTGCAGTCGCAACACAGAATAAAGGATATACCACAACAGGAGTCACCCGTACGATACAACAACCACATTTTGATTTGTCTGCCTTCAAAGATGACTAACAATACTGTATACTATACTGTAGTGATTTTAATTTCATATTATCTTAATTGAGGACCAAAATTGTAATTTGGTATGTGGTAACTAACTGCAATAACTTATTTCTATTCTTAAAATAATACACATATTTATTTTTAATGCCTTGGCAATATATGATTTCTATGTAAATAAAAATATAATCATCGCTAGGTAGAAACCTAGTTTTTTATTTGAAGTGGAAATTGCGGGTACATAAATAAAATGAAACTAAATAAATGAATTTTAGATATGTATTCCATATTGGTCTTTACACAAAAATAAAATTTATTCTCAATCTTAAATGTAAAAATAAATTTCCCGATAAAGTTAATCAGGGGTAATTACTATTCTTACCTATGTCTAAAAACATTGTAGATTGGGCGAGTGATGGAGATAAGGGTTTTGTTGGTTGGCCCACCTCTAAAAGTTATCCAGTTATTATGAAATGTGATACCTACACCACAAAACCATCAATTGAATCATACACTTACGTTTTTGGTAACACAATATTATACAGGGTATTTTATTACATACTACAAAGAACTCTAAATAAAATTGCTACAATTCTTATAATTTTACAGCATTATATTGTTAACCCTACATTTGCTAACATATCAATATTTAATTATTTCTATCCTGTTATAAAAGCTCGTTTTCCTATAGAAGCGACAGTTTTTGTTGTATGAGTATTTGGAAAGGTGTTAGTTAAGCTTTCATGCAAATATTGACAAACCAAAATTAGGGATTTTTACGTGTAGGTACATAATATTTGGCTGTGTATGTTTATCTGTACAATCGACAGCATATTGTGAACTTATAAAATTGTACATTTTCGACAAATTCGCTCGTAGTGTAGAGCTTAACATGCTGTTGACAGTACATACCCATTTGACGCCAAGGTTCTGTAATAAATAATTATCAGTAATTTTTTTTTGTAGATATAATTTTACCTTACTGATTTTAAGGGTAGGTAGATACCTACTAGATCAAAAAATGTTCATTACACAAATATTTCTGATCAAATGGGACAACTACATAATAGCTTAAATTATTTTTTAATACACAATGTATGTACTTAGGTAGTTAAGTCAGTAATATAGTAAATTATTATAAAGGAATAGGCACGGCAATCTAAGCGAGACTTTGTACATAAATATACACAGTAGATATTTAGATAATAGATAATCACGACACAAATAGGCACTGAAATGGCAATAATTCTTTAGAAATCAATATAGTTACTTATTGCATGTTCCAAACACTTTGCATTTCAAATAAAAGTAGCAAAGACAATTATCAGCCTATACCTATGATAATGCAACAATCCAATAGCTTGGAAATATTATCTATCACATTTAATAATATTCGAGAGGACATAGTTACTTGGTAGTATTTGAGTTGAGGCATTGAATATAGTTACAGGTTTTTGTCACTCAGTGTTTTGTTTATACAACAATTCACAATACTATTTACTTCAATGAATGGAGGAAGAGATTACTAAACTATAATCACATGCTATACACACTACCATTATTATATTTAAAATATTATTATCGTCTTAGTCACTGTCTTTAATGTTTGTGTTCGCCATTTCACCTGCAGTGGTTGTTTACATCAGATCCCAATAAGGTATGTTTAGTGCCTTAAAGCGTTAAAAATATCTCTGAACAACACTGACTGACATATTTCCGTAACAATAACAGGAAAAATGAAATAATTAAAGCATTCACCCTTAGGAGATTTAAGTGAGGACAAATTCTAAACAATTTTGGAAACACCATGAACAACAAACTTAGATTTTATGAATTTTATAACAATTGATTAACATTAATGCTCACGGTGTGTATGGAGGCGGAGGCGGTAAGACAGATAAATCATCAAACGGAAAGTATTGTTGACTACCAAGTACCGGTGGGGCATATGTGGGATGTGCCGATGGCATATAGTCGGCACTGGGAGTGTAGGGGGGCAATGTGGGGACCGCAGGCGTGGGACCGACGCTGTGGGCCTCATAACCATCCCAGTCCTCCATGAGGTTCCGCCTCTGCAAGTCTTCATCGCTCGAGAGGGGTGCTCCCCAAAGATTTGCCGCCGAAGCCAATAGTGACATCGCTCCTGAAAATTTACAGGAAATCGTGCTTTAGGACTAGGACAGTTTTAAAAAAAAGATAAAAAAATATTTATTTAAAAACCACACATAAATTATACAGACAGTTACAGTTTCAGAGATTGCAAAAAATGGTTAGAGTGCAGAACAGTAGGTAATGATTTTCCGTTGGTCTCCACGCTAGATTTACATCTGTGTTGTGGAGGCCTAGATTGACGAAATTCTAAGTTAGGTTTAGATGGCGGGTCAACGCTGAGATTTAGTACAACCAATAGTGGTTCTTAAAAAATGTTTATATAAAAAATAGAAAAAGAGATTAAGAACTAACAATAAAAGGCATTATCTAAGAGCTCAAACGTGTAGTGTGATGAGGAGTGAGAGGGTGTGTAAGTGAGGGGTATGTGTAAGTGTGTAAGTTTTAAGTACAGACAAATCATAAAGCCTGTCTACAAAACGTGAATTGAACTCAAAATTTTTGTTATACTGTCACTGTAATATTGTATTGTATTTTATAGCCAGTTTAGTATTTGTACATTTTTACTATGATTTGCACTCGTGGAGACACAACTGCGGGGAAAATTAATGCACAAAATAGCATTTAAAATAGTTGTAAAAACTGGGCGATATTTACATCCAACAGGAAAATTACTCATTGTAAAATATGGAAAGGCCAGGTTTCTGAATTGAGAATTTTACTAAGCAAATTGTAAAGAAAGCTCCTGGGTTTGTAGTAATGATGCGAGTGGACTGTATTGGTTAAAATTAATTATATTACATTAAATTAGAAAATAAGTGTCGACACGTCAGTAAGTCGAAGGTGAAGTGAGTTCGCCGCTTGCATCCGATAGGTGGCGCGGCCGGCGCGACCGGTTTAGGTACCGTGGAGCCCGCACCTTGCAAGCTGCAGCAGCCGATGACATAGGGCTCCAACACAAATACTTAAGTATCGTTCTGTCACACTCTTTTGTGAGAAATCTGCAGACAGGACGATACTTACGTATTTGCTTAGTGAATTTCTCAATTCAGAAACCGGTAGTAAATAACATAAAATTTCTCACCTGCAGCTGTTATTGTATAGAAACCATACTCATAGTCAACTTGTATGGTGTTAGGATCGCTGTTGGTTGCGTTGCCTAACACCACAGTTGTATAGTAGCAAACGCCCACAATCGCAATGACACAGAACACACAGAGTATGCTCGGGATTGCGTTTCTTCTCAGCATCTTGATGGCTTTGCTGTTGAGGCTTGTGAGGTTTATGAGCACCCCAATACAAGACCAGAGGAGCATCATAAAGCATAGAAGTATGAGGACCCTCATCAGGCTTATCACTTCTGGTGTCGAGCATGTTGGCTTCCCTGGAAATACAATTTTTTCAACTTTATAAGTCACTAGCTTTTGCCCGCGACTTCGTCCGCGCAGACTTAATTTTTTTTCCCGTTATTTTCTTTGCTATAAACCTCACGGAGCCCAAAACCTTTCCAACGAATGCAAAACCGTGGAAATCGGTTCGTGCGTTCTAGAGTTATAGCGTCAGGAAGGAAAACCCGACTTATTTTTATATAGTAGATTTTGGATACATAGTATGTATGGTACCTTTTTCAAAAGGATGCGTTGAAGATAGGGTGCATTCTGAACTGCATTTTGTATGGGAGTATAATTATTAACATATTTTTTTTATTTGTGTGTGTATATCTCTATGACAGTATTTATCTTTTCCAACTGAAAGGTAGCAGTCACATTGTCCCAAACATGTATGAGCTTGGTGTTTGTTAATTTCACATTTCCTGGCACGTTAGCTACGGGGCACCGTGATCGCGCCCACACCTCAAGGCTATAGCTGAAAATCAGCGATTTGCCTCAGCCTGTCTGGCTGTAGCAAATATTGTACGCTGAGCTATGGCCTTTTTGCGATATACTGCAGCACACATATTTATAATATTGTTCCTACCTACCAAAATTTTTCTTTCGTGTATTTTTTGTGTTTTATCTAAAGATTGTATGTATTATGTATGTGTGACTGTGGTAACAAATAAATGCTTTTACTTACTTACTTACTTGGTGCAAAATTTCTGAAACCTTACTGAGGCTCTACCACGTGTTACCTCTAGCAGACCTACGCAGAACAGGTTTTGAAATAGTGAAACTTGCATTGCTAACGTAACTCGTGGTCGAGCCTCTGATAAAAACTCACCTTCACCTTCCTGTAAGTCTATCTGAGTATCGTCATCATCTTCGTCGAGTGTAAAGAACTGAGACAAGGACAGCCGATTCATGCAATGATTATGCAGATTCTTGATTCGGAACCAGCTGGGCTGCACGAGGGCGGCGCAGGTCAGCAAGAATATTGATAAATTGAAGAAGGCCGCTATTTTGTTGAACTCCTTGTCTTTGAAGGGAATAGCCACTTTGAGCCCTGAAATCAGACAAAAAGTTGTTTTATTAAAATAGTGTCATGGTGGTGCTAAAAAAGTGGGCGTAAGGAGTGAGGGTCTCTAACATGAGTGTTCCCTAATAATTTTAAGAGTTAACTGACAGCAGTCTAACATCTACTTGCCCGAGGAATATGGAATGCCCAGTTATGTTGTAATAATTAGGTTACAGGGTGGAAATTGACTCATCATGTCATAATTTTAGGAAAAAAAACAAATCGAAGGGAATTCTGTAAATTATTCAAGCAACAAAACAAACAATGAGTGTATAAATATCACTGTAACACACACGGAGCATCTTGGTGGGAGGGCCAACAACATAAATTCTCCACTCCACTCCACTCATTTAGCAAGCGGAAAATCTTGTTAAGCGCTTGCTAATAGCCACAGCTTGAAATTTTGCACCATGACGCCATGGAAAAGGTCACGGCAAGGAAAAATAAGATGGGTAAACTCTAAATGCAATAAGAAATTGGACAAACTTTATAACTTCTCGGACTGACTACTACTGCAAAATGTTACATGAAGTAGAGAGTCCGAAATAATAAACGATAGGAGTCAAGTTACATGATGAGCAATTAGTAATAGGAAAAACAATGTTAATTTTGTGATTGAACGTCATTACCTCGTATCCAAGTTAGGCAGCCCATTTTGTTGCGTAGCCTATGTCATTGGAAGTCGCACGTTGAACAGAGTGTTTTCTTGCAGTTTTCTACGCTAAGAAAACTAGTCAGCTGCAAGCAATACTCACACCACGGATATTTCTTTAGTTATTACAGTAATTTCGCAAAGCCCCTTCACAATCACACAATTTTTTTTGACATTTGCCTTGATTGACATTACAACCACAGACTAACAAAACATTCTCGTCACAGATAAGTTCATAGACAATATAAATTAGGGATGCGTTCCGAAATACCCATTATACTTAAATCCACAAATCCGGAGTATCGTTTGACAGACATAACTGTCAAATTCTAGAATAGGGCAACATTATTCTAGAATTTGACAGTTATGTCTGTCAATTTGACCAGTGGTCAAACGATACTCCGGATTTGTGGATTTATGGTAGGAGTAGGACTATAGCAACTTGGCGGGAAATTCAAAATTTTCACAGTTTTTTACATTTTACAAAACCGCACAATAGTATCCTTTTGGCGACTTAGGTCTATCAGGAAAAACGACTAGGTATAAAAATGTCGTATATTTCATTACTAGTGTGGAAAGGCTTTCATTGCAACGAGTTCCGACAAATGGCTACCCGAGCCGAGGCGCAGCCGAAGGCGAGGGTTGACAGTCGGAACAAGTTGCAATGACGGTTCCGCACGTGTACTGAACGACTATTTTTAATACAGTTGCGAAAAAATAAAGCAATTTAGTAAAATAATAAAAACACAATAAACTAACTTAACATTTTTGACTTTTCCGGTAAAATGTTCTCCGAAGCATTTTGTGCAATTATACTGAGTTCCGGTGGTGTTAATTTAAAAAAACTAGGGTCGAAATTACTCATTTTGTGCAACAAACAACTAAAGCAAAGAAAATTTCTGAAAAATCAAAATGGCGCCAAGCGTAGAATTTACGCAGAGTTTTTTTTCTTCACCCATTCTGGTAGGCAAAGGCAACTATGCATACTTCACCCATTCTGGTAGGCAAAGGCAACTATGCATACAGCCAAGTCTTCAGTAGAAGTTTTTTATTGATATGAAATGAACATGAAATTTAATGAAATGAAACCTAACCAAACTCATTCAATAAAATCATTAAATCTGATATAGAAACAAATTAGTAGCTTCTTTTTAGAAATATACGTATTTGCATGAATCATAAAAACTTTTTTAGAAAAACTTCATGGTTGGTTTTTCTTTTTAATAGACATTATTTTGACAGTTGGGAAAGAGAACGCACGAGTGTGTAATAGCCCACATCCACAGCCTTCTTTATCTCTCAAGCCGTGCTGTGCAAGTCCTGGCAACGTCGCCCGTGAACCCGTTTACGCAGTGCACTGTCTGTCAGAAGCCATTATGATAGTACGACCAAGTTAAAACTAATCCGAGTTTCACTAACTTCAACTCTGGCTGGATACCATTAATTTTAGTCACTTAATAATACCCGGCTAAATAACATGGCAGTTATGCTGTTTGTTTTTGTACCTACCATTTTTCTTGTAGTTTTAAATTAGCTGGATAATACGTCATCTTCATTTGACGTAAGGATTTGTTTTGATTTGTTGTGTGGCTGATGTTGTGAGTGAAAATTAAGTAATTTATTAGTTATTCATTGCTTTAAAACAGCCTAACTTGACTTGCCAGCATAAGGTATGTTTTAAGAGTATTTTCATAGTTTTAGTTACGATTTGTAGTTACAATTTGATCATATAGAACCAATCGTAACACAACAATAAATCATGAATTTATTTTCAAATGCCTCGCCGGTGTTGTGTGCCCTGCTGTAAGTCGAATTACGACTCAAGTCTAAAGAGAGAAGAAAGACCTTTATCTACGTTTTCTTTCCTACGGGATAACGATTTATTAAGTCGCTGGAAAAATAATTATTAGATAGTCTTACAAGACAGACAACCGGTTCACGCAGTCCTTAAATGCGAGGTTGCCAAACCTAACAGCATGGCTTGAGAGATAAAGAAGGCTGTGCCACATCCCGAACGCTATACGTCCCTGCAATACGCCACTTTTTGAGCAACTGTATTAAATTATTATATTTCATTACAAGTGTGGAAAGGCTGTCATTGCAAAGCCGCGAGCCGAGGCGCAGCCGAAGGCGAGGGTTGGCAGTCGGAACAAGTTGCAATGACGGTTCCGCACGTGTACTGAACGACTATTTTTAATACAGTTGCGAAAAAATGAAGCAATTTAATAAAATAATAAAAACACAATAAACTCAACTAACTTAACATTTTTGACTTTTCCGGTAAAATGTTCTCCGAAGCATTTCGTGCAATTAACAACAAAGGCAACTATGCCCATACAGCCAAGTCTTCAGTAGAAGTTTTTTATTGATATGAAATGAAAATGAAATTTAATGAAATTAAACCTAACCAAACTCATTCAATCAAATCATTAAATCTGATATTGAAACAAATTAGTAGCTTCTTTTTAGAAATATACGTAGTTGCATGAATCATAAAAACTTTTTTAGTAAAAACTTCATGGTTGGTTTTTCTTTTTAATAGAAATTATTTTGACAGTTGTGAAAGAGAACGCACGAGTGCGGGAAAGGTAAAAAAAAAGCACGCGTGTGTAATAGCCCACATCCCGAACGCTATACGTCCCTGCAATACGTCACTTTTTGAGCAACTGTATTAAAATAGTTATTTGTTATGCAAGAATGCAAAATTATTGTTTGCGGCGAGTGCTTGTATTGAAAACCGAGCTAGCGAAGGTTTCTAAAATTGAGCCACGAGCGTAGCGAGTGGTTCAAAAAAAGAAACCTGAGCGTAGCGAGGTATTCAGAAGCACGAGACGCAAATAATATTGCATTCGTGCGAAACACAAAACTTTTCATCTCACAGAAGCGAGGAAATGACTTTGTTAGCCAAGCGGGACAAACTCTATAGACAACTACTTACAGGCAAAACAGGTGAGTCAAATAAGTTCCTTTTAAAAGCATATTTTACTGTAGTTACGGCTGCCGCACTAAAGTTTTGAGCTTCGTTGGTATTAAAACCATTCGTTTTATTAATAATTTCCTGAAGTTTATTTATCCAGACACAAAAATAATGTAAATAAAAGAATGTTTTTTTTTCCGGGTGCATTCTGAACTTGTACCATATAAATTAAAAATTTGTAGGAGATAAAAAATGAAATTAGTAATATCGTTTGAAAAAATGTATTTAACAAACCAAAACATAATATTTGATAAAACAGACGCGCAGCATTTTTTTTATTTACTGGTATTTAAAAATAAATATGTGTACAAAATATTGAAAAGACTATAAGAAGAAACCGCGTTTCTGAATGTTCTATTCCGTGACTTTACCTTTTTAAAAGATGCTTATGCACCATTTACATTCACAGTTTTGTATAGAGAATGGGCACGAACAATCGCTTTCGCTGAAATACGCGTTTAAACGAACTATGAATGAGGTTTTATTTTCCATCGGGATCTGGCATCTACTTAAACGGCCAGTGTTTTTTTCTTTTTCAAAACCATAGGGCGCGGGAAAGACTGTCCCGGCGTCGCGTTCAAATTTCGAAGCGCACAAAAGTTCAGATAGTTTAAATCCGGCCTTTACACGATCGTAAGTTACTAGTAACAGCAAACTTTCCGAGCGTGGGAGATGAAATAGTATATTTCATTACAAGTGTGGAAAGGCTGTCATTGCAACGAGTTCCGACAAATGGCTACCCGTGCCGAGGCGCAGCCGAAGGCGAGGGTTGACAGTCGGAACAAGTTGCAATGACGGTTCCGCACGTGTACTGAACGACTATTTTTAATACAGTTGCGAAAAAATGAAGCAATTTAATAAAATAATAAAAACACAATAAACTCAACTAACCTAGCATTTTTGACTTTTCCGGTAAAATGTTCTCCGAAGCATTTTGTGCAAATACTGAGTTCCTGTGGCTGTTAATAAAAAAAAACTAGGGTCGAAATTACTCATTTTGTGCAACAAACAACTAAAGCAAAGAAAATTTCTGAAAAATCAAAATGGCGCCAACCGTAGAATATAAGCAGTTTTTTTTCTTCACCCATTCTGGTAGGCAAAGGCAACTATGCATACAGCCAAGTCTTCAGTAGAAGTTTTTTATTGATATGAAATGAAAATGAAATTTAATGAAATGAAACCTAACCAAACTCATTCAACAAAATCATTAAATCTGATATTGAAACAAATTAGTAGCTTCTTTTTAGAAATATACGTATTTGCATGAATCATAAAAACTTTTTTAGTAAAAACTTCATGGTTGGTTCTTCTTTTTAATAGACATTATTTTGACAGTTGGGAAAGAAAACGCACGAGTGCGGGAAAGGTAAAAAAAAAGCACGCGTGTGTAATAGCCCACATCCCGAACGCTATACGTCCCTGCAATATGCCACTTTTTGAGCAACTGTATTAAAAAATAAATTCCCCTCAGAAACAACATTTTCGGCCAAAATGAAAATTGCGCTGTCCGAAACTCCGAACGAAAACTTTTTACCTAATCATAACTAGTGGTTCGCCCCGAACTGTGAACTTGCGACCCCATATAAACTTAACAACCCCATATCTCGGCAACCCCTCGACCGATTTGGCTCATGTTTTCAAAATTATTTTAATTTCATTTACCCGCCTACCAAATTTCATAACGAAAAACAAACATTCATACATACATACAAACATACAAACGCCGGATTGTTCCAGTAGAATTTCGCTCGCTTCGCTCACTCGTTCAATAAGGCGCCCTATCGCTCGCCTGGAAAGCCACTCTTGTTTTCAAAATTATTACACTCCTTCGTACTCTTTTGATCTAGGCTCTAGGGGAAGCCCGGGCAAAGAGGATATGCTAAGGTTAATTTAATATAATACCTAGGTATACATACATAAAACAAATATCAAGAACTTTCTTTGATAATGAATAAGGGCAAAAGTAAAATTAAATAAACTTTTAATAATCATAATCTTAAGGGTGGACGATAGCAACAAATTCAAAATTTTCACAGTTTTTACATTTTGTAGCTAAATTGAGCTATTTCTGTTCAGCGATTTTTCGTTCGCGGCAATAAAACAGTATTCTTTTCATTAGGTATTGTAAACAACAGAACAACAATAATTCAGCCGATTAGGTATGTGTTCTGGTCTACGAAGCAGTGGCACTGCCCAAAAAACTTGTCGTAGATCATTTTGTTTAGCTACAAAATGTAAAAAACTGTGAAAATTTTGAATTTCCCGCCACGTTGCTATCGTCCACCCTTAATACTATAATGGCTTATGAGCTCCGGAACCCTAAAATACAAATTAATCGAAGTAGGTATTGGTACAGTAAGTACGTACGTACTTAGCTGTAGGTAAGCATAACTTTGTTTTACATTATTACTTATGTAGGTTAGTTACATATGCTAATAAATAGTTTTGGAAACAAATAAAAATGTAGGTAGGTAAGTACGTTCGATGGAAATGTAATATACGAGTACATTAGCTTTTATTAGGGAATATTCAATAACAAAGGTACTTACCTACTCAAGTATCGGGTTACTGACCCAGCTACATAAGTAGTCAATGCCAACAAATAGTTAAGTCACCACTACGTTCAATGCCCGAAATTAGACAATAAGTACTTAATATATCTAAATAGTAAAAACTAACGTTATTTTACTCTACAAGGTGATGTTTTGTAAAGTGACACAGTTTTAGAAAATAATTAAACTTACTTTTAGTTTCAAGCGTTACTAACTCTTACCTGAGTCGGGTGTCTCTGACCAGAACAACACCCTGTGCAACTTACCTAAAAAAATAGACAGGGTTATTGAATTATTATTCTACAGAACCACCTATCCTGAAAACCTAAGTAGAAAGCCAGTTAACCACTAACTTAGTAGGTGACTAGTTGTTAGGTAACTAGTTATTACTGTTAAATATTAAATATTACTGTATTTGTGAGTACTATGTTCGTGTTTAGTATAAGTGAAAATGTAAATTTTATTTGTGGAAATGAATAAACATCTTCTATTCTATTCTATTCTATTCTATTCTAGTGGTATGACATCACAAGCCTAGTCTCTACACACCTAACAATACACTACGAAGAAAAACCTTTTTCTTCGTAGACAATACACCATTTTAGAACCTCAACCTCTGCAATATAGATGCACAAAGCCAACTTGTAGGCTGGTTGTTATAGGTATAGGTGCATATTATACATATAGCTAGGTCTTTTGTTTTCAGTTTTCTACACACTTAAAAACTCTCGGTTGCGGCAGTCTGCACCCAACAAGCAAGATGGCTAGAATTTCCGCTTGCACGTAGTACTAAGGTACACGTTATCACCGAGTTCCTTCCGGAAATTATCAATTTTACGAACAAAACAAGATTCACTTGGAAATCAATATGTAAGCTTTATCTATATATATATAAAAGGCTTAGGTTGACTGACTCATCACGCTACAGCCCAAACGGCTGAACCTATAAGTATGAAATTTGGACAAAAGTTGCGTTATATGGTGGAGGGTTTATTTAAGAAGCGATTTTTTTTTATTTAACCCTTAAGTGGGTCAAAATTGGGTTGAAAGTGTGTATGGGAAAAAATTTTTTTTTGGTCTTTTGTACTTTAATCTTACTTTTTCGTACTTTTATTTAAAAATGATTCGACACCTATTTCAGATTTTTTCTCATTTCTATGCACTTAAGGGTTAAAATGGGTGCTAAAGTTTTTCGATTTTTTTCACCAGTTACGATCAATGCTGGAACAAAACCGCTAATGCCACAACAGTGATAATTTGACAATAGTTGTAATTTGTGGACACGCTACGGGTTAAGATAGATTTATTTCAAGTTTAACCCTTAAAGCGGTAAAAATAGGGTTTAAAGTTAATATGAAAAAAAAAATTTTTTTGTCCGCCTTTACTTGCAACTAAGAATTCGTATATTAAATCAAAAATAAATTAACACCTGTTTTAGCTTTTTTCTAATTTTAGCCGTTTCCCTTAAACGGCTAAAATTAGAAAAAAGCTAAAACGAGGTTGAAATGTATGAATATTTTTCGTGATGTAGTGTCAACGTCGGGCCCAAACCATTTAAGCTACAACTATGAAATTGAAACTTCAGTAGCGTTTTGTAGCAAAATTACCCACCATGAAGAAAAAAATATAATTTTAACCCGTCAAATGCCCAAACCGGGGTTCAAAGTTTGTATGAAATAAAAAATTTTTTTTGTCCGATTTACTTGAAATTTAGTATTTGTATATTTAATAAGAAACAATTAAATACGTGTTTCAGCGTTTTTCAAAATTCTGCCCACCAAAGGGTTAAAAGGGGTAGAAAAGTTTGAAGATTTTTCCTGATTTAGTATCAATGCCAGGCCTAAACCATTAAAGCTACAACTATGAAATTGAAACTGCAGTAGTGTTTTGTGGCAAAACTACCTACCATGAAGAAAGAAATACAATTTTAACCCTTCAAATGCCCAAACCAGGGTTCAAAGTTTGTATGAAATAAAAAATTTTTTTGGTCCGATTTACTTGAAATTAAGTATTAGTATACTAAATCAGAAAAAATCAAACACGTGTTTCAGCGTTTTTCTCATTTCAGCCAATGAAGGGTTAAAATGGGTGGAAACGTTGAAGTTTTTTTCCTGATGTAGTAGCAATGCTGGGCCCAAATCATTGAAGCTACAACTTTGAAATTGAATGTGCAGTTGCATTTTATAGCATTACTACCCACCATAAAGAAAAAAATATAATTTTAACCCTTCAAATGCCCAAACCGGGGTTCAAAGTTTGTATGAAATAAAAAATTTTTTTGGTCCGATTTACTTGAAACTTAGTATTTGTATATTAAATAAGAAACCATTAAATACGTGTTTCAGCGTATTTCAAATTTCTGTCCACAAAAGGGTTAAAAGGGGTAGAAAAGTTTGAAGATTTTTCCTGATGTAGTATCAATGCCAGGCCTAAACCATTAAAGCTACAACTATGAAATTGAAAGTACAGTAGTGTTTTGTGGCAAAACTACCTACCATGAGAAAAATATATATAATTTTAACCCTTCAAATGCCCAAACCGGGGTTCAAAGTTTGTATGAAATAAAATTTTTTTTTTGGTCCGATTTACTTCAAACTAAGTATTCGTATACTAAATCAGAAATAATTAAACACGTGTTTCAGCATTTTTCTCATTTCAGCGAATGAAGGGTTAAAATGGGTGGAAACGTTGAAGATTTTTCCCTGATATAGTAGCAATGCTGGGTCCAAACCACTCAAGTTAGAACTTTGAAATTTAAACTACAGTTGCGTTTTATAGCAAAACTACCAACCATGATGAAAAAAGTAATAATGTTAACCCTTGAAATGCCCAAACCGGGGTTCAAAGTTTGTATTAAATAAAATTTTTTTTTGGTCCGATTTACTTCAAACTAAGTATTTGTATGCTAAATCAGAAATAATCAAACACGTGTTTCAGCAATTTTCTCATTTCAGCGAATGAAGGGTTAAAATGGGTTGAAACGTTGAATATTTTTCTCTGATGTAGTAGCAATGCTGGGCCCAACCCATCTAAGTTACAACTTTGAAAAACTACAGTTGCGTTTTATAGCAAAACTACCAACCATGAAGAAAAAAGTAATAATGTTAACTCTAAAACGGCCAAAACGGGGTTCAAAATTTGTATGAAATTATCATTTTATTGGGTCAGATTAACTTGAAACTAAGTAGTGGTGTATTAAATCAGAAATAATAATTAAACACATGTTTCAGCATCAAAAAGGGTGGAAACATTTTAAGAGTTTTCCTGATGTAGTATCAATAACAATGCCGGAACCATTAAAGCTACAACTATTCAATGAACATTTAACTACAGTTGCGTTTTATAGCAAATCTACTAAGCATGAAGAAAACAATAATAATGATACACCTAAAACGGCCAAAAAGGTTCAAAGTATGTATTTTTTTTTTGTTGGATTCATTTCATCTTTACCAATTTGGTCACACACATACACAACACATACACTTCCACGCTGAAACTGCATGACGGATTTGGATGACATTTAGAATAAAGCTTACAAAAACACACACCCATGACTCTATTCATGCTAATTTGATAATGGTGAAAGATGTACCCAGGCAACTTCTTATAAGTCTTCGCGGACGAAGTCGCGGGCGAAAAGCTAGTAATATTATAAATTAACAACATGAACAAAGTTCTGAAAGTAAATTGGAAATAAATAATTTAGAAAATACTAAAATTCACGTTTCCATTTCAGATAAACGGATCACCGAATCTGAAATAAAATGAATGCTTTTAATAAGAGAATCGTGCGCACACAAATTTGGGCGTCATGAATGAGGATTTGATTAGCCTCGAGTATTTGCTTTACAACTTTACGGGCGAAAATTCAAATAGGACTGATTATTACACGGAAAATACCACTCAAGAGGTCGGGTACGTTTGCGTAGTGGACAGCCTATTGCTCTACAACACGAGTCTCGGTGTAATAACAGCGGTACCGGAATGGGAAGCCCTAACTACTATCGTGATTCTCGCGACCGTCATTTTCGGTACAATTTTCGGGAATATCCTCGTCATACTGGGAGTATTCACACACAAGCCGCTCCGGATTGTGCAAAACTTTTTCATAGTGTCATTAGCGGTGGCCGACTTAGCCGTGGCAGTGCTCGTAATGCCCCTCAACGTAGCTTATACCACACTCGGACGATGGCTCTGGGGAAAACATCTCTGCAAGGTGTGGCTCACATCCGACATAATGTGCTGTACGTCGTCTATTTTGAACCTTTGTGCCATAGCCCTCGACAGGTACTGGGCTATAACAGACCCAATTAATTATGCGAACAAAAGGACTTTGAAAAGGGTCGTTCTACAAATTGCTGGCGTATGGGTGTTGTCACTAATTATAAGTTCGCCTCCGCTGCTCGGCTGGAACGATTGGCCCGACGAATTCACCCCCGACACACCCTGCCAGCTGACGTCGGAGCCCGGATACGTGGTGTACTCATCCTTTGGCTCCTTTTTCATCCCGCTCATTATAATGACTATCGTTTACATAAAGATCTTCATCGCTGCCAGGCAGAGGCTGCGGAGACGTACAATGGCAGCGCGCATCTACAAACGACGACCGGTAATCGAAGTAGAAAACTTAGAGAAAGACAGTGAGGGCAACAAAGAGGAGTCCGAGAACGATAACGACTCAGACAGCAGCCAGAGCATTAAGAGGTGTCGAAGAAAAGCTTTCATGGATATCAAAAGAAACTTTTTCGTTCCGCTTCTGTTGCTTAATGACCCTGTCTCGAGAGAGCGCATTGAATCTGACATAGGAGGTATTAGAACTGACGTTCCGCCCGGGAGCTACGGTAAAAAGGTGATTGATTCAATTAGGAAAGTAAGCCAGAAGAGGAGGAAACAGGGGAAGCCTCTGTTGGCCAGCGTTAACACCCGCGGGGATGTGGTTCACCAGTTTATCGAGCAGAAACAAAAGATATCATTGTCAAAGGAGCGACGCGCCGCGCGTACTCTCGGCATCATAATGGGAGTGTTTGTGATCTGTTGGTTACCGTTTTTCCTTATGTACATGCTCCTATCGTTTTGCTTGGGGTGTTGTCCGAGCGGCAAACTGATTAACTTTATAACCTGGCTTGGCTACGTGAATTCCACCGTGAATCCGATCATCTATACAGTTTTCAATTTAGATTTCAGGAGAGCTTTCAAAAAGCTCTTAGGGTTCGGTTAGTGATTGTATAATGGTAGAATCTTTTCCATAGTAGATAACGTTGTAATGAGAGTTGATTACCTACCATTAAAAACAATATTGACAAAATTCCGTTTAGGGTAGATAATTTTAATTGTGGCACTGAATAATTAGCCCTAATAGAGTTTAAATAGTTTTTAGTGTTCGCTTTGTTTGTAAAAAGTAAAAAATGTTTACTGCCTAAGTTGTAAAGAAATAAAAGTTACATACTTATCTGAAGCAACCCCATAGAGAGCGACGACGTAGTAACATAATTAAATAACAAAAAAAACATGAGCTGTTGAGAAAGAGAGCCGCTCGAGTTTTCATTCACCTAATTGTGTCCGGAGTCCGGAGAAAAAGTGGGAAAGTGAAGCATGCGCTGAGCCTCGCAAGTGGCGTCTTGTTACTTGTTAGCTGTCGTCATACGAACACTCTCGCACCCGTAATAAATGTCATCCGGGACCACTGTACGAACACAACGTACATATACCTATGGCGACTGCACTTGTTGTGCTCAGTCCCTTGTAAAGGGTAGCGCGTTGAGATTGGTTGGAATGCATAAATCAGATACTAAGAGAAAGGAAAATATTTTCTATGGTCTTCGATTGTCAAAATAAGAAAAATTGCAATAATTGATTTGAAAAAACCCAACATTAACTAATGTTAATGTTAATACATTAGTCAATAAAATTATTGAACGAGCGAGCGAAGTTCTCCGAGTCTACTGGAACATTCCGGCGTTTGTATGTATTGTATGTATATATGAATGTTCGTTTCATCGTCATGAAATTTGGTAGGCACGTAAATGAGGCAAAGAGAATTTTTAAGTTCGAACATGAGTCAAATCGGTCGAGGGGTTGCTGAGATATGGGGTCGCGAGTTCATAGTTCGGGGCGAACCACTAGTTATTATGTAATGTGCTCGGCAAACCCTACGGGGATATTAGTTGGAATTGTATAGTATAACCCGCCTACCAAATTTCAGGACGATCCGGCTAAATTTACTCAAGTTATCGCCGAACGAACATTAATACATACAAACAAACATACAAACATACATACATAAATACATATATACATACATGCATACAAACGCCGGATTGTTCAAGTAGACTCGGAGAACTTCACTCGCTTCGCTCGCTCGTTCAATAATTGAAGAATACACCACATCTACACGATGAATGATCACTGTATTTTTATTTTGTTTTTATGTCTTCTATAAAGAAGAATAAATACTTGGACGGTGTTGTTTCTTTTAAAATGCATAATGAAGATGCATAATAAGGAAACCTCGTTTTCGTAGGCGCTAGCTTTCTATAACCCTCTACGAAGGTGCTACGCGTCTGTGTAGCCTCTTGAGCTACGTCGTAGCATAGCTACGCAGGAGTTTTATATGCAGGGCGTCAACCGAATATTTCTTCTTTCTACCTCTAATATTGTTACCCGATTAAAGCATCTTTTTAATTTGATACTGTAGTGGCAATGCCAGTGTGCTTAATTATTCTGTACAAAAAAACCGTACAGTTGCTAGTCACTAAAACCGGTTTATTAGCGGGATAATATTTTTATTTATATTTTGCCGCAAATTAACAGGTTTTGAGGACTAGAAATTATAAAAGCTCACTGGAATTCATAAAGTTCAAAGTTCAAAGTTCAAAATTCTTTATTTGTGGATCGTAGGTCATACATAACATAGTGTTGGTGTTCAGTCTTAAAAGATAAAAAAAATAATCTTTATGTCCAGCCTTTATGGCATACAAAGTAAATAAAATAAAATTAAAATTATGTCAATAAAATAAATCATGCTATACATAGTACCCAAAAAATACTCCTTTCGGGCAGTTGGGTAAAAACTAGTGGTTTGCTCCTAACTATGAACTCACGACCCCATATCTCAACAACCCCTCGACCGATTTGGCTCATGTTCGAACTTAAAAATTATCTTTGCCTCATTTACCTGCCTACCTTTCATGACGAGTCTACATACTTGAATAATCCGGCGTTTGTATGTGTGTATGTATGTATGTATGTATGTTTGTATGTTTGTATGTATGAATGTTCGTTCGACGATAACTTGAGTAAATTTAGTCGGATCGTCATGAAATTTGGTAGGCGGGTAAATTTCATGACAATCCGACTAAATTTACTCAAGTTATTGTCGAACGAACATTCATACATACATACAAACGCCGGATTGTTCCAGTAGACTCGGAGAACTTCGCTCGCTTCGCTCGCTCGTTCAACTACTAAAGTATCGTCCTGTCTGTCTTTTATGACAAATCTGCAGAGACAGAACGATTTGTTTATTTGTTTAGTGAATTTCTCAATTCATAAATCGGCATAATCATCAACTTTTTGGGACTTTTTTTGTATTAATTGTGGTATTTATATTTGCAGACGCTCTACCACGAGTTACGTGCGGCAGATCTACAGCACCGGCAAATCCGGTTTTGCCATAGGGAAACTTGCTTTGCATGTGCCGTAGGTCTGCCGGACTTAACTCGTGGCAGAGCCATAGGACCTTGGAACAAAATATTGAAAAATAGTCCAATGTGCTGTGCATACCGCATACCGGATATTAGGTAGCTAGGTAAAAAGTTAAAGTTCAGAACAGACCTTTCTATCTTGTAGAAGAATGTTACGATATTACTTTTCTTTTTTACAGTTGAACTGTTTTTTTTTTGTTTCAAGCCGTGGACTGAATTGTTGCGAAGTTTCTCAGTTTTATTTGTAGAGACGGAGTTTCAGACGCTGACGTTCTTGCGCTTCTTCATGTACGTATAGATCATGTTTGTACCTTTGTTTGTCTTCTTCGCGTTTATTATAAGCGTAGACAAAAATGAACTGTCATGCAATGCAATACAAAATACAATTGATTTTAATATCGACTTTTTGTTCAACTTTAATGGATGTTGGCGATTTCTATGAAGATCTACAGGGTGCACTCTAAGTCGATAGCGGAACTTTAAATAGGTTGTCTACTGATCACTACAAACAACTTGTACGAGGTGGCGAAAAAAATGGAGCTAAAAAATATCAGCTGTTCCATACAAAAGGTTGACTCAGTACTGCGCCAAATGTATGAAACAGCAAAAAAAATTTTCGCTCCATTTTTTTCGCCACCTAGTACAAGTTGTTTGTAGTGATCAGTAAACAGCCTACTTAAAGTTCCGCTATCGAGAGTGCACCCTGTAGATCGCGATCGTGATAGATTGGCTGCTGGCTCACTTCATACTTATTTCTAGTTTGCGATTTTTTATTTTCTAGTTACTTTAGATACCATGATGATTGATTACATAGAAAATGAAACAAAAAATCGGTCTTTCAATATAATTTATTTATCCCTTCCCAATTACAATCCATTAAAATACAGTTTTCTTAAACATGATTATCCTGGATGCGGTTGAATATTGTGTTGCAAAGGTTTCTGCTGGAGAAATCATCAAGGATCTGCTTGTCGAGATGTCTGTTGATAATGCTGGTGCAGCGTATATCGTCCAGAGCCGTGGCATGATCCGCAGAAAGTTCGTACACATGAGGTTTATGCTCCGAGAAGCGAGACAAACCGAGATCGGCTAAATTATGGGGGTTGGAATGCGAGCGCAATACGACAATCTGCGAGCGTAGAGGTCTGGACTGATTTGAGTCATATTGCCGAGCTTCATTTATCCTCGCATACGCTGCTTCCATCACCTTGCGAGTGTACTGCATTGAATGCGGTACTTTATTTCGCAACGCGCGAATCCCAGCTGCCACTTTGTCGTCCCATGAACTTGCATCTTGAAGGAGTAATGCCAGTTGTTCCGATTTGCTGCCAGTCATGAGCGTGTACATGTGTTGCACAATCGAGTCCTGCAGACGTGCCGCATCGGTAGCTCCCTCCTCACGAAGCCATGAGTCAATAGATCCGGGTAAAGCGTCAGGGCTCGCATCCACGCAATACACGACACCTGTCAGGCCTGTGGATAAAAACACCAAAGTCGTGATAATTTTTTTTTTCAATAATTTAGGTACGAGCTTATGAACTATAGGTAGATGTAGATATCATTCATTAAAAAAAAGGAAGGCATGTATATATTTCCTCTTTTTTTGTACTTTAGAGCAACCAGGGTAAAAGCTCCCCCACACGGCGCGTTTTTATCAGTCGATGCGTTATTGCGATATTTGATTTCAGTAAATTTTGTATTAGGATGGCCATGGAAAAAAGGCTCACAGGCGCGTTTTATCGGTCGATGCGTTATTGCGATATCAGATTTTGGTACATTTTGTATTAGGATGGCCGTGGAGTTAAACACTGCTGCGTTAATAACGTCACACGTTCCTAATACAAAATTTACTGATATCGTAATAACATGTTAGTCATATTACAGATGATTACACATACTCACACTTATGTACCTAGTAGGTACTACCTACATAATTATTATGTTACCTATTATTAGCTGTCTCTTACGATCACAATATTGTTGTCTCTATCGCGCTAGGGCGCCTGAGCTGTGATACTGTTTCTATGTAAACTGTGACCCTACGTCTGTTTTGCCTTTGCGAAGCATTCCTTACTGGAGCGCACCAAGACCACCCGCCCACACATTTGCATTACTAAATTGGATTATTTTGTCGAAGGACACGCTGCATTAATAAGTTACCCAACATCGTTTTTATTCACATCCCGTTACAAACACATGCGGTATTACCGACCGATAAAACGCGCCTTTACACACTGCTGCGGTAATAACGCCGCAACATTCCTAATACAAAAATATGTTCTAAACATTTAAAATAAGTTGAAAAAATTCACTCGGGACAGGACTTGAACCCGCAACCGCTCGCATATCGTGCAGGCGCTCTACCAATAGCTACCGAGTCAAGTAACTGTCGATGCGAATTTCTTCAGCTACTTAATCTCCGTCTACTGGACGAAGGAAAAAAAAAAAAGAATGAATGTTTAAAATATTCCCTAGCACGGGTTCGTGCTTTAGAAAAAAACAAAAAGTGTACTAAATGTTCTGATAACAGATATCGCAAAAACTCATGCGGTAATACCGACCGATAAAACGCGCTTGTGTGGGGGAGCTTTAAAGATTGTTTTTTCTTTTTTTTTCATAATAGTGGGTGAGTGAGGCTTAATACTTACCATGTTCTTCCAAAAGTGCAGCTATTTCCATGGCAACCAGAACGCCAAATGAGTAGCCCAATAAATAAAACGTATCTTTTTTACAAAGCCTTTTCAGAATCACCTGAAGAAGAAAAAATGCAAGTTTACTGTACAAATTGTTGAAAATTATTGTACATTATAGAATGAGCGAGCATCTAATAATTAAATAGGGCCTATTTGAAACAGAATGCAAAACAAGGCTTTGTTACCTTGACTAATCTTCGGGCCGTTTCAGAGACAGTTTCATGAATATGGTCCAGTCCAGGCAGCACCACTGCCGCATACAACTTCAGTCTCTCGCAGAGTGTTTCAAATTTGTTATATTGTCCATCCATGCCCGGAATCATTATCAAGTATTCCGCGTCAACGTTGCCTTGATCTGCTCGCTGAAATTTTTATTAAACACACATTTTTATTTTTGATAGTATTGCTTTGATCTCGTCAAGAGTTTGAATTTTATCATAAACCTAATAACTAGTGGTTCGCCCCGAACTATGAACTCGCGACCCCATATCTCAGTAACCCCTCGACCGATTTGGCTCATGTTCGAACTTAAAAATTCTCTTGGCCTCATTTACCTGCCTACCAAATTTCATCACGATCCGACTAAATTTACTCAAGTTATCGTCGAACGAAAATTCATACATACATACATACATACAAACGCCGGATTGTTCCAGTAGACTCGGAGAACTTCGCTCGCTTCGCTCGCTCGTTCAATAACCTGAACTAATCAATAAACTAGTTCAGGTTTTTAATCAAAACACTGGATAAACTGGTATCCAGGTTTATGATACAATAAAGTCAACATCGCCAACCCGCATTGAGTACGCGTGGTGATTAAGCTCTCTTTCTCTCTGAGAGAAGGCCTTTGCCCAGCTAGTGGGACATGTACAATTGTACAGGCTACATATAAAGTCGACATTTTCACATTATCCTGTTTTATCGTCAAAAATCTGATTTTATCATAAATCTGCGATATGTACACACGACAGCTCGGCGCTTACACGCTAGCACTCTACTCGGCTACGTTAGGGGCGACTTTAAAACAAAAGTGTACAGTCTGACGTGATATCGTGTGTACATAACAGTAACTCCAACTGCAACAGTTGTGGCCAACTGCTTGTATTCGCTGCCCGTGCTTTTGGCAGTTGCAGTCGGCAACTACAGGGTGCACTCTAAGTCGATAGCGGAACTTTAAGTAGGCTATCTACTGATCAATACAAACCACTTGTAACATAGGCGAAAAAAAATGCGGCGAAAAAAATATCAGCTGTTCCATACAAAAGGTCGACTCAGTACTGCGCCAAATTTATGAAACAGCTGATATTTTTTTCGCTCCATTTTTTGCGCCACCTAGTAGGTACAAGTTGTTTGTAGTGATCATTAGAAAGCCTACTTAAAGTTCCGCTATCGACTTATAGTGCACCCTGTAGTTGCCGACTGCAACTGCCAACAGCACGGGCAGCGAATACAAGTAGTTGGCCACAACTGTTGCAGTTGGAGTTACTGTTATGTACACACGATACTTAGAGTGCATCCTGTAGATTCAGAATAGCATTGACACAGTTTTACTTTCATAATAATAAGTAGGTGAATAACCACTCACTAGACTAGATTGTTGCACAGGAGTAGGCAGGTAGATAATATCTTGCAGCAATTCATCATTATCGACACCAGAAAATAAAACTTCCAATCCAGTTGCCACTCTGGATTTAGTTTGCTTTAAATTATTTTGTAGTTCTCTCAATCTGTAAATTACACGAGTTTTACAAAATAGTGTTAGAGTTTGGTTCTCTCATTATCTCTTATACTGTATACTCTTATATTGTATATTGCTTTTGGTAGTCGCTCATCTCCCATACGCACTACGTTCCCACACCATCTCAGCTGAGCTTTCATGAGCATTGCGTCCATGCAATGCTCATGTACGTCTTAGCACGAATGATGGATCACGATGAGGAGGACATCATCATCATCATCATCAATTAACTATATCATTTCGTAATAACATAGATACTCACTGTGCTATACTTAAATTGGGTATTTCTTCTCTTTGTACAACTATTTCATATGTTTGCAGCAATTGAAGAAATTTTCGTGTTTTTACTATGTCAAAGTCCATTTCTTTAATTTGAATATTTTCATCCGTTTCAGAACTTAGATCTAAAAGAAATGAGTTTGTAAAAATAAAATCCAACAATACGTATATCAAACAAATTAATCCAACAATACGTATCATACTCACTGGCCATTTCATAGACTTCTTGGATCAAGTCACTTTCAAATAGTTTATTATGTACTATAACAACTGGTTCAGATAAACAAATAGCATTTTCTAATATGGGCATCACATTTCGAAGTTGGACCGATTCCGTATTCGATAATATTTCTGGAATATTATCTTTTGATTGATTGAACTGTAAAACAAAGAGTCAGTTTGATTTAGTTATTATAAAGCTATTTTATTGACACGATAAATCTGAGTAGTCCCGTTTTTATTCCTATTTCGTCCAGAGGAACAAAACATGACCGACCAATACGACATACAGTTTATTTAGCATTCAGTTATTTTTTACCTTCTCGATGTTCGGAAGTTGGAACATCAGTGATGGAAACCCATCTAAAGCTCTGGCTAAGCAAATATCACGCCCAATGTCAGCGTCATTACCGACAACAGCAAAATGTCTGGAAATAAGTATGATTCTGTTAAAATATTCAAGAATTTCATGGATATTGTAGATTTAAATTTTATTGCAAAACTTAGATTTCTCCTTACCTTATTGAAGAACCAATGTTTCTTGTAATTTCATCCAAATTAACCAACATGGTGTTAGTCTCTTTATTAGGTGCACCATCAACAATCGTATATAAACTATCGATAGGCTTCAGGCTGTTATAAGTTTTAATCAGCTCTTCATATTTTGCTTTTTCATTGGAAGTCCCAAAAGAAATTTTCACCTCAGCACCAAGTTTCTTCCAGTGCCTAAAGATAAATAATCCAAGACAGATAAATAGTGCGCTTACCCATGTAAGTAGGTGGTAAAGGATACCATTCAGGTTTCATACTAAGTTGAGCCCAAAACTCAAAGTGCCGGCCGGATATGCATAACAGTTTGGAAATATAATTTTTCATTGGCCGGCACTTTGAGTTTTTTCGGCTCAATTTGACTAGTCTCCTTTCTTCAGCAAAGAATGATAAAATGTGTATCAAACCTGGACAACAAATGATTAAAATTAAATGTGATCTGACATACCTAATTTTAAACCGCATATAGGCATCATTACGTGAATCACTCTGTTGGTGAAGTATAATAAAGACAGCACCACGTTGGATGAGCAAATTGACAACACTTAAAGCAACAGCATTATCAGTGGTAGTTGATAACACCAGATGACTACCACTTCTATCAACTGCCAACCTGCAAATATGACTTATTTTAGCAAATAATTATAAAGTTTTAAACAATATATCATCCCGCATTCAAGGGAAGTTAGAAACTTCACACAGTGAATAAATGCCGTAAGACATAAGATACCAAGATGCAAACATCAACATCTAAAAAAAAATATTTTGAACTTAATTCGGTACTTATTACAATTTAAAACAGTTATTGAAATATAAAAAAACACATAAATAAAAAAACTGACCTCCTTGTAGAAGACACAGCTTCACCATGGATGTGCAACAGTGCTCGACCAAAGTGCTGACTTGTCGCCAGCAAGTGCAGAGCCCGAGCAGACTCGTGGGCGCCATACGTCACACGACTCAGCGGACGAACGAAGCCGCGAGCTATACCTTCGCTTAACATCACTTGCAGTTGCTAAAAAAAGTTTTGTTATTTGGTTAGAAGCATAACACTTTCGATTGCAGGAGGATCCGAAACTCACTGCATCATTTACATATGCTTTGACTAGGTACCTTTCTTTCTTCATGATTTTCAGGATCAAAAACTGACGAAAAATCAGAAGCGATATAAGAACGACATCTTGTCATGTTAGACATGCCATACGTGAATGCCTCCTTAGAATGCACGTTCTGAGTGTCGATTGTAGTTCCCCATGAAGCACAACAATTCAATGACATCTGAAAAATTATTAGTGTAATAATAACGTGGCATACTATTACATTATAACATCATTTAATTGATAACTTTAAGTTTATCTTACGTTTTTCAAACCTCCTTTACCGCAGCTAATAACAATATCACAACCCTTTCCGTATGTTGCGGTCATCACCATGTCTCCAAATGATGCATGCCTTGAGTTCCCAATATTGTTGTCTGCAAATTTTATTACAAGTTTAAATTAATCAACAAATATATCAAATAATTCTTAATATCTTATTTTTTAACGTCTGCTACAATCATTACAAAGAAAGTAGGTACCTAGAAAAGTTGAATACCTGGTAAATCAGGGAAGATTCTTCGTAATTGTTGTTTCTTCTTCAAGTTGCTGACAGCTGCAAATACTGTGCATTTGTTTGCAAGAGCGATCGAGATGACAGCTTGACCTAAGGCCCCAGATGCACCATGAACCAGAACACTCACGCCTTGATAGAGCTTGCATTTAATACCCTGTAGAGAAAGTAATACTATTGTGACCACAAAACAGAGGTTTTATTTAATGATGTCAAAAGCGCGTTGAGACCAAAAACATTGAAAAAAAAGGGTATCTAAGTGCGAGTATCAAAATAAATGACAAAATCTTTTTTATTTCGCATCTTCTTCTTCTTTGCGTGCTGTCTCCTATCGGAGGTTGGCGATCAGTTTGGCTATCTCGTCCTTCGAAGCCGCCAAACGAAACAATGAGCCGGTGCTCTGCCATTCGCGCAGATTTTGGATCCATGATATCCTGGGTCTACCAGGTCTCCTTTTGCCTGGTATCTTGCCTTGTATGATCAGTTGAAGGAGGCTGTGTTTATTTCGCATACCTAAGTTATACTTACAAGACAGTATAAGGCATGTGTATAAGCCAGAGGAACCGTTGCGGCATCCTCGAGAGTCCAGTGCTCTGGGACAGGCCACAGGAGCGATGGTTCAGCTGACACTTGAGACGATGCTGCTCCACGACGAATTATGCCCATCACTCGATCACCGCTATAAATTGATAAAAAGCCTTGAATTCAAATTCCTTGAATAAAAAAATATGGAGAGCAAAACTTAAACATGAGTTAGTTAAACCGTTGATTTAAGACGACGTACGTCTCACAACTAGCGCCGCCAATGGAAAAAAAATCATATCTTTTTTTTGGATGCGTTTTTAGCAAAAAACGCTCCTGCGATTTCTCAACACGAGGCTTAACTATTTTTAGGACCTAAGGTTTGGATTCCAGATCCTAGAACTTAAGAATGCAATCAATTCTCGCCAAAAGTGGCCACTTTTGGCGAGAATCGATTGCATTCGTAGGAAATCTAATCCTGGAATCCAAACCTTAGGTCCTAAAAATAGTTAAGCCTCGCGTTGAGAAACCGCAGGAGCGTTTTTTGCTAAAAACGCATCCAAAAAAAAGATATGATTTTTTTTCCATTGGCGGCGCTATTTGTGAGACGTACGTCGTCTTAATAGAAAAACTGGATTACAAGTTAAGAACGTATGTATGTCCTTTTATTACAAGTTTTATGTAATAATGTTTCAATACTTGTCCTTTAAGATCTAAAAATCGCATGGCAAGGACCTAAGTTATTGGGTTTGATATGGCTTGAAACCCTCTATTATGATCATAGCCTGTGATCGTTCGTTACCCAAACATGTTTGATTCCTTTAATGCTTAAAATAATAAGCTTATATTCACCTGGTAGTCAATCCACTGAAGTCCATCCCGTAACGTTGGCCGGATACTTCGTCGGGCCTAGCTGATATCTCACCGAGGGCTTTTTTGGCATCGTATGAATTGAGCCCAGCATAGTGAACCTGAATAACAATCTTGTCTTAGTTTCTGTGCTTAGATTTTTTTTTATATACAGGGTTTTAAAAGACCGCCAACAGACCGGAAAGCCACGCATTCTAGACACCAAAACAAAGTACTTTTTCGATAAATTATTGCTGGGAAATGATTTTGGTCTTTGAGATTATAATTTTGAAAAATATTTTATCACGCAATGGACATGTAACGCACAGAAGTCATATCGCGCAAGCGTAGGTATAAGTTTATGTTACTTAAGCTTGAAGTGCTGATGTTTAGAATACATTGCGGGTTGCAATTTTAACGTCGATTTTTGTAAGAAATTCATAATTTTGATATGGCTTCTTGTGGAGGTATGTTAAGAACTGGATACTGAATACATTTCTGCAAAAAAAAGTTTTGACAAGTCCGACTTTGAACATCATTATTTCGGAAACCGTTGATTTCCCAGGCATAGTTCCTTGGGCAAAAATGTTCCTTATGATGAGGACAATACGTGGTTTCCCGCTTTGTTGGCGGTCTTTTAACATCCTGTAGATACCTAAGATTTTTTACTTTTTTTTTTTACTTAGCTTCGGTGTTAGTCTCCCACTGCTGGGCAAAGGCCTCCCCCACTTCAGTCCAGAGTTTTCGGTCCTGGGCCACCTCAGACCACTCCGGCATGTATTTGACGAGATCGTCCCGCCAGCGTCTTCGCGGCCTACCTCTACTTCGATGTCCATCTGCTGGCACCCATTCCGTGGCGATTCTTGCCCACCTATCCGGGTGCATGCGGCTGATATGTCTGGCCGAAGATTTTTTACTTACCGATACTACAATATCTTCAGGTTTGGGTTTTGGTGTTTCTGTCCAGTGCAGAGACTTAAGATCACCAATTTGGGCATTAGTCAACGCCACACTGGGTAGTTCTTTGTTCTCACTTTGTTTTCCTTGAACGAAGTAGTAGCCGCCTCCAATACCCTGTTGCATTTTGGTGGTCATTAATGTCAAAAGTTTATGAAAAAGTATTGCAAATGTTCGACAAATCAAAAAATTATTGTTTTCCATAATGTAAAAGGTATAAGTACTACGACTACGAAACCTTAGCTCATTAAGTAATACATACGTCTTGTAACACGGTGTACGCTAAATTTATATTGTTAGGTAATTCCTTAGCTTGCACATCTTTGAAAGACAGTTTAGGGACCATAATAATGTGCACTTTATTTCTTTCGGTATCTTTCCTCCATTGTTTAACAAGATCTGAAAATATATGGAATTATAAAGACTTACATATTTTCCGCTGTCGAGGAGCTTGCCGACGACCTTTTAAATCTTACCTTTTAATTCATTCATCGGTGGATAATAAGTCAAAATGTTAAGATGGCCATTATCAGATAGACTGTTTCTAGCCGATTTCACTCGAGGAATATCATTAGGGGACATCACAGAGATAACGTTACTGTGTTCAGTATCAGTCTGAGATCTCCAACGGCCGAGGACAAGACGGCCATTGGGTGTAATGGCTGATGCTTCAACTTTGTACATTGACTGTGAGACAGTCCCTTCCTCCAGAACTATCACAAATGTGTCAGATGGGATTGCATCACCAATCAACTGAAAATGGAAATTCATTCAGTTTCTACATTTTTCGACAATAGCTGGTTGATCGAGCTTTTCTCGAATGCTACGAAATGCTTACTTATTACATATAATTTCAGGGATGCAACCTAATGTAACGTATGTAACGTATGTAACTATGTATGCTTTATCAACATTGTTAGAGCAGTTTTCGAGAACGTGATTATAATATGTCACAGGTTTATGTTAAAATCTGATTTTTGACCAAAAACCTAGGCTTGCTCGAAAGTTTATCTAGATAGACTAATATTATAAAGAGGAAAAGTTGGTTATTTGTTTATATGTTTGTATGAACGGGAAAAAAATCATAGGCCCGGTTTCTGAGTTGAGAATTTTGCTAAGCAAATGGGTAAGTATCGTCCTATCTCTGCAGATTTCTCATAAAAGAGCGTGACAGAGCGATACGTAAGTATGTGCTTAGTAAAATTCTCAACTCAGAAACCGGGCCTAAGACTGCACGGACGAAGTCCGGTTCTATTTCAAAATATTTTATCATAAACCCTCGACATTGTATATTTAAATATTGCTTATGGGGTGGCTACATGTTGAAGAAGAAGACTTGTATATAATCATAGTAGAGGATATTACTGTGTGCTAGTTCAAAACATCCAGAAAACATCACTTTAATACTTACTTTAATGTCCACACTATCGAGAAGGACAAAATCTAGGATTTGAATATTCTTTATTGATTCGTAAACGTCCTCGTTGGTATTGATATTAATGGTAAGGTTTATCGCTGAAAGTTCCGGGAGCAATTCCTTCACTTTATTACCCAAAAAAGAACCATGTTTCTGCTTAGTGACATCTAAAGCATTTAACTTCCTATCTGAATTTTCAGCCAAGATTTGCAAAAAGGTAAATAAAGCCGTCGAAATCTGAAAAACACATAATTTAAGAGAGATTATTTTTTATGGAGATTTATACCTAATATACAAGGTAGGCAGGTATTATGTCTCTATACTAACGTTCACAATATCCAGCTGATGATGCGGAACAAATTTAAGTGTTTTTAATCCGATCGTTTTTTGCTCACGGGGAGGAACGCTTGTGAACAATATATTTCGTAACAATACACCACCACATCTAGAAAAGAAAAGTTCATACTTTTATGTATTGGCACAATGTAATTAAATTGCATTGTTATTTTTTTTTTGTTTTGGTACCGTGTTGCGTTCAGATCTTCAAGATGATAAGCTTCCAATAATCTACTTCCTAACTGTGGAGTTTGGAGTTCAAGACTATGCTGTTTTAAATCAATGTTCAGTTGTTGAATGTATCGAGGGTGCTCAATCATGCCTCCTTCTCGTCTTAGAAGATTAATCTGAATTGCAGCGTCAATCAAAGTCACCCAATTGTCATCCCAGGTAACAGTTGCAGTTGTCATATCGGCGTTTCCGTTTTGTATGCTCCTGAATTCCCCTCTATAACAGTTTTAGAATAAATAAAATTATTAATTGTAGTGTGTCTTAATAGATGCTATAATTAGATAGATGCTATATACATAATAATTATTAGTTTTGCCAGTATACCTGTATCTGTATCCTCTTTCATAAAACATTGTATAAATATCATTCGAGGTATACAACATTTCGTCTACATTATCTTCTTGTTTTTTATAGTACCCTTTGGAGACATCGGCTAACGCCTGAATATATCCGGTAGCTACAATAATATTCTCATTGACTACCTGTAATTTTTATACAAATGTATTAGTGTCATTCTTCTTCCTCACCATCATGTATCTAAGGTGATGGTCAAGGAACACTAGCGCCACCCATGAAAAAAAATACATTTTATATCTTCTTTTTGGATGCGTTTTTTTGCTAAAAACGACCCGTCAAATTTTTTTTGCTAAAATAGGCCACTTTTGACTTGTACTTTTCTCATATTGCAAATGATTCGATTTTTGTGGTACCTACTTACCTCAAAATACCCAGTTCCTCTATGTAACGAGACTCCAAACTTCAAGAGACGATGATCATAGATCTTTGGTAGTACATGGAAGTGGACGTCATTAAATTGAACAGATTTGGTTTTTCTCTGAACGTCCATAGCCATAGCTAATGTGTCCCAAACCAACACGAGGGCACCGGCCACCGGAAATATATTTTGGTCTGAAATTCCAACAGTTAAGCAAATGTCAGAGCTTTTCCAGAATATACAGGGCGTCCCACGGCTATGCCACATGGAGGGAAAGTACCTTAAATATTGTAGATGGAACATTTTACTGAAAGAAGACATTATTTTAATTTAAAAAACAATTTAAACTGCATTCATAGATATTTAAATAATTACATGGTTGAACCGGGAATAGAACCCGTTACATGAGAAAAATAATTACCCTGTAGTTTTATCATACCGATCGAAAGGCTTCATCATAAGGATTATTTTTTGCTAAATAACATAGTGTCAGAAATAAAAGGAAGACCATGAATTTTTACATTTTTAATACAACATTAATCAATTTATCAATGAAAATCACAGTAACAAAAGAACAAAAGAATAAAAGTATGAAAATGAAACAAATTGAATAATTTCTTTATAATCAGCCAGCCGCGTTGCGATGGACACATTTTACGCGTCTTTCGGCTCAGGATACGGCTTGATTTGTTGCATATAGGGTTTCTCTTCGAGAGTTCTCGAACCGAGAATTCCCGGGAAATTTTGCCTTACTCGAGACGAGAAAAAAGTGATCGAGAAATCGAGAAATCGAGAAATTCAGTGAAAAATTTTAAAAACTTAATAATGCGCTTGCGCTCGCGCGCGGCTGTGTTTATGTTGTCTTGGGTTTTCTTTTTATAAACTAGTATAATTATGTTGCTTCGTCCGTTTTATTTCAATTCTTATATGATTATTTGTGGTATTGAAGAAAATAAATGATCGCTTGAGTTTCAGTTTAAATAAAAGCAGCGTGTCAAAGAGCCAAGTTCAAAAACGACTTTAGTTTTTAGTTTTCATATGTTAGTCATGTTATGTAGTTAGTTTACTAGCCGTTAAAACTACCCAAGTAAATGTTGAGTTTCAATAGGTCATAAGTTATTTGTTTTGTGTAAATAATTCTACTAATTTAAATTTAAATGTCATATTTTTAAATTACAAACAGTTGTAGCAACAAAAAAACAATTGATTGTGTTTTAAAATGATGTTATACGTTTTTATAAATTAGTTTAAGGATTGTCTACAGAACTTGGCGGCACCCATTTAGATCTCAATTCTTTTGTCGGTGAACTTGTCAACCACATACAGCACCCTGTCCAAACATAGACGTCAAGCGAGAAAATCTAGATAGCTGACACCGAGGGCTACCCGAATCACCCCCATGTATGTTCAGCCATTTATTGTCGTCTAGAAGTTATGGGGCTTTTAAGTTTTTTTGAAAAAAATTACCTAGCATTGGATTTTATTTTCTAACTGTTTTTTCTTTCGATTTTTCACAGATATTTTTTATTCTTTAGGGTCTCAGATAATGTATCTATTACCAGAAAAATAATAATTAGCTATGGACTTCTAGAAGTTACCGCAATTTCGATCCAAAGTCCAAAAATATTGTTTTCGAGAAATCATCACTGGAATAGTTTGTATGGTGAAAAAATTAAGTAGAGGTCTGAAGGATTTTTTTTTAATTTCAAAAACTTTCCCAAAGCCTTAGTGCTCTTTGTGACATTGTTTTTAGAAGATATTTTATTTGTTTTTTCCAAAGAAAAAGACTATTTAGTCCTAATTGTTTGTAATAATGATAAAAAGGTCTCGCTAGAGTTTATTTCGCTTAATTAAAGTTTTCCAAAGTTAAAGTCACATGAAACTAAAAATGAACGTTGTTGATTGATAAATGTTGTTGAATATTGCATAAAAAGCGTAGTTTTATTGTTAAGTCACACATATTTTTCAAAATTTCCTTATTTCTCGACAACCCGAGAATTCCCGGGAAATAGTGGTCGAGAATTCTCGTGCTCCGGGAAATAAAAAAGGTCGAGAAATGAGAAACCCTAGTTGCATACTACCAGGCAAATGTTAAAATTCATGGTCTTCCTTTTATTTCTGACACTATGTTATTTAGCAAAAAATAATCATTATCATAAAGCCTTTCGAACGGTATGATAAAACTACAGGGTAATTTTTTTTCCTCATGTAACGGGTTCGATTCCCGTTTCAACCACGTAATTATTTAAATATCTATGAATGCAGTTTAAATTGTTTTTTAAATTAAAATAATGTCTTCTTTCAGTAAAATGTTCCATCTACAATATTTAAGGTACTTTCCCTCCATGTGGCATAGCCGTGGGACGCCCTGTATAACACAGAAACAAATGGTAGCAGCAATAGAAAAATACGAAACATCATTTCAACCACACGTCTAATATTCGAATGTCAACCAGTTTTACTTAAATTGCATAGACTTACTGCCGATTTCTGAATTGAGAAATTATAAGCAAATGGGTAAGTATCGTTCTGTCTCTGCAGATTTCTCACAAAAGAGCGTGACAGAACGATAGTTAAGTATTTGCTTAGCAAAATTCTCAATTCAGAAACCGGGCCTAAGTAGGTACGAGCAAATACTCATAGAGAATTTTGGCATCTAAATTTCCAGACACATTTCAGAGTTAGGCTAGTTCTATACTAGGTATCTAGTTTTATCCTTGATCAAAGATTGAAATGTATAAAGCTTACCGTCAATGATATGTCCCCTCAAGAAGCTGTACTCATCGTCGAACATCGACAACGTTGTGTCAAATGAGGCAGCATACGCTCCGTCAGCATTACAAAAGGTCGGTACCCTCCTGAAAATGAGCAAGTATTAAGAATTTGACAGGTTCCATAATCCTCATACATTGTCCTTACAAATAATAAGTTAAAAAGCTGAATAACTATTTGTCGTAGATGAATTTATATTTGTATTTTCGTATTTAGCGTACAAATAACCAGTTTGTCAGACCTCGGGTAACAGCCGTAATAGCACTGTTAAAACTTTATTCGTAAGGCTAAAGATTTAGAATAAAACTCAGTCTCGGACAATCGAAAGAAAAGATGCGGCATAATTTGTTGTACGTACGGCATAATTATAAGTTGTTAATAACTTCAGGTCTCACTGACAGACCCGAAGTTATTAACAACTTGTAATCATGCCGTACGCTAAGGGAGCTTTTTAGAGTTTAAGAATATGACTTCGACATTATGGATTCTGCATAAGGTATGCACAAAGAAAAACTATCTTACCAATTTTCTTCATGAACCCATTCCACCAGATGTGACAAAGATCGCGTTTCTGTCGACACTGGAAATTCCACTTTTGGATACAGAACGGCAAGGTCTGGATTGAAACCCTCTAGGTACAACCTGTAAAATTATCATGATTTAAAGCAACAGTATTCCTACTCTTACCAATGTATCATAGAGGTCAAATTGGAAAACTTACCCGCCAATAGCTTCTAACAAAAATGTGACGCTATCTGGATGCCCACGTCTCGTCAAGGGAACATTTGTGCAAGTTGACAGAGAACGTTTCAGTATAGCCTGCAGCAGACCGTGGGGCGCCACTTCTATCACCACAGCGTTGGCGGGAATCGCCTGAGCCGCCTCCTCGAACAGTACTGGGGACTAAAATAAACACACCAAACTGAGCATTGACCACGGCTTTCCTAATACGATCCAGCGAGGCGAACATTATAAAAAACTTACAAGCAGATTGTTGGTATGGTATTCAGCACTATTCATTTGGGCGGCCGGCGTATCCCACTGTGCTTTTGGAACTGAAGTTGACAGCCATTTTGGACTCCTTTGTTTAGGTGTCAAAACCGTTTTCAAGTATTTCAAAAGAGCTGGCGCTAATAAAGAAAAAGGTATTTATAAGCCGTGCCATTAAAGAAAATATTTAGGATGGACTATAAAACTAGCTTGTCTCGCTTTGATTGTAGGTATTAATTTGAGCGAGAGGGCGAGTGTTTTGAAATTCATCCTAAATGTTTTCTATAATAGTCGCTAAAGTCTAGCTAAAGTCCACTGAGTGTAAGTTTCCCTCTATCGATTACTTAGGTATTGTCAAAAATATACCCATATTTTTTCTTTCAACAAGAACCATTTTCAACAAAAAAAAAAAAAAACTTTTGACAGTGGACAACGGAAGTGGATTTTTATCAAATATGCTGGCAGATCATGTTGGTGTTTGTAGCACTGCATTCGTGTGTGTTTAGCACAATAATTGATTAGGTACTGTGTTTTGACTTACCAGCATCTGCTATATAACGGGAATGATAAGCTTTATTGGTGCTATTGACTGCTTTGGCAAATATTCCTTGCGCAGTCAGTTTAGCAATGAACTCATCCATTATCTCGGAGGGTCCAGAGAGTGTGCATGACTCCGAGGAGTTGTGGCAGGCAATTGTGATTTCAGGTGGGCATATCAATTTCATCTAAAAATAAACAGATATGTATATTGAACTTTTTGTAAATGTTCATAACATTAGGTGAAGTGTAACAAGGCGAAATGTTACTCGGCAAGGCGTAGTGAACCCCATCTAACCATAGTGGCGGCCTGCTTTGAAAAAAAGCTTGAACGAACTTTATCATCCCTAAAAGTACGCAATATGAGTAATATTGACATATCGTAACCGAATGGTGAAAATTATTCTTAAAGTATTACCTTTTGCGCTCCGAGACCAACAGCAGCCATGGTTCCTTTAATAAAAGGAGTCTCCATAGACACAAGTCCACGATAGTAGGATGATAAGATCATCTCCTCAGCCGTTACGCAACCGTCGGCATAAGCACATCCTATTTCGCCAATACTGTGTCCTGTTAAAATTACACAAGTATGTTACTCAAATCCTATAGCATAGATGGATATTTGGTCAGGCGAAAGGGATGACAGTGGATTTATTTTTTCAATTTATTTCGATCAACTACGAGGATCATAAAACACAGTGGTCAAATAGTGGTCAAGAACTGTGTGCTTATTCTGTAAAAATCCGCGTAGTTGCTAGTCGTCAAAACCGGTTTATTTGCGGGAAAAAGCTCACCAAATAAACAATATTTTATTCGACAAATAATACGTACGTATTATTAAAAAAATATATTTTCAATCATGTTTTTTCCCGTTTGAGGACCGGTTTTGAGGACTAGCAACTACGCGGATTTTTACAGAATAAGCACACTGGTAAGCACACTTGCTTTGACAGGCCTATACCATCCTGACAGCTTAGTCGACCAAGCCCACAGGAAAGACAGGTCAATACGTGTGGTATAGGTGCTGGGCAAGCCTACTCCATCTAAAACAATGTCCCAGGCACTGCAGCGCCGAGTGGTCTCTTCACCTATCTAGTGTGAGTGAAGGTGCCACTGGACGCTGTATAAATCATCTCATTACGTAGATGCAAAGGCCTTAGTCTTTGACAGGCCATCAGCCCGACGGCTCTATGACATTGCAAAGATTGCAGGAAAACAGTAGACTAGGTAGCAACTTACCTGGGCTATTGTTTGATAATAAAAGCTTCGTCCAGAACTTACCAATTAAATTATCAGGCACAAGTCCCATGTTCAGCAAAATATCAGTAAGACCAATTTGCACAGCAGTGATGCCGACAAAACAATTGATGATGTTGTCGAATATGGTTTTGTCATCTGTTGTGATGATATGAAGGACATCCATTCCTTTGGGTTTCAGCACTTCTTGACACCTAAATATAGGTTGCATAAATTAATCAATCATCGTCATAATAAACAGAAAGTTCTGTCTGTCTGTTTGAATTGTGTTTTAGGAAATAATATGTAGTAACCGAATAGTTTCCTACCTCATAATAGCAGCAGCGAATATAGGGATGCACATGAGTTCCTTTCCCATCCCGTTCCATTGAGAGCCCATACCGCTGTACACAAACCACAAAGGTTTTTTTGCAACATCGTGGTAATCCACTTTCTCTTTCAGGCAAACTGGCTTATTATTTTCGTCCTTTGCTGCGAAAATATAATTTTCATAAGAGGCGGTTTGTGCGTGATATTTAATTTTCTATTGGTTAAGGGGATTATGGATGCAGCGCCGATTTTTCAAAATTCCTCAAATAAGTTACTTATTAGGTGAAAATTGAGTTTCAGGGGTAAACGTTTTACACCTACACTCTAAAGATCCATTGATGAAATAATAAGGTTACTTTTAATGTGCATTTGCTGCGGTAATAAAATATAAGTCGAGTTATTAGTAATAGTTATAGATTATTAGGTTAATTTTATTTTTGTTACTTACTAAATATAGCGTATCCTCTTGCGACATGTTTGGAATCTCGAGTCTTCTGTATATTATGAAAAAGTGATATAACTTCAGGATCTACGGGGTTCGACTTGAAATCGTTAAAGATGAATTCCACCCCTGATTCTTGTCTTGAAGATGCCGTCAGCAGGTAGGGAATCTTCGAATCATAGCGGGTTTTATCCTGCAGACGAAATGTAATGTATAGCAGGATGACAGGGTATCCTAAGGAAACCTTGATAAAAGCTAAACCAGAAAAAAATACCAGTACCAGTTTCCTTTGAAACTAACTTTGAGTACTTAGATAATAATTGTATACCTACGGTAGTGTTTGTTTAAGCTACCATAATGATTTTACTTGAACTTATTCTCGACAAATTTATAGATGAATCACCATGGCCCTCGATGTCAATATAAGGAGGTGGAAGCATCATCTTTTAGATAGATAGATAGAGAACACTTTATTGTACACCAGAAATTAAATGTTAACAGAATTTTTCTTAACCTAATAGTACAGACGGCGGTCTTATCGCTAAAAGCGATCTCTTCCAGACAACCTTCGGACGGATTGGACCAGTAAAAATTAGCAGAATTAGTTTTTAGCTTTTAGCAGAAAAAGTTTTTAAAAATGGAGTTGGTGACTTGCTGTAGTCAAAATCAGGCGAAAGAAGAATAAGTACCTTTGGTTTATAATCTCCTTTTAGCAGCAAATGCCCATTCAAGCCAGTAAGAGAGAAGCTATTGATAGCTGCATATGATCTTCTGAAGGGCCTGTTGTCTTTCACAACGCGCATGCGTCCATCGCTTATAGCTGGAACATCGTCACGAGGTGTCTCGTAGTGCAAGTTAGCTGCTATCTGACCAGTTTGATAAGCCAGACATACCTAGGAATTAAAAACCTTTTTTAGACAGTCTCCCTAATAAAAAAACAATGGTTTTACTTTAGGAACTTACTTTAGTCAAAGCAGCTTGAGCTGAAGCAGCATAACTGAATCCCATATTGGACATAACGCTCCCGATAAGAAGAGGATCGTAGCGATTCTTGCAAAACACTTCTTGAATAGCTTCCAGCTCTTTTTTGTCCGCATCAGGTAACGCTAAAACGGGCAATTTTTAACCTTATCTTTATGGACTTATTCACTGTTGCTATATTCACTCTATATTATTAACATTCACTGATATGTTGTGTTGGAATAAAAAACTCTATGACGTAAAAATTAAGGTCAGTGTCTGTGTTGAATTATTTACGATGAAAGTAGGTACCTGGTCCAAATGCTTCAATGTATTCTACGTCCTGCGGCAAAATATTTGAATCTTTGTAAAACTGGTTGTAGAAAGATGATAAGACAGAGGAATCCCTAAAGGGTCCATATCGGTCACTAAAGTCTGCGTCCAGGTTGCTGAACTGAGTGTCAACACCACAAACGTTTGCATATATCCTGGAAGTTTAAATTAAACGTTTCACATATATTTTATTAGATACCTTTTCCTAGAAGTCACAAATAAGTATAATTCAATAATTTAATCTTACCTTTTTGCATCTTTAGCGTTCTGAAGAAAAACGACACTGATACATTCAGACGGTGATATACCGTCAGCGTTTTTATCAAAGCTTTTCGTCTTTCCATCAGGATTCACTCCAAGCATTCTGTGAATTTTAACAAACACTTTATCAACAACCCTTCTTAAACTTTAACTTTTAATTTTGTGATCCATTATGATTGTTTCTTACCTCTCATAGTTAATGCAAGCATGCGGAAAAAGATGCGTATTGCAGCCCCCGACGATGGCTGCCTCACAGTCACCGCGCCTCATGGCCTCGTAGGCTTTCTCCATACAGACCATAGCCGAGGTGCTGGAGCCGTCAATAGAAAGCGAAGGACCCTTTGAGTTCAACCAGTAAGAGATCCGGTTGGCGAACATGGCTCTGTTGGTCCTGGAGATAATTTGCAATAATTAAATTCGGTTTAAGGCTGGAAGATAGCAGCGTGGCGGGAAATTCAAAATTTTCACAGTTTTTTTACATTTTGTAGCTAAACTGAGCAATTTTTGTTCAGCGATTTTTCGTTCGCGGCAATAAAATAGTATTCTTTTCATTATTGTAAACAACAAATAACAATAATTCAGCCGATTATGTGTTCTGGAACGAAAAATAGCTGAACAAAAATAGCTCAGTTTAGCTACAAAATGTAAAAAACTGTGAAAATTTTGAATTTCTGCCACGCTGCTATCTTATTTGGGATTGTAAAACTTTCCAATGTTGAACATCAGTTGCTATTTATTAACACTTCCGCTCGCATAGTCAGGGGTGGGTATACGTGGCGGAAAGTAGACCATTCGCGCGAGCGGAAGTGTAGCAATCCTCTGGATTCAGCAACTTACCTACCCCAAAATTTCGGTACCACCCAGAACTAAACTTACCCCAAAATTCCGGTACCGCCCACGACTAAACCGTTAGCTTCTGTAATCAACATATCGCATTCCGATAAAGTGGCGCCTATGAAAACGCCTACTTTCTTCCCAGACAGTTCAATAGGAGATGTGCCTGAAAAAAACATATTTTTAAGGTTCCGACCTCAAATTAAAAAAGGAACCATTATAATAGGATCACTATGTTGTCCGTCTATATGTCTGCCTGTCAAGACCTTTTTCTCAAGAACGCGTGGTATCAGTTTGTTTATATCAAAATACTTAGGTCTGCAGTCCCTTGGAGCCTAAAAAATCAAGCTTCTAAGTTAAGGCCCAGGTATAGGCATCACTAGCGCCGCCAATGAAAAACATCATTCTTTTTTGTTTTTTTTTTTAAAGACGAGCCGTTAAATGACTATTGACTACCTACGTTTGACCTAAGCTTAAGCATTTGTAGGACCTAAGGTCTAGATTCCAGATCCTAGAACGTACGAATAAATTCCGCCGCCGCCGTTAAAAGTGGTCGTTTTTGGCGGCGGCGGGATTTATTCGTAGGTTCTGTATATTTTTCATTACTAACCAGAGTCGAAAATAGCTTGATATGCTTGTTCAAGCAGCTTCCTGCTCATAATATCCGTCTGGTTAGCCAAATGGTAGTGAATCATGAAGTATTGGGCATCAAACTTTTCAAGGTCGGGTACAATGCCAACATTCTTTGTAAGCTCAGGATTTCCATAGTCCCAGCGAAGCTTCTGAGAGCTAATAAAGTTTTCCTGTAAATGAAAAGAAGAGGCCTCTGCTCTAAAGTGGGTGTTAACAGGCTGATGATGATGATCATGCTTAGGGTTGCCAGGTCGTCTAACCTAATAGCCGGACGGACCAGCCAGTTTGGCCGGACATTTGGGTAAAAAAGCCGGACACCCTAAATTATTAAGGATTTTCTGTCTTAGCAATAATACGACAATTTTTTTTACGTAAAACTAAGATTTTCTTGATCATTTACCATAAAACTTCTTAAATTCTAATGAAATAAAATAAAATTTAATAAAGAATCAGTCTTTTTTATTACTACTAATCATTCATTAATATTATTATTTCCAGTCTTTTTTATTACTACTAATCATTCATTAATATTATTATTTCCTAAGGGAAAACACAAAATTAAAATTGAGAAAATAAAATTGAACAAAACCAAACTTCATCACTAATGAATAAAATTATCATTTTTTTAATCTTGTTCGTCTATCGTCGCCCTAATTCTAATATAGCGTAAGTCATTTTTTAACGAAATTGACATTTTGACATTTTTAGGTAAAGGGGACAAAAATACACCTATCTCTGTCTTTACTTTGCAAACTTTGTATGGAAAAAAAAGAGATAATTACCTCAAAACAATAAGTCGTTTCTCAAAGCATCAATTTTCCATTCGAATAAAGCGTAACTCATCCTTTTACATGGACAAAATAAAGAGAGCCGGTCGTTGCGTGTTTGAAGGGGTGATTTAGTTGGATTCCTACGGTTACAACATATGCAATTGTTTGTTATCTTTAGTGTAAAGTCATATAAATGGATAGACGTATTTTTTATGCTACTTATTATAATTCAATTCATAGAAATGATTAGTTAAAAACGGCAAATGAGTTACGATTTATTAGAAAATATAAAAATCTTGATTTAATTTGAGATACGACTTATTCGAACAAACAATTTGTATTGTTTTAGGTTTTACCGGTATAGAGTTTGAGTCTTCTGATGAAGATGACCACGCATTAATTATAAATCTACGTGAAAATGGTTTAAATATACCCAATTCTAAAAAGAAACCGAATAACCACATACAAATTTTTGAAAACACACTAATGTTTCGGCCAAACAGCGTGGTCCAAGTATCGCAAACCGATAAACAGATAAAAGAGCAATGTATCTCTGGAAGTACCGCTCTGGGGTTGAAATAGTAGCAGATGCAGACTCATGTAACGATAATCACAACTTACCTGAAATACCTACTTGACAGCTTTCATAACTTATCAGCCAGATGACGAACTATTAGAAGCTATAGATGCGATTCAATCTCCTTCAATAATGATGCATCAAAACAAAAATGAAATGGAAATGCTAAGTTATGTACTTCATGAAACATAGGAGCTGGAACTGAACGCAGAAGCCATAAATACTATTCAATCTCCTTCAATACTGATGCCCCAAGCGGGAAGTGTAATGGAGATGCTTAGTGATGTACTTACTAAAACACAGGACCTGGATCTAGACGCAGGAACGGATACAATAGGTACCACTGTGGTTGAAGATACATCAGATGTACAGCTTGTCTGTGAAATTGCTACGACTAAATGCATGTACTTACCTTTAAGTCGAGCTGAAACTGAAGAAACGCCATGAACACCATTGCCATCTTGCCCTAGCAGTGCACCCAAAGTAACTGCAACATCTAAAAATAATAATCCTGGACAGTGCGGTTGACTTTGGGGCTGGAAACGACGAAACTGGAACTGTTAAAGTCGATGAAAATAACAAGAAACGAAGTAAGAGAGCGCCTGAACTATGGAAGAAAAATACATGCATTTAGTCGTAACAATTTCACAGACGAGCTGTACATCTGAGATATCTTCAACCACAGAGGTAGCTATTGTATCCGTTCTTGCATCCAGATCCAAATCCTGTGTTTCAGTAAGTACATCACTTAGCATTTCCATTTTCGGCTTGGAGCATCAGTTTTGAAGGAGACTGAATAGTATTTATGGCTTCTGCGTCCAGTTCCAGCTCCTGTGTTTCATGAAGTACCTACCTAACTTAGCGATTCCATTTCATTTTCGTTTTGATTTATCATTATTGAAGGAGATTGAATCGCATTTTATAGCTTCTAATAGTTCGTCATCTTGCTGATAAGTTATGAAGCTGTCAAGTATTTCAGGTAATTTGTGATTATTGTAACATGAGACTGCATCTGCTACTATTTAATCCCCAGTAGAACTCCAAGAGATACTTTCTCTTTTATCTAACTGTTTGCGATACTTGGACCACGCTGTTTGGCCGAAATATTAGTATGTTTTCTAAAAATTTTATGCGACTATGCCGTTTCATTTTAGAATTGGGTATATTTAAACCATTTTCACGTAGATTTCTAATAAATACGTGGTCATCTTCATCAGAAGACTCAAACTCTATACAGGTAAAACCTAAAACATTACAAATTGTTTGTTCGAATAAGTCGTATGTCAGAGAATTAAGGAAACTAATAAAGCGTAAGTCAGAAATCACAGAGAATAAGAAATATATCATTAAAATTCCGCACATTATATTACAGTACGTTAAATTTTGATAAAAAGTCTAGTACATCTTAAATAAGGTTTTCTTTAAAGAAGTCATAGAAAAACGGTTATTTGAGCCTCCTGAAAACTTGTCATTTTTGACTTACTTCATATTAGAATTAGGGCGACGTAATGGGTCCTAGACTGGTTTTCAAAAAACGCTACCGAGGTGCGAGGTAAAGCCTAACAAAAGCCGGACAGGCCGGACACCGTTTAATTTGGCCGAACACTCGATCAAAAAGCCTACCTATGTCCGGCTTTAGCCGGACGCCTGGCAACCCTAATCATGCTCATGATTTGATATAAAAGTATTGGAAAAAATATTTCATTTGAGCACCCATTTTGTATTTGATTGAAAGAAATAGTGCATAGATCTGCTACTAGTGGCGTGACGTCTTTAATGAAATCCTGACTAATATTCATATATGGTTTCTATTACAATCTGAGGCAAAATGGAGCCTTCGGCGTGTTCACAAAAAATATTGCGATCATTTACTTACATGATTGTACAGTTTCTCCGAAAACTCTTTAACATTTCGGCACGATGGGTAGAGACCGGAAAGCCCAGAGATGACAACGTCGTCATCGTGCAGCGGTGGTGGTGGCGTAGGCCCTACTGGTGGCGCAGGCCCTACTGGTGGCGCAGGCCCGACAAGTGGCGCAGACCCCACTGGTGGCGCCACGGTTTCGGTCGCAGACGACGAGTATTGTTGCGGTGTTGGTGGCATTCTGGCAATAAATAAAATAAAAATGATGAACTATGGATTTCCAACAAGTAACATTGCGGAGATAAGCGAGTTTTGCTGCCATTCGGCTGCCAGTACCGAGCGAGACACATTCACATACAACCTAGTACTTACCTTATCTAAGCAAGTAGCGTTAACTAGATTACCGAATTAGTTGGAACACGTTCATTTGCGTGAACTAGTGTTTGATGACTAAATTCCGAAACTTTAAATTCTAGTATCTATTAGTTAGGTACTTAATTGTTATGTAATACAGGTACCTACCTAATGTTTAAAAGGATGCAAATTAGTGCTTACATAAAGGGTGTATCGTTATTGGCTCACAGGTTTCCACAGGCGAGCGTACTACTCTCTCTAAATTCGGTACCTACGCAAAGTTTTTTGTTCGAAAGTCCGTTATTGGCTTAAACTTATCTTTAGACAATATTGAGAAACTAATTTAAATATTTTTTTATTTTGGTCCAGTAGTTTTGTTTTTATGCGCTAAAGTGTTAAAGTGTTTTGTTCCTATGACCGCCAACAGTATGCAGACCGTCGCGTGACGTCATAAAACCGTATCTCTGAAACGTTGTAAAATCCAAACTACTGAACCAAAATAAAAAATATTGAAATTAGTTTCTCAATATTGACTAAAGATAAGATTAAGCCAATAACGGACTTTCGAACAAAAAACTTTGCCTTCCGAATTGTGGTCTGTAGCTTGCTGTCTGACCATCTGCCAAGAGTGGCCAACACCCTTTGTTCCTACCGTTTTAGAGTTTCGTACGGGAATGGTATCAAACCGGAACCTATTACTCTGCCTACGCTGCACTGTCTGTCCTAGGTACCTTTAAAGGGTTGTTACTTTGGAACCGTGAAAGTTTTACATAATATGGTGTGATTACGGTGGATAACCTTGCAAATAATAAAATTTAAGGGGGTCTTCAATCTCGATGCATAAGTATATCCGCGTGCTTTTTCACCGTTTCTTCTTCTCCATTGCAAAGACTATATGACATAGGTACAGTGATGGTGGGTGTGTGAGGGTGTGTGTGTGTGGTGGGTGTGTTATGTGTGGTGACTTATATATTACAACAAGTAATAAATAATACAAAATAAACAAAATAAAAAAAAACTGATTTTAGTAGTGAAATGATTTGCTGCGTTCCATTGTGGAGTTCCGTTTAAAGGCTCCCATACAACAAACATGACTTTTTTCCTTTTTTATAGATAATGGTAGGTACACAACTCTTCGTGCGCGAGTCCGACTCGCACTTGGCCGATTTTTCGTGTTTTACAAAAAAATCTCCTTCAGTGTACCTAACTGATTTCTGATTTCACTGTTCTAAAAACACCCTTTGTGAATTTAATTCTGTTCGTCTGAATTTAACCTGTACCTAACCTAACTTTTCCAAAACAAAGAAAAAACGTAATTACTAGCTAAAGTAGGTAAACTAATTAGAGCCTCTGAAGGTTGCTGACGTACTTTGTCAAAGAATTTACCTTCTGAAAACGGTGTTTTTCACGTGCTCTTAATAAGTTACTTTTTGACACTTTTTGACACAACATTTTTAATGTTTTAAAGAAATTCAGTGAAATGCATGAAATATGACGCGCCACATATAAACCGCTATCAGTATTAAAAGGATTTCCTCTCTTACAAGCATTAAGAGTAAAAGGTCCTAACTCTTCTTACAGGTTTCAACCGAGGATGATATTTTTATTTTATAACATCTTTGATTTTTTTAAAATCTTTATTGATGGGTTTGATTACAAAGTGATCATGTCACCCTAATAGAAAACATAGGATAGTAGATAATGTAAATCTCATCTATACCTACTTATAATAAAACTCTAGCGAAGTCAATTCTGTACATTGAATATTCTTAGAAAAAAACTAGCAGGGGTTACTAAGTAAACTATACTGAATCCAAAAATGCAAAAAAAACGGTCTATGTCTGTCTGTCTGTCTGTATGAACACGATAAACGCGAACACCGCTGAATACAGGGTGCACTCTAAGTCGATAGCGGAACTTTAAATAGGTTGTCTACTGATCACTACAAACAACTTGTACCAGGTGGCGAAAAAAATGGAGCTAAAAAAATATCAGCTGTTCCATACAAAACGTTGACTCAGTACTGCGCCAAATGTATGAAACAGCTGAAATTTTTTTCGCTCCATTTTTTTCGCCACCTAGTACAAGTTGTTTGTAGTGATCAGTAGACAGCCTACTTAACCCTGTAGTTTTCAACCAAACTTAACATGGTCGTAACTCACGTTTCTGGTCATAACTTAGGCTATCCGATGTTTAGAATACATTGCGGGTTGCAATTTTAACTTCATTTTTTGTAAGAAATATTCATAATTTGGATATGGCTTCTTGATTAAGTAAAAAAAAAAAAACGACTTTGAACCTCATTATCTCGGAAACCTACATTGCGGGTTGCAATTTTAACTTGATTTTTTGTAAGAAATATCCTAATTTTGATATGGCTTCTTGAGAAGGTATGTTAAAAACGTGATAGTGAAAACATTTGTGGAAAAAAAATTGAAAAGTCTGACCTTATTATCTCGGAAACCGTTGATTTCCCAGGCATAGTTCCTTGGGCAAAAATGTTCGTTATGATGAGGACTATACGTGGTCTTCCGCTTTGTTGGCGGTCTTTTAACACTCTTTATAATATCACGCTACGACTTTTGGCATTTGGGGCGCCATATTGTAAATGAAAAGTCGGCATTTGTTTTTATTTTATTTTGGCGGAAAATGTTAGTTTTAATGCTCTAACACAACCTTATGCTTTGCTTGCTGGCTTAGCATGAGAATGGGTAAGACCTTATCTATGGGCTTATAACTTTATCTATCCCACTCTAAGTCGAGGGAGATACATACATATAGACCCCTTTACTTCCTAAGCAATTCTTATGCTAAGCTTCCTGATATCTTACACGGGCGATACTTTAATCTAAACAAAACATATTTTATTATAAATGTATTGTTTAAATTAGGGCACACACAGACAGGCACACCCTCGAAAACAGACACACATACAAAGCTATCAAACTTATGACACCCATCTTTTTTGGTCGGGGGTTAAAAAAACCTTCATTTTGAGTTTTCCTCCACAGTCGAATTTAAACTAATGCCAATCTTAACTAGTTTTAGTGTTAATTTAGCCTCCTCTGACATAGGAGAGACCAGGGCAATGGTACATCAACCTGTCTCAAACAGGTAGCTGTAACACGCCTGCCCTCTCTGGGGCTCGTCCGAGCACACTCCATCAGCCTAGGGTACACGATTTCTGGACATTGCATTAATTAAAAATTAGGTGAGTCTACTTTTCGCATCATGTATCCAAACTTATTCAATGGAATGTGCCCGGAACCCAATCTAAAAAACAACACACCATCACCTCTACTGAAAATGTTCAAATTGTTTTTGTTTTACAATGATTGCATGCGTAGGTGCATTTGCATAATTTTATTGCAAGAAGAAAAAAAAAATTTTAAAATTGTATTGAAGTGCTGAGCCGTACACTGACGGAGGGAAAAAAACTCAGAAAACGGCCTTCAATAAAAAAAAATATCCACTCTTGATAACTCGATCCGAAACGACGCAAACAAATCATCTATTAAAAAAAAACCAGCCAAGTGCGAGTGGGACTCGCGCACCGAGGGTTCCATACCACCATTCTGTGCATTTATTTAGAAGAAAAATTAAAACGAGGGGGGCTGCATACAGCACCATCTAGTGTGAGGTCTGAAACTAATATACAGGGCGTCCCACGGCTATGCCACATGGAGGGAAAGTACCTTAAATATTGTAGATGGAACATTTTACTGAAAGAAGACATTATTTTAATTTAAAAAACAATTTAAACTGCATTCATAGATATCTAAATAATTACATGGTTGAACCGGGAATCGAACCCGTTACATGAGAAAAATAATTATCCTGTAGTTTTATCATACCGATCGAAAGGCTTCATCATAAGGATTATTTTTTGCTAAATAACATAGTGTCAGAAATAAAAGGAAGACCATGAATTTTAACATTTTTAATACCACATTAATCAATTTATCAATTAATACCACATTAATCAACACATTTTTGAATTATTTCTTTATAATCAGCCAGCCGCATTGCGATGGACAAAATTTTACGCGTCTTTCGGCTCAGGATACGGCTCGATTTGTTGCATGCTACCTGGTAAATGTTAAAATTCATGGTCTTCCTTTTATTTCTGACACTATGTTATTTAGCAAAAAATAATCCTAATGATGAAGCCTTTCGATCGATATGATAAAACTACAGGGTAATTTTTTTTTCTCATGTAATGGGTTCGATTCCCGGTTCAACCATGTAATTATTTAGATATCTATGAATGCAGTTTAAATTGTTTTTTAAATTAAAATAATGTCTTCTTTCAGTAAAATGTTCCATCTACAATATTTAAGGTACTTTCCCTCCATGTGGCATAGCCGTGGGACGCCCTGTATACCTACAGGGTTTCCCGTGATTCAAAGTCAAGCAAGCACTGGGTGAAAGGGCAGATTAACGGTACTGTGAAAAATAATAAAAAATAGCCTGGTTGCAGGAACATTTTGAAAATGGTATTTTTCTTTCCAAGGAGTTTATATCTCATTCCGACTATTATTGAACGCCCCTCGTATTGTATTGAGCGCGAAGGAGAGCGGAGGGCAAGAGTAGATTTACGAACTTGACCATTCCCATATTAGTTTGGTTCCGTGTAGCTGCGGCCATTCCGGGAAACCTTGTTATTAATCATCCCGGCACACAGGAATTACGGTCGGTAAGGCAGTGCGGTGTAGACATGCGCGAAACAGTGCACTTCGAAGTCATGATATATTTCATGACATTTCATACCACGTGATATTACCTTATATCATGGCACCAAACATGACACATGACATCATGGTATTTCCTCATTGCAGACATGAAACATGACATCATGGTATTTCTTCATTGCAGACATGAAACATGACATCATGGTATTTCTTCATTGCAGACATGAAACATGACATCATGGTATTTCTTTATTGCAGACATGAAACATGACATCATGGTATTCCTTAATTGCAGACATGAAACATGACATCATGGTATTTCAGCACACTTTCATTGCAGTACAAACAGTGTGCTGAAATGCCATGTGTCATGTTTCATGTCATCTAGTGTAATGAAATGCTATGTGCCATGCGTTATTCTCTCGTGTAATGTGTAATATTTCATGACACCGTTGTGTAATATGTCTTTTGTAATATTACAAGCATTACCTACACATGTCTAGTGCGGTGTTCCACGCTTATGCAAATTGCACACAAACACGGAACTTTGTATTCGACACCTATTGGACAACACCTGTGCTTGGGTTACGAGTAGAGCGATATTTACTTGCTGCCGAGTTGGAATTGGTGTGTTTATAGGTGTAGGTACCTGCGTTCGTAAAAATGTACCCAAAGTCTGATCATAAACAACGTTCTACACACAAAGTTAAATACTTACCAATCACTGATCAGAACACTGTATACACAAGTCAACCAATCAAAGTAATCGCGATCTGCTAAAATAGGTCTTAGCAAAAAACCAAATAAAAAATACTCCCGAAATTTTTGCTTCAAATTAGCATATATCTAATAAACAACTGAACCGAATTTTGATAAAAAAAAAACACACTCGCTAAAAACCTGCTTTCAAATAAAAAATTGCAACGAAATCGGTTTAAGAGTTCCCTATACAAGCGTGGGAACTCGGCGATGGCCAAGCGCGTGAAACACTGCCCAAGCAACAAAATTGTCCTATAGTGCACGCTTTATAGGCCTGAAGCACTTATAACGGTCTCTTAGTGGTTCCAGAATTTGCTGACACGCTTATAATAGCATGTACAGAGTCTAGTTGGCCTTGTAGTACATCCTTTCCTATACGTTAACTTATTATCGTCTATAGACCTAAATTAATAGCACAGTATAAGCTAAGATGGACTATACAAGTATTGCAAAGGTGTAAACGCGCTTGAGAATACGTGCTCTTGTTAGCTATCCTTATGAAAAAAAAAGGTCTTTATTTAAAATAGTGAAGTAACATTATCGAAGATGACATTGGTGGCCCCCACACTTAGGCATGGCCTGTGTTGTGGGTGCCGGATAAAATATTTAAAAGAAAGAAAATAAAATAATGAAATTTAGCAACAACAATTCGCTTTTACAAAGAAGTCTATACTAGGTTCGTAGGTGGTCTCCACACTAGGCCTGGCCTGTGTCGTGGAGAACCAATATTGGTGGTAAAATTAATACGATAACAACACTATAAGATAAGAAATTAAATGTTGGTGCTATATACAACTTATAATTGCCTACAAGAATAATTATACATCCATTATAAGTAAAGTATGCTTATAAGAGTATCAAATAGAACTAAACGTAGTTGAAACCATTTGCACTTTTTACTTTAATTTATAAGGGTTTATAAGTTCATAATTTGAATCAATAATAAGTAAATTAGTTCTATAACCGCTTATTCCAAGAGTAAGTGTACTTGGTTCTCTTGTGGATTCGTCGAACGCAGTTATAATCTTAACACTTTTATAAGGGTTCCGTGTAATATAATTACTATCCCAAATTGTCTTCGTGAAGTCCCCTAAAAGAGTATAATTGTTTTTAATGGTCCCGGATAGACTGTTATAGTCTCAAAGCAGCCATTTTCTTTCCTCATAGCAGTTAAAGAAAGTAACATAGACGTTTGCGAAGGTTCCGTACAAATTAGTCAATGTGAAAATTTTACACAAAATGATAATATTGATGTTTTTGGACAAAACGAAGCTAATTTAGTTTCAATCCACGAAGTGAACATTAGTGGGGAATCTTCGCACAAAGAAAAATGTGATGTTAAAGACGATTCCAGTTTAAAATATGAGGAACATTTTGAATTGCGTGGTGATGTTGGATAATGGGCTGTAGAGTAAAATATATGACATGCGGCTTTAAATTCTTTATTAGAAATTTTATATTAAAGCATAAGAGATCCTGCCTAAGGACGCCGGAACACTTCTGGACACAAATAAAGAAAGTTTGGATGTAAATTATAATGTAAATCTTCTTTTAACAAAAATCTTATAATTATGTTCTTCATTCATAACACAGTAAATAGGCTTTTCTCCAGATTTTTTTGAAACTCTATGGCCACAACCATGGCATTTGTGAGACAAAAAGAAGTGCGTTTCATTTCAAGGCCATCATAAGGTTTTTTAAAGCTTGAAAATCCTTTTTTGTCATAAAGCGGTCGATGTCACTACCATGATAAATTCAAAGGTTGACTCATAAACCTGAAAATATAAAAAAATAAGACACCATAATGAAATTAAGGATTTCTGATAGCTCGAAATAGAAACAAATGGTTCTAAAAGACTGCAACAGATGGCGTTCATAAATAATGAAGAACCAAGTACCTTTTTTTTGTTAATAAATATTCCATTGAGAAATAATCAATAAAATTCCTTAATAACCATATATTTATCACGTTTTGAAGTAATTTTTGCTGCAATTTTAAGTTTGAACTTTATAAGTAAATTTATAAGTAAATTTACTTTATAAGTAAATTTACCACCAAATGTCAATTATTCATAGCCTTACTAATTGTACTAACTTGTTTAATGGGTGTCAATAAATACTTTTCATTTTTTTTTTTCATATTTTCAAAATAACAACGCCGCTAATATTATATCTTTGGCCACTTTATTATTTGTTAACGCCACCTATCGATCATTTAGAAAATATTTTATTTTTGAATTATATGTTAAGGACCCCCCATAACCCCCCATTAACAAAATCATTCGATCTTTGGAACAATAATTGTGGAACCCTAATTCCTAACAATATGGCGATATTTAATTTGCAAAATATGTCGATATGGTTCTAATGCAAAGCATTATAAAACCAAGTACATCTATAACGGTTCTCTAACGAACTTAGCAAGCCTAACTAGAAAAAAATGGCTACTTTTCATTGTATGCCTTAGTGAAACGATTTTTTTTTTCAAATGCAACTTATTAAATACACTAATTTCGAGAGGCGAGTAAAAATTTTGATCTTAAACATAATATACTTCATCGACAATACTCGTTTGCCACACGAACACACGTAACACATTTATTTTTATGCCACACTGCAGATTACATTATTAAAGAAAATAATTAACCAAGATAACTTACCCTTTTCTCATAATATGAAATATATATATTTTTTTATAAATCCTAGAGCAGCAACCACATTCAATACAACTGTTTTTGAAAGAGCTTGTAACAGAAGCACGGAGTACGTTAGAGTCGTGTGTGGTTCTGTTAGGCGCTTATATAGTTGACTTCGCGGGGTGCACTCAGTTCTGCGTAGTCCAACTATAAGGAATCTATTGGTGTAAGTGGTAGTCACAAAGTCTACTATGGGTGTCTTAGAAGAAAAAGTATGCCTATAAAATGGGCCCTTTTCCGTGGTTATAAGCGCTTACTATCCCGTTATAGTCCTGATAAAATGGTGGTTCCAGGTTAACTATAAAACCAATTTTTGCTGCTTGGGTGTTTTCTACATAATATAGCTGTTTCACCCAGAGCGAGACGGGGCGCAGGAAAAGTGAGAGGCAATGCGGCTGTATGAGTATACGTGTGTTCGTTGTCTTTTCACGAGTAAGTAAGTAAGTAAGTAAGATATTTATTCACAAGATAAAACACAGTACAATGATACTAAGAACTAAAAATACACAAGTAAGCATGTTGGTCACTACGTAAACAAAAGCAAAATAATGCCAATGTACTGCGCTTGTGAAATGGACCCGTAGTTCAGCTGCCATTTCTACATTTTAGTAGCTATTAAAAAAAAAACTGACTCTTACAATACATTATTGATGTTTTCAAGGTAGTTAGACTCCAATAGACAGTGTAATAATGTAAGTAAATAACATCTGAAAGTAACCCCTTTTTCGGCGCGAAAAACGCATCGCTTTTATTAAATTTATTTCAGGCTATTTTTTATTATAAAAAACTATTTGAAAACCTCCGTATTAGTCATCTACTGATATAAAACATGTTTCAGCAAAATCCAGCCTGTAGAAATTAAACCTGAATTACGTTTGTATGGGAAAATGATGCTCTAGATTGGCTCTAGCGCCCTCTTAAGAGCTACGTACGGTGCCACAGACATACCTGACAGACACCCTGACAGACACAGACAGACAAACCCAGGGAGGGTGAGGTGTCACACACACGCACACACATACACAGCGGTCAAACTTAAAAACACCCCTCTTTTTGGGTCTGGTGGTTAAAAACCAAATAAAACAAGTGTTAAATTGTAGAGTTCAAACAGGACACTGCTCAGACAAGACATTGCTCCGAGAGCGCAGTGCAGAAGCAACATCAAATTTAATTGAATTTATTGAATTTCTGAAATGACCATAGACATTTTTGTCATAGTTTAAAAAATATAGTATAGAGTAGTCTAAAAAATAAGTACCTACATTACTGGTAAGCAGTTAATTTCGAGTAGAGATGGAAATGCTAGACATTTTAAATTGAAAGCAGCGAACGGAAAATTTTAATCACTAGTAAGAACACTGCTTACGAACGCCTACAAAAAAAACAACGGGTGGATTCAAACATCTGATACTTAGTACGGACGGATTTTGAATACCTATCTTGCAGACGGACGGAGGAATGGACGGACTACAAAGTAAAGGCAGAAGACAAAATACAGGGTGTAGTTTTGGTCAGTGACACCCGACTCAGGGACAATAGATTGAGTAACGCTTGAAACTAAAAAGAAGTTTGGTAAATAATCACACTCTGAGTCGGGTGCCACTTTACAAAACAACACCTTGTATATCAAAGTTAGAATAAAATCAAATGACATACTTAAAAGCACAATAATAGGAAACCGAGTATTATTGTGTTTTGAACTTATCAAGGTTTTTTTATTTGTTCATTGTTTAAAACCTAGTTCACCTACAGCAGCCTCTTAAATACTGTACCTATAGGTACATTATTCACAATCCGTTAGTTGCGCGTTGGATGAGTTGAAAACACTGTCAGCTGTGCTTCGAAATGTAGTGAGGGAAAATTAATTTTTCAGACTGAAATTGGACCTTATATTATTTAAGATGATAAATCCAGTGGGTACATTAACATCACCAGTCAGGTAGGTTGCCAGAAAATACAAGGTGTTTCTAAAGATCCTAACTTTTTTTACAGGCACCCGGTGATAGTGATCATGATCCGTATAAACGGATGCCTGTAAAAAAAAATTTAGGATCTTTTGGAACACCTTGTATTTTCTGGCAACCTAATAATAATTTTGGAAACCTCATAATAGAATCTCATCAAACGTCATAGAGCAAAAACAATAATTGGGTATTAATATTGTTTTTGCTCTATGAAGTTCTGTTGATTATTTTATTAATAAAATGTGAACGCTGTGGCAGGAGAAAGTATTTTTTTTATATTGTTTTCATAACTCAAAGCTATGCAAATGCACATACAAAAATAATAATATTATTTCAAAAACAAAAAAGTTATGTAAAATTTTCAATTGTAGGGTTTTTTTTTTACTTTTTGTGTCCGTCAAACCATCAAGAAGCCAAGTGGCCTACCAACACAAAATATGAACGGAAGGACTACAAATTTCGCGTCCTAAGTTATAAATAGATAAGGTACCCTAAGGAAAAAAAACTGTGAAATAACGATAACTCAAACCCAACCAACTAATACTATAATATTTTCTCTGCATGCTGAATGAACATTATAGTTACACTGAGATGTACTTCTATCTATTGTAAATTTTATCGTCAGAGTGTTACAAGATGATTGATTGCATTAATTATCTGGACATCAGCGTTTCACCGCACCCCTTCCCCCGGGAAATATCGATGTGTGTCACTCTGAACACTACAGGGGGTCTACCGGCTAAGACGAAGCCGATTACCATTGGCGAAAATCGAAGTTCGATTTATGAAAAATGTACATCCAGTTCATTTTACTGCCACACAGTTCATTTTTCATAAATCGAACTTCGATTTTCGCCAATGGTAATCGGCTTCGTCTTAGCCGGTAGACCCCCAGTGTTGGCCCAAATCAAATTACTTAGGTACCTACTTACATTGTTTCTGTAAGCCTCAAAAGTGAAAAGCTTAATAATACAAACAAAAAGTCACTTTATTGTTTGATTGTCACATGTTTAAGTACGAGTTCCTAAGTACTTATTGTTACCTCCATTTTAATTTCATGAATTAGCTCTCGCAAGGTCTGTCACAATTAAGAAGCTGGCTTCTAGTATTGAGTTTCTTTGTACATAAGTAAACTACTGTCAGGATTGTATAGGTGCTGGGCAAGCCTACTCCATCTACAACAATGTCCCAGGCACTGCAGCGCCGAGTGGTCTCTTCACCCATCTAGTGTGAGTGAAGGTGCCACTGGACGCTGTATAAATCATCTCATTACGTAGATGCAAAGGCCTTAGTTATGTAAACTGATGACAGCTGAATACTAGAACCACGTTTAGCTGAATCTCTCGAAATGTAATATACATTTAGTGCACCTAATTAATGCTCTCGGATTGTTTATTACCTGAGCTGGATAATTGCCTAGTTCCTATTTGTAATTTAATGCAACGAGAACTATAATTATAATAAAAAAGCTTCTCCAGGGAAATAATAGGTGTGTGGCGTGGTGTGTAGACACAAGTATGATTATTAGGTATTATGAGTTTAATTTACATATGTACAGTCAACAGCACGTAGAACCTCAGACGCTTGCACTCTATTCAGTTATTACAGGCGACATTGCAACGAAAGTGTAAGCTTTATCTGTATTGTGGTCGAAGCGTCTACGTTCTGTGGACTGTACAATGATTTATTAACCCGTAAAGTATGGTTAGAAATAATTTATCCTGGCAGAGAATAATAATATCTACATTTTTGTCTATAGCTGTTTTTTTTTTTTTTCGAGACTTCGGATAGTCAAATTTGTCCCATAGTAAAATATGCTTGTACCGGTGATGCCTATTCTTCTAATTCAGAGTTCTCGGGAACGATCGTAGGACTTCTCCTTACAATGCCTAGTAAAAAGTTCTAATAGAAAGTAGGTATTCAATCTACGAGTATAGTTTTTTAAGTGTTTAATTTTCTAATATGCGTGCTAGCAAACTAAATTGACGACATTAACTTTAGTTGCAAAATTTATTTAGCTATTTTGTATTCTGTTGCTAAAGTGCGTATTACTTAAGTATTCCTTTGTTTCGACGGTGAAGGTTAGGTTCCGGGTTAAGTTCAGTTTTAAGTAATTAGCTAACAATGACCTAAATTGGTGTGCATGGTGTCAAAACTGAGCAGCGAATCCAATCACTTACCTATAGACAAAAATCGACCAAGAGAAATTCCGACTCGCGCACTAAGGGTTCCGTACTGCAATTCAACTTAAAAAAAAAAGTATATCCGTATTCGTAGCAGATTTTCATAATATAGTCTTCGCATAAACGTTTGTTTATAGGACCTCCATCTGTTGGCCGAGCTGTGGAACTAATGCTACCAAATTAATTTTTTCATAATAAGATACACCATGGACTTCTTATAAGTTTTCCTGTAATCTAAAGGTAAAGACCCATTTTCTGTATCTTCCAAAATTTTAGGCCCTGTAGTTTTGGAGATATGGGGAGAAAATTGACAACTATTTACCTATCTTAAAATTATAAAATACATTTGAGAGCCCTTTCCTTTCGTATGTATTTAAAATCAAAGCATTTCTATGCGAATTGAAAGAGACATTAATTTTAAAACTTTTTCAATTTGATCGCAATAGCGTCAAGGGTAACCCCCCAGTTGGAAATAACCATACAATAGTACAAACGTTCGGTAAATAACGTCCCACCAAAAAAAATAATGTGAAATTTTGGAGCCAAGTTCAAGTATACTATGCGTGGTTATCGATTTCACCGACAAAAGAATTGAGATCTAAATGGGTGGCAAGTTCTTTAGGAAATCCTGAAATTGACTTGTTAAATTTTAACAGTCGAATAATTTAGATTTAGATTTAGAAATGGTTTATTGCCACAAAATGAACACAAAAAACTTATACAAATAGAAATTATCATCCGCGGTTGTGGCAAATGGGGCTGTTTCAGCTGTTGCTGTAGTTATATGACTAACTACAGCGCTAGTTTTCAAACAGTCCCACACAATAATTCAAGACACACTAGCGGGTAAAGCCAAATACAAAATATAAAATTTAAAAATAACAAGCATTAATTAATTTCAATAAAATAAAATCATGCATTTAATCAAATGAGATTAAAATAAAATATAATAATAAGACAATATCTCGAATAATCTATTCATTAATGTCAAATGTAAAAAATACAAATAATTAACTTTGAAATGGAAACAATTTTTCATCATTAACATAATATCTAAAAGAGAAAAAGAACAACGGCCCTCTGAGCAATTAAATGTCTTGTCATTCAAATTATTAATATAATGGACCAGGATTTAGTTGCAACACAGATAGCGGAGGATTTCCTTTCAAGTTAATAACTACTAAATAAAAATTTTAAAATACCCCCGACATTTCAGCTTCAAATTAGCGTATCTTATAAACAGCTGAACCGATTTTGATAAAACAATAATATCCTAGGTCCGGTTTCTGAATTTATATTTTTACTAAGTAAATAGGTCCTTTTAAGTATCGTTCTGTCATGTTCTTTTGTGAGAAATCTGCAGAGACAGAACGATACTTATGTGTATCACTTAAGAAATTGGCAGTATGCATGCTAAGTTAGGTAGGTACCTATAATAATAATAATCGTGTGGTTCCCGGGAGGTAAAGAATTGGACCAACCCCCCCGTGTGGTTCCCGGGAGGTAAAGAATTGGACCAACCCATTTCTTCCCGTGGGTGTCGTTACAGGCGACTAAGGGAATGGAGGAACCATTAAGGTTCCTCCACCGCAGGGCAGCTTGTGGCGAGCTGTTGGTATGTGGCGGTACCACGGACCCGAGTCTTCCGAGGGTCGAAAACTGGTCCTCGCATCCACGTCTTTGTACAAGAGTGGATTGGAATTCAAGAGGACCGGGACCCTCACCTCTGGCTTGCCTTTACCGGCCGTCCAGAGTGGAGCGCAAGAGCTATATGCTCGCAGGGTGGAAGTGAAAGATGCATAAGACGCGAGTTGGCACTGTGACTGTGGCTACCACTACAGTCACTGGGTAGAAAGCGGCGCACACCTCTCGACACCCTGAGCTGTTCACAACGATGTTGCCACCTTGCTGTCCAGGGCTAGCCCATAAGCGGCGGCATATTTAGGTGGCCCATTTAGTGAGCAGCAAGTCACCGTCTGCCAATTTAATAAGTTGAGACATTTTAGTGGCAGACGACCGTTGTCTCAACTCCATAGCTCAGTTACCCAGTCCATCCATACGCATCCCCATAATCCAATTCTTTGTTCCCACCCAACCCTACAATAGCCTGTGCCCTTTGCGGGAAAGCCACCAGAGTGCATTTTGTGATGTGGTGTGCTCTGAGGGTGGATCCAATAAGTGTACCCACATTGCATCAGGTCGGCGTGACCTGTGCTTTTGACGGGAAAGTACTGCGAGTGTATTTTGGTGTATGGTACTCTCGCAGGATGGACCTTGAAGATGCGCATGGTCACGTCGCACCAGGTCAATGTAGGTGGTGCACCTGATGGGAACCCTCAAGTGTATTTTTGTGTGTTTGTTGCACTCTAGGAGACCCAACAGGTGCACCACGTTACATAAGATCAAAGCTGTCAAACGGGCCTCTACGTGTTGGATACGTCCCCACGCACGCCGGCTAAAGGACCGGGACTCTGTAGTCCCGTGAATCTTTACGATAGACATACATAATAATAATATCTTTATTTATTCAGATAACTATAGTAAGGGTGTTTTAATAGTGGCATCTCAAGCTCGAGCTCAAGTAGGTGATCTCAGAAAACAAAATTTACTAATGTCAAGCTTGAGTAGCTGTCAGCATATTAGTTGACACCAGCTTGAGCTTGACAAGCCAAGGTCTCAAGTCGGTGATTTTGTTTTCCGAGTTCACCTAAATACTTGAGCTCGAGCTTGAGATGACTACTATTAATGCCACCCTGTATCCTATAGGTATATGATAGCATTCATGTTTTTTTATGTCTAACCTATCTCTATTCCAAATTTCATCCAAATCGTTACAGCCTTTTCCAAGATCCTCCGTTTAAATATATTATGTAAATATAGGAATATACAAGAATAGGATAGGATAGAGCCGCAAGGTTGCCTTAGGAACCTGACAACTTTACTCAACTAAACAGGGCTTGTTGATAAGGAATCCAGAGTCTGATGCACCATCATACCATCAATGCTAGTCGGTGAGTCAAGAATAGTCAAGATTGACAAAGTTGACACCTACGTTCTCTAAGAATTCTTTAAACATTAATATTATTATTATGTTATTTTATTTCACTTAATATGTATTGTTTAGTAAAATCTAAGGCCATTATCTACACTAATATTATAAAGAGGAAAAGTTTGTAAGTACCTAGGGGAAGGTTGCGATGATTGGACCACATAACTTTCGGAGCTCTTGTAACCCATACTTTACGAGTTAAAAAGAAACCGCTGTATAATTTCTATTACTCATCAACTATATTAACATCAGCCTTAGTTAGGAGCGCCTTGAGGTAACGGTTTAGGATATAAACAAAAATAGTTATTTGTTATGCAAGAATGCAAAATTATTGTTTGCGGCGAGTGCTTGTATTGAATACCGAGCTAGCGAAGGTTTCTAAAACTGAGCCACGAGCGTAGCGAGTGGTTCAAAAAAAGAAACCTGAGCGTAGCGAGGTATTCAGAAGCACGAAACGCAAATAATATTGCATTCGTGCGAAACACAAAACTTTTCATCTCACAAAAGCGAGGAAATGACTTTGTTAGCCAAGCGGGAAAAACTCTATAGACAACTACTTACAGACAAAACAGGTGAGTCAAATAAGTTCCTTTTAAAATAATATTTTATTGTAGTTACGGCTGCCGCACTAAAGTTTTCAGCTTCGTTGGTATTAAAACCATTCGTGTTTTTAATAATTTCCTGAAGTTTATTTATCCAGACAAAAAAATTATGTAAATAAAAGAATGTTTTTTTTTCCGGGTGCATTCTGAACTTTTACCATACACATTTAAAATTTCTCGAGATAAAAAATAAATTCAATTATATCGTTTGAAAAAAAAAATTTAACAAACCAATCCATAATTATCTATTTTATTAAACAGAAGCGGAGCATTTTTTTAATTTACTGTTATTAAAAATAAATATAGTGTACAAAATATTAAAAAGACTGTAAGAAGAAACCGCGTTTCTGAATGTTCTATTCCGTGACTTTAGATGCCTATGCCTCATTTGCATTCACAGTTTTGTATAGAAAATGGCCACTTGCGTGGAGAGTCGCGTCTAAACGAGGCTCTACTTTCTGAAGCTTTTATGAACTTATAAGGCATCTAGTGAAACGGCCAGTGTTTTTTTCTTTTTCTGCACCATGGGGCGTCGAAAAAAAGGGCGTTCAAATTTCGAAGTGCACAAAAATGCAGATTGGTTAAATTCTGGTTTTACACGGTTGTAAGTTGCTAGTAATAGCAAACTTTCCGAGCATGGGAGATGAAATAGTACATTACTGCCGCGATCTGTAATGAGTGCGTTTCTGGCGCGCTTTTGATGGCCGACAGAGCGCAGCGTAGCGCAGCTCAAGGCCCTCACAGTGCGGTCAGCATTGCAGCCCTTGATGGACAAGCTGAAATGAAGGCCGAGACCGAAGGTCGAGGCCTTTATAGCGCGGCCAGCAAGGGCTGCAATGATGACCAAACTTGAGGGCCGAGAGCGTAGCTAAGCTAAGCTCGAGGCAATCATAGCGTGGCCAGAAGCGCGCTCATTGCAGACCAAGGCTTGTATAGTGCTTTACTCAAACAATGCGAGTAATTAAAATATTAATTAGAATAGTAATTAACATAGTAATTTAATTAGCTTACCATTTGTCGTAGATTAAGTACTTTTTGTCGATTTTCCATTCCGCAAACTTTTTGTTGGTAAGCTTGCTTGTATTTTTCTTTTGACTTCGGTGGCAATAAATTTCCAATTACTAATTTCGCTTAAATCCGAGGATTCGTCGCTTTGAGAGTTCACTTTTTCAACAAAAACACAGAAAAAAATCACTTCGAACAACGCGCGAAAAGTCGAAAACAATATGGCCGCGCTTTTTTTTTCTGTGCAATGTGTCGACTGCCAGTACCCATACAGCCTAATTCTAAATAAATACTTTTTGCACCTGATGTTTGAGTTCTATTTATGAAACAAAACTCGACATTAATGTTTTTCTGGCCGCAAAACACAAGACATTAATGAAATTCCATACAACTTTTCTGGCGCCTAATCCAAGTAGCCCGCAAGTCCGACTTTGCTCAAAGAAGGTTGTCGAATTAATATCCACATTACGAGCTTTTTTGAGTAAAATAAATTTATTTGGTTGGAGCCTTCTTTGGACCATCGTTGTCTTAATTGGACCACAATGTTGCCATCAATGGACTTAGAGCATTATGTGCCAGTGGTCCAAACATAGCAACCAATGAATTAAGAACAACCAACATGAAAATGTTCTAAAATACTAACAAAAATTTACAAAGTATCTACTAAAGAAAAAAAAACAAACCAACAATAATTAGGACGTAAAGAAATATCATTTGGTTTAATTACGATCTTGTTATCAAATCAAGTTAGGAATAGGTTTGAGATTTCATAGGTGGTTGTAACTTTTGACTAAATGGCATCTTTTTTTTTCATTGTTTTTGTTTTGAATTGATATGTACGTTAGTTGCTATCAATGGATCACACAGCTGTTCCATCATTGGACCGGTCCAATCATAGCAACTTTTGTAAGTTTGTAACGTTTGTAAGTTGCTATGATTGGACCGGTCCAATGATGGAACAGCTGTTCAGCTGTGTGATCCATTGATAGCAACTAACGTAGATATCAATTCAAAACAAAAATAATGAAAAAAAAAAAGATCCCATTTAGTCAAAAGTTACAACCACCTATGAAATCTCAAACCTATTCCTAACTTTATTTGATAACAAGATCGTAATTAAACCAAATGATATTATCCATACATCAGTTTTTAGTTGCATGAGTTTTAATATTCTGAGCATCGGGAACACACTTTCATACATGACTCATCGCCGAGTATGACGGCGTGACTGAGGTTACATCTGGGTGCAAGGGGGGCACTTTTTAGAAAATAATTGAGTGGTCCAATCAAAGAGCTGGTCTAATGATCGCAACCTTCCCCTATGTTTGCATGTAGGGGGTAATCTCCTACCAAAACTACCATCCGATTTTGAAAAAAACATTCACAAATGGGAAGCTACGTTATCGTGCTATAGGCATTTTTTTATTGTCATTACGGTAAAAGAACCGAGTCGGCGCGGACGAAGTCGCGGGCAAAAGCTGTGTGTAACAAAAATACGGTGCATAAAAATTCCTGAAATGTTGAATATTGCGCCATATTGACAAATAGCGTTAAGTGTAGTGGGGTTCATTTGTAACTCGCCGCACACATCGCCCGGAGTTCTGCGTTTCGCGTTCAGAGTTCTGCAATCTCTCTAATGTATTGGGATTGCTTGGAACCGTTCACCATGAAGGTGTCATTCTCATGAAGCAAATCTGAGAACTCTGAACGCGGAACGCGGAACTCCGGGGCAGTGTGTAAGGCGCCTAAAAGATTGGACCTGTCATACTTGAGGGCCAACATAAGAAGACATTTTTACTATTTTTACTCTAGAGATAAATGCGAAATCTTGCCATACATTTGATGCCAATAGCCGGGTATCGAATTTGACTAAACAGCATACTTATTTTTCCGGAATTTCGTAGTTGAGCTAATAGTAAAAATTGCTTCTATTGATGGTGCTTTATCAATGAATAAAATTGCTAGTTTTAACGGAGGTATCTAGATCGTGCTGCATAAAATAGTAAAAAATAATAACAACTCTACAATGTATGCTATATTTATTATTGGTCGTTCTTCATTATTAATATCCTTGCCCGATTACAAAATAAAACATATTCACTATCAGCTACTTGAGTCGTGGCCACTGGGCACATATGTTTTGCAAAGGTTTCTGCTTGAGAAATCAGCTAGGATCTGCTTGTCGAGATGTCGGTTGATAATGCTGGCGCAGCGTATATCATCTAGAGCTGTGGCATGATCCGCATCAAGCTCATACACATGAGGTTTATGCTCAGAGAAACGCGCCAAACCGAGATCGGCAGAAGTGTAGTGGTTGGAGTGCGAGCGCAATAAGACAATCTGCGAGCGTAGTGGTCTGATCTCCCTGGAGTTATATTGCTGAGCTTGAGCTATCCTCGCATAAGCTGCTTCCATCACCCGACGAGCGTACTGTGTCGAGTGCGGTACTTTGTTTCGCAACGCGCGAATACCAGCTAATACTTTGTCGTCCCAAGAATTTGCTCCTTGAAGGAGTAATGCCAGTTGTTCTGATTTGCTGCCAGTCATAAGCGTGTACATGTGTTGCACAATCGCGTCCTGTAGACGTGCTGCATCGGTAGCTCCCTCTTCCCGAAGCCATAAGTCAATAGATCCGGGTAAAGCGTCAGGGCTCGCATCCACGCAATACACTACACCTATCAGACCTGGGGACAAAAACGCCACAGTCAATAACCGAAAGGCACGCATGGGTACAGTCGATAGCATAGCTGCATAATCTGTTATTCAAGTCAACATTTTGATCTTTTCGACGTTTTTCGACGCGGTTTTAAATACTATGTGTGAATATTGCAATTAGGTAATTCAAAGTTAAAAAATCTGCACATTTTCAAGAATCACTAGTAAAGGTTTTTCATGATAATTATGTTTTATTACTTTCGATCAGGTAGGTTTTATAAGTAGCATTCACCTCGTTCGAGAATGAATAAAAATCATCGTTATAAGGGTGGCATTTAGAGATATTGAGAACATGTTACAAAAGTCAAATAAAATTCATTGACAGACTTCAAAGACCGTTTTCTCGTAGCTATAGTACAATGCTACAAGGATCTTTTGGCACTTGACCTGGACGGGAAATAACGCCGCAATTGTGTTAGACGTTATAGTATAGCAGATCGCTGCGTTAACTGTTCCCTGTGATCATAATACGTCTTTGCAGCGAACTGACGTACAAAGGGGCTTAACGGAATTGCGGTAATTAGTTATTTTCGATCAAGGTCAAGTGCCAAAAGATCCTTGTCGCACTGTAAAGTTGTAGTCAGTTGAGCTACGATTGAGGCAATGACATAGGTTAGTCTTACCATGATCCTCCAAAAGTGCAGCAATTTCCAAGGCAATCAAGACCCCAAATGAATAGCCCATTATGTAAAACCTTTTTTTTGGGCAAATCCTCTTCAGAATCACCTGTAAAAATAACACTGGTTTATTTTTGGTTGCAAGATTGGGTATTTTTTTAAGTTGAACAGTTTCGATGTCAATCTCCGGAGTTCTTCGTCAGATCTTCGCCAATTTTTATGGAACACCTCTTAACCACATTATGATCAAGATGGACAGATCTGTACAGGCAGCCATTGTTTATCATATTATAATGTGCTCGGTATCACCGCCATTATCTATTGTCTTCTTATTCTGAGAGTCAGTTGGAAGAATACCCTTTAAAAAAAAAGGTAAAATAAAAGATGTATGACCTTAACTAATCTACCGGCCGTTTCGGAGACAGTTTCGTGGATATTCTCCAGTCCAGGCAGCACCACTGCCGCAAACAACTTCAGTCTCTCACAGATTGGTTCAAATTTTCTATACTGTCCATCCATGCCCGGAATCATAATCAAGTATTCCGCGTTGCTGTCGAATTCATCGCCACGCTGGAAAAAACATAAACAAATTAATGTATGCCAAAACCGCACACCTGTTGGACAACGGAATGTGTGCTTTAGGTACTTATTCCCAAAACAAAAACTCAAATACTGATTGACGCAGCAAAAACATCGTCAGGTTTTTATGTTTCTCGATATTACTACCTATATTGTTTTAGTATAAACCACAATAAAAATAGTAGTCATATAATCATGATGTGAACAACATACTAGACTTGATTCCTTTGAAGGAGTAGGCAAGTAGATAATGTCTTCCAGTAATTCATCAGTATCGACACTCGAAAATAAAACTTCCAATCCTGTGGATTCTCTGGATTGTGTTTGCTTATTTTGCAGTTCTTTCAACCTGTAAAAATATAATAATTAGTAGATACAGAACATGTCAGGATATTCAAAAAGAGGAACTGTTACTGATGTACTTACTGCGCTAAAGTTAAGTCTTGGATTTGTTCCCTCGGTAAAACTACGTCATATTTTTGCAGAATTTGAAGAAATTCTTGTTGCTTTTCTATCTTGAAGCCCATTTCTTTTATTTTAATATTTTCATTTGTTTGAGGTATAAGATCTAAAAAAATGGAGAACGTTAATACAAAAAAATATGGGATCGAAAAATTATTTCAGTATAAAATACTTACTAGCAAGTTCAGTGATTTCTTGAATCAAAGTATTTTTCAATTTCTTAGTGTGTACTACAGCAAGTGGTCCAGACAAACAAAGTGCATTTTCTAATATTGGCATCACATTTCGAAGTTCGACACATTCCTCATTCGATGGGATTTTATCAATGATAATATCGTTTGATGTATCGAACTGTAAGAAAAGCATGGTTGACTGTCAAAAAATATTCTTCTTGTTGCCTACTTATTAATTTAAAAAAAACTTTTACCTTCTCAATGTTTGGAAGTTGGAACATCATTGATGGAAATCCATCTGAAACTCTATTTAGGCAAATATCACGTCCGATATCAGCGTCGTTGCTAATTACAGCAAATAATCTAGAAAGAAATGGTTCGACACTGTTAAAGTATCCAACAATAAGTCTTGATTTGATTGACAAACTTCACACTTACCTGATTGATGAACAAGAGTTTCTTGTGATTTCATCCAAATTAGTCAACAGAGAATATGTCGCTGAGTTATCGTCTTTGTTAGATGCGCTATCAACAATCGTATATAAACTATCGATTGGGTTAAGGCTATTATAAGCCTTAATCAGCTCTTCATATTTTTCTTTGCCATTGGAAGCCCCAAAAGTAATTTCTACTCTAGCGCCAAGTTTCTCCCATTGCCTAAGAACAATAAAAGATTAATGCGGTGCATAACCCAGTAGTTCCAAAATTTATAAAACATTACAGAGTAAATATTTAAATAGGTAGCTTTATCCTGAAACATTTTACCTTCTAAATATGATTTAACTTTTGTTCTACGACTTTTCAAATAGCTCGATACTTTTTTATTTATTGAACGTTTCTTATTCTTTCATGCGCTTTCATGCTACTCCACTCTCTACTACATTTTCTGCCTCTTCTGCTCCTATCCGCGCCGCAAATGCCAAATTGCGCTTTTTCCAAAGTCGTAAGTAGAAAATTTGTTGAAAATCACATTTAGAAGTTGACATATTTGAAGAATAAAGCTAAGTATTTAAAAATTGCCCCGTGTAAGCCAAAACTTCATCAACATTAACTTACTTGATCTTGAATCGCATGTAGGCGTCATCACGTGCAGCACTTTGTTGGTGATGAAGTAAAATAAAGACCGCACCGCGTTTGATGAGCAAATCAACCACACGTAAAGCAACAGCATTATCTGTGGTAGCTGATATAACCAGATAACTACCACCGCTGTTAACTTTTAACCTGCAAAAAAACACAAGGAAAACATTAAAATAAATTTGGTCAAACTAAAAAGGACGTACACACGACAGCACGTCGACCCTTACATGCTAGCACTCTACTCGGTTACGTTACGGGCGAGTTTACAACAAAAGTGTACAGTCTCACGTGCTGTCGTGTGTAATTATCAGTTATTTAAATAAGTCATGATAATATTAGATGGAGTAGGCTTGCCCAGCACCTATACCATCCTGACAGCTTAGCCGGCCTAGCCCACAGGAAAGACAAGTCAGTGCGTGTGAAGCCAACTGAGCCGCGGGTTTCCTCACGATGATTTCCTTCAGAGTTAGCGAGTGGTATTGCTACTACAAATTCACAAATGTCCATGCCCGCACTGGAAACAATGTCCCAGGCACTGCAGCGCCGAGTGGTCTCTTCATCCATCTAGTGTGAGTAAAGGTGCCACTGGACGCTGTATAAATCATCTCACTACGTAGATGCAAAGGTCTTAGATAATATTAAAAGTGCTAACCTTCTCGAAGAAGGTAAGACTTCACCGTGGATGTGCAATAGTGCCCGACCAAAGTGCTGACTGGTCGCCAGCAAGTGCAGAGCCCGAGCAGACTCGTGGGCGCCATACGTCACGCGACTCAGCGGACGAACGAAGCCACGTGCTATACCTTCGCTCACCATCACTTGCAGTTGCTAAAAAAAAGATAAGAACCGGTAAGACTTTGCACCTAACGGGGTGACTGCACCACAATCCGAACGATCTTAAAATGGTAATAAAAGAAAACAAGTTTCATTGATTTGTGACTGCAATGAATCTTACATACATTATTTTACATAAAGTTAATATGTCGCTAATCGCTAAACGAAGATCATTCGGATTGTGGTGCAAAGTTACCCCGCTAGGTGCTAATTTTAAGCACGTTGACCCTTACACGCTAGCACTCTACTCGGTTTTGTAACGAGCGACTTTACAACAAAAGTGTACACTCTGACGTGCTGTCGTGTGTACCTTATACTCCAAGAAGTATGCCTGTAATGTAAACACTGAATAGGTAAAATTCGACTCTCTCATTTGTATCATTTACAAAATTATACCTGCCTAGTTTAACTTAGTTTACCTTTCTTTCATCAATATTTTCAGGTTCGAAAACTGCCGAAAAGTCCGAAGCAATATATGATCGGCACTTTGTCATGTTGTACATTCCATATGCGAAAGCCTCCGTAGAATGCACGTTCTGGGTGTCGATCGTAGTGCCCCAGGCAGCGCAGCAAGTAAGTGACAACTGAAAATTTTATAAAGCCTATCAAGGAACTTAGGTTCATGATGCAGTGTACTATTTAAATGAATTTCATATTTATTTATTGTCTACCTATCATGACCTGGGTTTTTATTTTTAGTTTATATTTTAGACCTTACAACCAGCAAGATAACCTCAAAATAAACTTACGTTTTTCAAGCCCCCTTTTACGCAGCTAATAACGATATCGCAACCCTTTCCGCCTGTTGCTGTTAGCACCATGTCTCCAAAAGATACGTTCCTTGAGTTTCCAATGTTGTTACCTGAATATTTTATAATAAGTTGAAATGACTTTTTGTATTTTCTAAAGCACTAACCCGTGCTAGGGAACTTTATAAAGATTTTTATAAAGTTAAAAAATTCGCTTGGGACAGGATTTGAACCCGCAACCTTCTTGCATTCCGTGCAAGTTGAAATGACCGAAACACAATAACGGTATTTCATAAATTAGGTCAAAAATATTGAATCACCTGGCAGATCGGGGAAGCTATTTCGTAAAAGTTGTTTTTTCTTCATGTTGCTGACAGCTGCAAATACTGTGCATTTGTTTGCAAGAGCGATCGAGATAACAGCTTGGCCTAAAGCGCCGGATGCACCATGAACCAATACACTCATTCCCTTATAGAGCTTGCATTTAATACCCTGAAACAAAAATTATTGCCTAGAATAGTATGCAAATGTGCGGTCAAAATAAAAAAAAAATCACTACTTTGAAATAAAATGGTGATTCTTACAAGACAATATAAGGCGTGAGCATAAGCCAGAGGAACCGTTGCGGCATCTTCGAGAGTCCAGTGCTCTGGGACGGGCCACAGTAGTGATGGTTCAGCTAACACCTGAGTTGACGCTGCTCCACGACGCACTACGCCCATCACTCGATCACCGCTGTCGATAACAAAACGAACTCAATAACTATTTAGACAATCTATGACTAAAATGGATTGGGCACACAATTAGAAGGGGACAGTGCAACAGCGCAAATTTTGTTTTCGACTGGCAGCGCGAGGAGGCACATGGCAGCAAACAGTGGAAGGCAAACTGTGTGCTGTTGGGCTAAGCTGGAGCGAAGCCAGAAGATTTTCTGAAGATAGGAAGGCGTGGCGTGACCTAGTGTAGCCACCTAATTTGGAATGGATCATTGGAACCTTGAAACATGTTTGATTCCTTAAATATAGCAATACCTGGCATTCAATCCACTGAAGTCCATCCCATAACGTTGGTTTGATACTTCGTCAATAGTAGCGGCTATATCACCGGTAGCTTTTTTGGCATCGTATGAATTGAGCCCTGCATAGTAAACCTAAAATAAAACAAACTCTTATAGTAGCTGTGCAGAGTATTTTAAACATTGTACCTAAGTATTATTCCATGGTTGTTACTTACCGATACTAAAATATTTGAAGAAGACGGTTCAGGTTTTGGAATTTCTGTCCAGTGTAGGGAGTTAAGATTACCAATTTGGGCATTTGTCAGCGTAACACTGGGTAGTTCCTTACTATCAGTTTGTTTACCACTGACTAAGTAGTAGCCGCCGCCAATACCCTGTTAGAAGATATTGGTCTTTATTCTAAATTCGTCTCGAAGCGGAAGAGGCAGGGAAGAGGTGACTTATAACAAGTCACTCTACTTTAGGAGCCGAAGTATTTCTTACAGATTTGTAGGTGATTTTTCCTCGATAAATAATAGACAGAACAGATAGAACCAACAATGAAATGACGATTGAGAGTGACCAAGGTTCTATTTTAATCTATAGTTTAAGCCTGGCTAAGTATTTAAAGTTTGAAAAAATATTGTCTTTGTCGAAGTGATCATTGGTCAAGTACTCTTATATCAAATCACTTAGCTTATTTTATCTTAAACTAGTTGTGCCCGCGACTTCGTATGCGTTTTTACACATTTGACATTTAATTTAAATTCGACTGTGGAGGAAAACTCAAAAGGAAGGTTTTTTTTAACCCCCGACCAACAAAGAGGGGTGTCATAAGTTTGATAGCTTTGTGTGTGTGTCTGTTTATGTGTTTATGAGGGTGTGCCTGTCTGTGTGTCTGTCTTTGTGTGCCCTAATCTAAACAATACATTTATGATAAAATATGTTTTGTTTAGATTAGGTATCGCCCGTGTAAGATACCAGGAAGCTTAGCATAAGAATTGCCTGGGAAGTATGGGGGTTTATTATGTATCTCCCTCGACGTAGAGTGGGATAGATAAAGTTATAAGCCCATAGATAAGGTCTTACCCATTCTCATGCTAAGCCAGCAAGCAAAGCATAAGGTTGGGTTAGAGCGTATCTACCGCAAATAACTCTGTCTATCCCGCTCTACGGCAAACAAAATTTATTTTTTTAATATCAAGTTGGGCTCAGTAGAGTAAATATTTAAAAAAGGCACAAAAAAAAATTTCAACCCCGCGTGGGTTCAAACCCAGAAGATTTCGACCGCGACGCAACAGTACTACATTTCTAACATCGATGAACTTTGTCCGACCTCCACCGAAAACCACTCACAATTCCCTCCAGCAAGCATCATAAGGCTGGGTTAGAGCGTATCTATGGCTCTATCCATCCCGCTCTACGTCAAACAAAAGAGTGAGATACCTATTGTTTTAAACCCATAGATACGCTCTAACCCGGCCTTATACTACGCTTGTAGAACTAACATTTACCGCCAAAATAAAATAAAAACAAATGCCGATTTTTCATTTACAATATGCGCCCCAAATGCCAATAGTCGTCGCGTACTATTATACAGAGTTTTAAGAGACCGCCAACAAAGCGGGAGACCACGTATACGTACGTATACGTATAGTCCTCATCATAACGAACATTTTTGCCCAAGGAACTATGCCTGGGAAATCAACGGTTTCCGAGATAATAAAGTCAGACTTTTTTTTTTTCAGAAATGTGTTCAGTATCACATTCTTAATATACCTTCTTAAGAAGCCATATCAAAATTATGGATATTTCTCACAAAAAATCAAGTTAAAAATTGCAACCCGCAATGTAGGTTTTCGAAAAAATGTGGTTCAAAGTCGGACTTTTTTTTTTTTGCAGAAATATGTTCAGTTTCATGCTCTTAACATACCTTCTCAAGAAGCCATATCAAAATTATGAATATTTCTTACAAAAAACGAAGTTAAAATTGCAACCCGCAATGTATTCAAAACATCGGATAGCCTAAGTTACTCCCAGAAACGTGAGTTACGACCATGTTAAGTTTGGTTGAAAACTATTCAGCGGTGTTCGCGTTTATCGTGTTCATACAGACAGACAGACAGACAGACAGACAGACAGACAGACAGACAGACAGACAGACATAAACCGTTTTTTTTGCATTTTTGGATTCAGTATAGTTTACTTAGTAACCCCTGCTAGTTTTTTTCTAAAAATATTCAATGTACAGAATTGACTTCGCTAGAGTTTTATTATAAGTATAGATTCTAGGAAACAATGTTTTAGCGGCTATAGTTTAATACGTACGTTTTGTAAGACGGTGTACGGTAAATCAATATTATTTGGTAGTTCTTTTGCTTGCACATCTTTAAATAACGTTCTGGGGACCATAGTAAGATATACTTTATTTCTTTCGAAATCTTTCCTAGATTGTTTGACAAAATCTAAAACACAAAAAACAAAAGAATATAGTCAAATATAATAAAAACAAAAATGTGTTAATAAGACAAAAGCAAATGAAATATAATTCGATGGGACACCTGATGGGAAATAGTTCGAATGGAATGAAACGGAAACGGATACGGTAGGGAAAATAATTGAACATGTTTATTTCTATCTTACCTTTTAATTCATTCATTGGTGGATAATGAGTCAATATATTTAAACGGTCGTTAGCAGAGAGACTGTTTCTAGCCAATTCCACTTGAGGAATATCTTTAGGGGACGTAACCAATATAACTTTACTGTGTTCAGTATCAGTCTGAGATCTCCAACGGCCCAGAACAAGACGGCCATTGGGTGTCATGGCTGATGCTACAACTTTGTACTCTGACTGCGGGACAGCCCCCTCCTCCAGAACTACCACAAATGTTTCAGGTGGGATTGCGTCACCAATAAACTGATTTAACTGCAAAAGGAAAATAATACAAAGAGATAAGTATCCCGTGTCGTCTTTTTTATACGATGTGTGTGCTAGTACTAAATACCACTTTCATACTTACACTACTGTCCGCAGGTAGATTATCAAGCAGGATAAAATCTATCAAGTTATCAATCTGGAGTTGAGCTTCCTTAATCGATTCGTAAACATCCGCTTTGGTCTTTATGTCAAGGGTAAGATTTATCGCAGAAAGTTCCGGGAGCAATTCCTTTACTTTACTACACAAGAAAGAACCATGTTTTTGTTTGGTAACATCTAAAGCAATTATTGCCTTCTTGTCTGAATATTCAGCCAATATTTGCAAAAAGGTGAATAAAGCCGTTGAAATCTGAAACATAAAATTGTAAGAGACATTAAAAAGTGTCTGGGTGATTTAAATAATTATAAAAAACCATTAGACAGCGCACTTTCACTCACACATGGGTGACCCCTGTATTATCTAAAATATCCACCGTAAAAATAACGGTTTTTAAATGTCAAAAAAAGGATTGTTCGTTTCAATAACGGCTATTTTCGAGTGTTTTGACGCTCGTAGGTTGATTGGAAGTTTTAGATAATAGAGGCGCTGGACGCTCCTGGGACATGTCGAATGGAGTAGAATGATTAACCAGAACCTATACCATCATGACAGCTAATTTTAGCTTAGCTTAGCTTTAAATATAACTAAAATATTATGATAGCAGATTTATACTAACATCAATAACATCCAATTGATGGCGCGGAACAAATTGAAGTGTCTTTAATCCAATTTGCTTTTGTTCTATAGGAGGAATGCTTGTGAACAATATGTTACGTAACACTACACCACCGCACCTGTAATAAATGAGTTTATTGTATGATTTTGGAAAAGCATAATTAATATGATATTATTGCGTAGTTTGAAATAATTATCTTAGGTACTCACCGGGTCGCGTTCAGTTCTTCAAAGTGAAAAGCTTCCAACGATCTACTTCCAAACTGTGCAGTTTGGACTCCAAGACTATGCTGTTTTATATCAATGTTCAGTTGTTGAATATATCGAGGATATTCAATCACGTCACCTTCTCGTCTTAAGAGATTCATTTGAATCACAGCGTCAATCAAAGTCACCCAATTATCATCCCAGGTAACAACTGCACGCGTCATATCAGCGTTCCCATTTTGAATGCTTCTGAATTCACCTCTGTAATATTACACCTCCGTATAAGAAAACAAATTAGGTACCCGCCATAAGTTATTTCCATGTTCCCGATATTCCTACAATATATGTAGTTATTTTTTGTAGATACCTGTATCCATGTCCTCTTTCGTAAAACATGGTATAGATATCGTTCGAGGTGTACACAATTTTATCCAAATTATCCCTTGGTTTCATGTAGTACCCCTTGGCAACGTCAGTTAGCGCCTGAATATATCCACTAGCTACAAGAATATTCTCACTGACTATCTGGAACATAAATTCAATTCAATTTAAATAATGTATTTGAGACAAAGGTAATAATTTAGTCAATAAGTTAGTTTTGTACCTCAAAATATCCAGTTCCTCTATGTATCGAGACTCCAAACTTCATAAGGCGATGATAGAAGATCTGTGGCTGTACATGGAAGTGAACATCATTGAACTGAACAGAGTTACTTTTCCTTTTTCCTTCCAAAGCCATAGACAGTGTGTCCCAAACAAACACGAGGGCACCGGACATTGGAAATGTATTTTTACCTGTAATGCGAACAAAACTTTTGATGTTTTTCCGTAGAATTTATATCCTGGTGTAGTTCTTGAAGATATCTCTTACCATCAACGATATGTCCCCTCAAGAAGCTGTACTCATCATCGAATATCGATAACGTTGTGTCATACGCGGCGGCATATGCTCTGTCAGCACTTACGTATGTCGGCACTCTCCTGGAGATGAGAAAATATTGTACATCTATTAGAAGATACAGGGTGTCCAGGGGCAGATTTTAAACTTAAGTTACGTGAATTTGTGAAAATAGTTAAGCTGATGGGAAAATATTCGGCAGTGAATTTATTGGTACGGAATGCAATCCTTCTTCGCGACATAAGACCTAGCCTATCCAAAATGAACTATTACCATTTTTCTTCGTGCACCCATTCAACCAAATGTGACAAAGACCGCGTTTCTGTCGATACTGGGAATTCCACTTTTGGATACAGAACGGACAGGTCTGGATTGAAACCTTCTAGGTACAACCTGTAAAAAATATGGTGATTAAACAAGGGTACCTTTACTATGAACAATTTAGCATAGAGTAAAGTTAGATTACTTACCCGCCAATAGCTTCTAAGAAAAATGTGGCGCTGTCCGGATGACCACGTCTCGTCAAAGAAACGTTTGTGCAAGTTGACAAGGAACGTTTCAGTATAGCCTGCAGCAGACCGTGGGGCGCCACTTCTATCAGCACAGCGTTGGCTGGAATCATCTCAGCTGTCTCCTCGAACAATACTGGGGACTAAATAAAGACACCAAGCTTAACATTTACTCATTTTTTTCTTCAACTTCTTGATTACAAACGAGAAACAAACTTACAAGCATATTGTTTACATGATATTCAGCGGAGTTCATTTGGGCGGCTGGTGTGTCCCATAGTTCTTTTGGCACTGAAGTTGAAAACCATTTTTTACTCCGCGGTCTAGGTTTCATAGCCGATTTCAGGTATTTCAAAAGACCTGGAGCTGTAAAAGAAAATGGCTTTCAATGTATTTACTTTTTCTGCAACTTCGTCCTTGAAGACTTCGATAAAATGTAGCCTACATTTTCTTCGTTCCTTGAACAACATTTCTTTATATGCTCAGCATAATTCAGGTGTTAATGCTGGCGTCTCTCCATTCCAAAATCAAGTAGCTCTTTCAGCGTGACTATTTACTCACACATACACACTCACAAACTTTTGCATTACCTTATTAGTGTGATTCAAGCTACAATAAATCTATGTGCCAAAACAAAAGTTTTTTTTTTAAATCTTCACGTTAGGTGGATTTCGACTTACCGACTACATCAACATAGTGAGAATGATAAGCTCTATTTGCGCTTTTGACGGGTTTGGCAAAGATTCCTTGCTCAGTTAGTTTGGCCATGAAATCGGCCATTATATCATAGGGTCCAGAAAGTGTGCATGACTCCGAAGAGTTATGGCAGGCGACTACGACTTCAGGTGGGCACAAAGATTTAACCTGAAAAAAGAAGCAGTATTAGATAGATGATTTATAATTTTATATTGCATTTGTAGTAAGACTCTTTCTTTTGTAAGAATTTTCACGACAAATTATGAATAGGTATTATATCAATGTTGGTTTAAACTCCACTTTCGATTTTGAAAACAACGAAAAATAACTCGACAATCTAGTCCTTGATATTCCGTTTTACCTTCTGCGCTCCAAGGCCGACAGC